>CM076672.1:57778614-58126114 GCA_038501925.1 Xenopus petersii
AGAACTAAAAAGTTTTCCCCACTTTCAGAAAGTATACACCTAATGATATACCATTAATCTTTTGTCGCATCCTCTGTTACGATAAAGACTTTTTATCCTTAAAAAAAAAAAACACCAGGAAATGGTCCACAGGCAAGTTCCATGGCTATAAATTCTTTAACTCAAAACAACACAATGCAATATTTAAGACTACTAAAGCGTGTAGTGGAAATATATACAGTATATATACAGGTATAGGATCCAATGTTAACCCATGTTATGCAGAAAGCTCCAAATTACGTAACGGCCTTCTCTAAATAATCATTCTTTTTCCTTTTTCTCTAATAAAACAGTACCTTATACTTGATACAAACTAAGATATAATTAAGTCTTATTGGAAGCAAAACCAGCCTATTGGGTTTATATAATTTTCTAGTAGACTTAAGGTATGCAATAATGTTCTCTAAATATGCCAAATCAGTCTTTTTGTTTATATTAATTATGGTCACTTTGCCCTTTATTCGGAAGCATTACATAATTACATAATTACATAATTGTGTCTTTTTTTAGCTGTCTGTAGATGTATTATGTTGAATGTTTGAATACAGGGAAAATCTTACACTAATTTCTAACAGGAATTATTGTACCAAAATGATGGTGTACAAGTTTTCCTCTATTGTTTATGATCACTAAAGCATTCAATGTGCATATGGCTTTTCACTATGTCTCTAAACCTTCCTATTATGCCTGTAGTGGTTGTTCGCCTAATGAGACATCCATGGCGTGCAAACAACCCCTTTATGTCTGGGATAAGGGGAACCAAAGAGCGTATTTTGTTATATTCTTGTGCCAAAACAATTGCCCTAGATTATGGGACTCTTGGCCTACCAGCCCCTCTCTGAACACTGAGCTGATTGTTGCTCATTTACAAGCATGGTTCATTTTGCCTAAAGGAAATGTATGGGCTATTTATAACCCTGGTTCTCGGATTCCATTATGGAAGAACTGTATGTAACAAAGTATGTTTTGTAACAAACGTTAAGTGCAAAGTGACAAAGTAGGAAGTCCCTGCCTTATAAAGCTTCCAGTCCAAGTATGAAACTTCTTTTTATACAAAATATTTAAATGGTTAATTTTAAGTAATAAAAAAGACCCTGTTAAAATAAAAATAATGTAAGAATTCTGCCGATGACTCCATTTTGCCCTAACAATAATTGCAAACTACCTTTCTCAGTCTATTTATACTGCTGTGCCAACTGAAAATCAAATTGAATCGATAACATTTCACATGATAAAAAACAGCAGTGTCAGTACTTAATTCTTAAAGCTGTTAAAATGTGTTCAACTCTGCCTTATGTTAAATCCTAGTAAGAACTTTAACCTAATGATATCATATTTGAGAAGCAGGCAATTTCACAGTTGGGAATTATTCGTATTGCCATAACAAAATGTAGCTAAATTGATACTCTGGGTCTCCTGCAATCCACAATCAGAGGTGCAGTCTTTAAATGCAGAAGAGCTGTAATTATAGTGTAGCTGTCTAAAGGTCTGGGGATTAAAATGGATTAATGGAGGAGAAGCAATTTCTAAGTAATACATTACCAGAAAAAGAGCATTAATGCAAAAAACTCCAATTTCCATCCAAAGTTTGAAGGCATGCTTTACAAAGACCAGGTTACAGTCCAAAGCTAAATCCAATGGGAATGGTTAAATATAATGTGAAAAGGGGCAATCATGCTAGATCTGTGGTTTTCAATGTCATAATTCAATCTTTTCTATTCACCTATATGCCCCTTTCACTCTTATTTATTTTTCACATTGTTCCTTTAAATACACAGTAAATAAAAAGAATACGGTTAGTGTACCTTTAAATGCATCTACATTTCTAAATGAACACATCTCTTCTTGAGTTACTCTGAATTCTGTCATCCTTCAGATTCCAGTATTCCCCTACCATTTATATCCAGAAGCAGGAAAACCACAGAATTCAGCTGGCTGATAAGTAAATTATGGGTAGCTCACAAAAGGTCATTTTATGCAAACTTGATTTCCTTACTTAGAGGCATGATGTATCAAAGTGATAAAATCACACTGTCTTGCTAAAGTAACCCTCTATCCAGAAAGCTCTGAATTATGGGCCATCTCCCTTAGAATCCACTTTTAAGTATATAATTCACTTTTTTTTTTAATGTTTGTGGGATTTATTTGGAAAGTCAAACGGAATTGACATTTCAAATTTCAAGCTATTTTTCAATTTGAGTTTTCAAGAATAATTTGAAATTTGGCAGATTCATTGAAAATAAAGGGTAGAATATGATTTCACCGCATTTCACATTTTTAAGCTGGATTTTGAAGTTTAAATGTTTTTCTAAAACAAATGCACAGTCAAGATTATTGAGATTTATTTATGAAAACAATTCTGGGCAGGTGGGGGGGAGGTGTCTCTTTAAAAAAAAAAAACTTCGACTACATTCTTCGGCAGTTTAAACCTACCGAGGTACAATGTTAGCCTATGGGGACCTTCCCCATCAGTTTTCTAAGCTTTTTTTGATCAAAGAAAAATCCTTCGATCGATCGATTAAAATCCTTCAAATAGTTCGATTCGAACGTTTTTTACTTTGATCGTTCGATCGTAGGATTTGCGCGAAATCCTTCGAATTCGATATTCGAATTCGAAGGACTTTACTTCGATGGTCAAATTCGAGGGTTTATTAACCCTCGATATTCGACCCTTAGTAAATGTGCCCCCTAGTGTAGTATCTATTTTATTGTAAAAATAGATCTTTAATTTAAAGCAAACAGTCCACTATTTTTTAAAAACTGTAAATAGCTAATATGATGAATCTTATCAGGAGATTGCTTCTATATCTATAGTTTCATTCAGTCTTGCACTTAGTTTCTTCTCATAAACGAGGCAGCAGACATTCCACTGACAATACAGCATTGTACTTGTCAGCTACATTGTTATATCAATTACTGTTTTTTTATCCCTTGTAAGCCTAGTATTATTTGCAATAAAAATTCTTTATCTCAATATGAATGCTTTGCACTCTTCTAAATAAACTATTAAACTGACAAGTTGTAATTCAATGGTTAAAAATAGGAGGCTGAATAACTAACTTTTGAATTTGGGGTTTTTCCAAAACTCAATTACAAAAAAACTTTAAAAAAAAAAAAGTTTTTTTTTATATTGGCTGCTAACATATTAATAAAAAAAACATCCAATTGTGGCATTCATTTAATAAAATTTGTAAATTAAAAAAAAAAACTTGAATAGTGTGAATGTTGAAAATAAATATCCCATTAACTTATATAGCAGCTTACTAGCTTTCTTTGCAAAATTTTAATTTTTACATTTTTAATTTACAATTTTAAGAATTTTTTTCACTATTAAATCTTGAAATTCATAATTATTTAAATTTGAATTTTAAAAATACATTTACCATTTCAGGTATAGAAAAATTGCAGCACTCTAGTTCCGCATTAAAACCACCTTTATTTCACATATATCATAGCTGCGTTTCACACCCAGATGGTCCTTTTTCAAGTTGTGATGTGAAATAAAGGCGTTTTTAACACGGAACTGGAGTTCTGCAATTCTTGTATACTTGAAGTGGAGCTATGTGGAGGTGAACATACTTTTTTGCATGCACCCTGTGAAGATAAGACTTTAAGGGGGTTATTTATCAAAGTCCGAATTTACAGTATCTCAATATTTTCTGGTACACACTCTCATCAAATCCACTTATTTATTATAAAATTTTCCTGAAAATATGCTTTGCAGGAAAAAAAATCAGATTTTCACAAAACAGGCATAAAAACATTCATAAAAACAAGTACTCTGTACTTTAGTTTATATGAGGTATTCCTTAGAATCAAATGCGCTTTTACTGAATTATATTCTGCAATGCATTCAGCTACAATATATGTGTAAACAAACAGGGGAAGTTTGTTTTTTACTGGTGTTTGGAAAGAGACATCACCAGATTTTCTTCTGGGTAGAAAACAACATGCCTAAAAATAGGAATGCACCAAATCCAGGATTCGGTTTAGGATTTGGCCTTTTTCAGCGGCTTCAGATTTGGCCAAATCCAAGTGCCTGGCCGAACCGAATCCAAATCCTTAAAATCATGTGACTTTTTATCACACAAACAAGGAGGTCAAATTGTTTTACCCTTTCCTATTCCTAATTTGCATATGCAAATTAAGATTTGGTTCAGGATTTGGCTAAATCTTTCACAAAGGGTTCAGCTGAATCTCAAAATAGTGGATTTGGTGCATCCCTACTAAAAAATTTGCAATGTTTACAAATATGAATAAAAACATTTAAATATGCATTCTTCAAAATATTTTTGGTATGACCAATAAAGTCTGCAGTATCATTATATAATAAGATTCCCATAAATATTCATAAAATTGTACCCTGTAGATTGGCTGGGGGCAGATGCTGTATGTGGGCAAAACGCTGATATACATGATTCCTAAACAATGGCATAACATCTAGACATTGCACAGCACATTAGCATTTCAGTTCCTTTACAATTATAATCATTAAAACATTTTGCACGAAGACACAGCCTCCATGGGGAGCATTAATAGGTGGAAATTATGTAGTTTATAATGGGAAAATGATCTCTGTAGAAATGATGATAAAGTAAGTGAAATCCACAGTGATTAAAACTCCACAAAAGTCAGTCTGACCATAAAAAGATAAGGAATTGCACATAAAAAATGCTTATATATATTTGTGAAATAAATTGAAATTGAAATAAATGTATACATTTAGGGGGTGATTTATCAAGGTCCAAATTAATCTCAATATCGGCTGCTACAAACTGTTCTTTTCCCGAAAATTACCTTTGTGGGAAAAGTTACGATTTTCTGGAATTTTCCCCCAAAACTCAGATTTTTCTGGAGTTTTTACCCAAAAGCTCCAAAAACATGGTGGAATTGCCCGAAAACCCCTGATACAACAAAAATTTTATTTTTGAGATGCCGTGTTTTTATATTCTGGCTTTTTAGCCCTCGGGGTTTAATAAATTCCGAAAAAAATTGTGATTTTTTAAAAGCCTATTGTAACACAAAAAATCATGAATTTTCAGATTTTGGGTATTCAGAGTTTAGTAAATAACCCCCTTATATTTCCATACCCCACACCGATCCCAATTTCTGTAAAGCTGCAAACACCACAGAAGTCTAAAGAGGGAAAACTTTTTCCTCACTTTGTCTCCCACCACAAGGTAAAAATGGGACCAAACCATTCCCCTTTGTATAAGAAGCATCTCAGGCAAGATAAAGAAGCACATTATAGCTCATTATATTAAACATTTCCCCCCACAAATTGTTTATTTTAAAGTGTGGGATCAGGGGAACACTAATGTTGAAAAGGGTGGATTTTTAGAACATTTTATCGTACTTCAAGATTTGTACTCTGCTATAATCCAAAGGTTTCATGTCTAAGAATAATGACCGTGCTTTGGCACATTGTTTCTTCTTGGCAACACATAAAGACACCAAGAAACAAAGCGATAAGCATTTCCACCTGTTTTTAAAGAATCCCTATTCTTCCTCATTTGAGAAATGTCATGTAAGATATCAAAGCTGGCCACATAGGAAGGAATTCTAGATTCTAATTCACAGACTTTATCTTCCTCCGCCGTCTTTGCTGTTTTCCCTCAAGAGCTGATTTCACTAATGATTACTCACAACATATAACTGAAAAATGAATGCAGGCTGAACTACTTGTAATTATTTATCGCAGGGCCATTTTTTATTCAATCAGTTTCTAAAAATAAACATCCTGCTTTCTTTTATAGCATATGTGTTATAACTGTGATTGTGGAACAATGGACACACAGGCAGTTTATATTGACAGTTTGCATAAGGTACAGTATATGTATCTGAAGAAGAACTTCAATCTAGTTTGTAAATGCAAAACATTATTCTTGTCATTTTTCTACATTTATATCTACATTTTTTTCTTCGATTTTATTTTTCTGTGCCACAACCAGCTTACATCTCCTGATACACGCCAATACTGAAATTACTGAAACTTGAATTTTAAGGAGTGGAGGGGGGCTGCATTGTGATTTCAACTGAAATTAGTTTGATATAAACCTGTTTTTTTATTATGCACATTAAACATGGGCTCATAAATGATTCCTGTGATAAACAGAGTAACATCCACCTTCCTATTTATAGTTTTGTTGTGTTTGTACATGCCTCCATTTTCATTGTGAATGAATGGAATATTGATTTCTACCATTCATGTGCATAGGCCAAACACTCAGAGACAGATTTATTAATATTCACCCATCCCTCAGGGGTGCTCTGGTAAGGTGAGGGGTTAAAAACTACTGTACCTAAAGCCTTCCACCAATCAACTGCTGAGGGAGAGTTTTTAGAGGCCTCTGTTTGCTCCTTGCCTGAGCCAAACCGTTTGTGTTGAAGTGGGGGTATTATGGAAAGCTTATTTCAATTTGTCAGTGAGTTCCAGATATCAGTTTTTGACCTTGGTCTGTCTGACTTTGATTTGTTTTGATCCTTGGGTACAGCATTGTCTAGCTTACTAGTTATAGCCCCCTCCATTCCTTGTGTATAGTGTTGGGCGAATTTACCGTGAAACGGCGAATGGTTTCACGAATTTATTCGGCGGAGGCGAATTGCGCAAATTCGCCCCTGTCTAATAAATTCGCCCATCACTACTTGTATATGATCTGCATAGCCTTCTGACTACGCTCCTGTCTCATCCCTTAGTACAGTGCCTCCTCCCTTGTGTATAAACTGGCCCGTCTGACCATTCTTCTGCTCTTTGTGTTTTCAGTGAGTGTAAGTTATAGTTCTGCATCCAGCTATACTTGCAATAACGGAACTGGAGCTAGTTAATATAATTCCTGGAACTGTTGTGGGAATAATGTTTCTAATAAGTTCATTGAGCCGCCAGGGTCCCACATTCTATACTGATATTACAGGCTCAGTCACTGGGATCTATCACTTAGGGGGTTACATATTAAAAGACAATGGAGCAAATTCACTAGCGTTGGGCATTTTCGTTACTTTGCAAATTCACTAATGAACGCTGGCGTAGATTCGCTAGTGTTACTTCGCACCCTTACGCCTGGCGAATTTTCGCTACGGACGTAACTACGCAAATTCACTAACGCGCGCAGTGTACTGCACGCTACCTTTTATGCTAGACTTCCTTCGCCACCTCAGACCAGGCGAAGCGCAATAGAGTAGATAGGGATTGCTTCAAAAAAAGTCCCAAAAAACGCTGGCGTGTTTTCTACATTATGGGTGATAAGCTGAAAAAGAGCGAAATTTTTTTTAGGGCTCCCCTCCTTCCCCCCTACATTTCCTGACTCATGGCAACTTACCTAGACAGTGGGCACATGTGTAGGGCAAAATAAAATTTTTATTTGATGTTTTGAAGGTTTTCTAGGCATTTGTAGTGCTGATACGTATTCCTCCATTGAAATTTGAATTTGGCGCCGTATGCAAATTAACCTTCGCTAACGTAACTTCGCTTCACTTAGCGAATCAACGCTAGTGCAACTTCGCAACCTTACGCTACCCCTCTGCGCAACTTTGTTTTTTTGTGAATTTGTGGAGCGCTGGCGAAACTACTCCTGGCGAAGTGCGGCGAAACGCGGCGAAGTTGCGCCTGGCGCAACTACGAATCTTAGTGAATTTGCCCCAGTAAGTTTGCCCTGGAGCAGTACTTCATAGCAACCAATCAGCCAGTAGTATTAATATTTACTGGTCACCTGTTTGAAAGAAAACACCTTATTGTTTACTATAGGTTACTGCTCCTGGGCAAACTTAGTGCCATTTATTACATATGGAGGCTAGTTTATCAAACCTTAATTGATTACTGAAAAAATTCACTTTGTTTTTTTAGCAATTAATTGCTCTGGCTTGCTGCCAAATGACATTCCGGAAATGACTAATTTTTACAATAAGCTTTGGCCTGAACACAGATGGATGAATATGAATCCAAAATACATCAATATTATGAAGGTGGGTTTATGCAGAGATGTCAATTAACCTAAACATGTCAAGTGAAACTAGTGATGTGCGGGTCGGGTCTTTCCCGCCCCCCGTCCGTCCGATATCCATCCTCCCTCCACCCGACTTACGGGTTCCTTTTATAGACCCGCACAGCCCCACCGATGATGTCACAAAAGGGGCAGGGCGAGCAGGCACGTGTCTATAAAAGCTGAACCTGGAAGTCGGAAGCTGGCATTGTAAGGATGCAGGCGGGGAGATCAGGCAGAAGAGCTCAACCCAGAACCGCCCACGACCCGGAAAGGGGGGTGCGAGGTTAGCGCTGCTTTAGACAAATGACAATATAGGGGCATGTTTACTAACATTGGAGATAAATATCTGGAGAGATTTCTGGAGATGTTGCCCATAGCAACCAATCAGATCTTTGCTTTTGTTTTCTAACTTGGCTGTGGCTGTTTAAATCTAATTGCTGATTGGTTGCCATGGGCAACAGCTCCAGAAATCTCTCCAGATATTTATCTCCAATGTTAGTAAACATGCCCCTCAGTCTGTGTGTAGCCACTCTAACCCTGATAATAGAACACACCTAAGCCTGAAAAGGTCAAGCCACCACATTCCATCTCGCAGCAACCAAATGACAAGAATGGGTGTTTCTTAGCATGAAAATGTTTAAAGGGCATGTAAAGTCTAAAATAAAATAAGGCTAGAAATGCTGTATTTTGTATACTAAATATAAACATGAACTTACTGCACCACAAGCCTAATCAAACAAATAATTTATGCTTTCAAAGTTGGCTACAGGGGGTCACCATCTTGTAAGTTTGTTAAACATCTTTGCAAGACTAAGACTGTGCACATTCTCAGTGTGGTCTGGGCTGCTTAGGGATCGTATAAACAAAGCTGCTTGAGTTCTGCATGGCTGGGAAGTAAGGCGGGGGCTCCCCCTGCTGTTCATAAGTATGATTGTTTCCCTGTTCAGCAGTTAGGGACCATCTGACAATTCCTATCCACAGCAGTAAATGAAGGGAGAATTTCATTGCGTACAGGTTTCTTATAAAAACGGCACACATTTTTTAATTAAAGTATATTGGAGATATGTTTATTTTTCATGAAATAAAGTAAAAATGGGATTTTATGTTTTTGACTTTACATGCCCTTTAATAAGGAGAACAGCATAGCTTCTGCAATGACAATATTGAATGACACACAGTTTAGTCTGGAGGTTTAATCATCTTTTTAAGCAAAATTTTTCAAGCAACTGATTAGCTGCATTTGGCAAACTGTTCCGTTATATTTATTTTCTAACCATATGGAGGCAGATTCTTTTATATCATAATGAACTTCTGAAACTTCACTGCCTATCTAACTGCCAGTTCTGGTAATGGAGACAGACAAAATTCTCCTGCAAAAGCCTGCTCTTCTCCACAGTTTTACATGCCAGACATAATGGCATAAAATATAACTGGGGGCTAGTTAAAAGGGCTGTCATCAATTCAGCAAAATAAAAGAAAATGCTATATAAAATGATTGCACATTTATGCATGTTCTTTGTTGTTAATTTGTAGCTAGATGCAACAAACGCTTGTCCGTTCAGACATCTTTTCTTAGACAAAGGGCATGTTTAAAGAAAGACGGAATAAAGGAAGATTATTTCATACTTACCGAGATCTTCCTTTCCTAGACGAACTCCATGTCATTACTTACGGGATAGCCCCTCCTCCCTGCTCCCATTAGAAGGAACCTCCCCAAGCCTTTAAAAGGCCAACCACACCCACCTACCGGCGTCTTTGTAACAAGCTCTTAAATTACCGGAAAAAAAAAAAAAAAGGGCGGGTATACTGACATGGAGTTCGTC
The DNA here is from genome assembly GCA_038501925.1 of Xenopus petersii. NCBI lineage: Eukaryota > Metazoa > Chordata > Amphibia > Anura > Pipidae > Xenopus > Xenopus petersii. The sequence continues at coordinate 57,788,456 of CM076672.1, forward strand.
TAGGAAAGGAAGATCTCGGTAAGTATGAAATAATCTTCCTTTTTCCCTAGACGAACTCCATGTCAGTACGTTACGGGACGTAGCAAGTTAACATTATCCCATGGGAGGGAATATACTTTAAGAAGAATCTGTAATAAGGAAAGGAGTATCGCTGACTAGATAGTCCACCATCATGCAAACTCTTTACTTTAATATAGAAGGTCCAGGTGAAAACCCCAGAATAAGTTCACCAGGCTAAGAATAGCGCTATAGTATAGCCTATAGAGAGAGAGAGAGATGTTAGCCCAATGAGAGTGAGGAACAAGTTAGCTCACTAACCACCACTTCACCCTCCAGAAGAGAGAGAGAGAGGAAGACAGTCCTGTGCAAGGCGAATTCAGCAAGCTGAAATACTCACCAAAAAGCATTCATCACATGTATGCCTAATTTCAGTGCAAATTGCAAGGTACCTGAAAGAAACACTTGGTAGGAGTAAGAACCCAAAACAGACCCAATATAGGAATGATCTGTTTAGGATATAACCATAAATGTAGGTTATACAATGTACCCTGAGGTACCCAAGACCGGTACCATAAATATCTTCATATCAGAATGCATGTTAGTCAGGACTGTTCTAACAGAAAACAGATCCTAAAGATTGGAGACAAGGGCATCTGAGAAAATAATTGGGATTAGAATTCCTTACACTGTGTAAGGTCCTGTGATGAGGCAGACTCAATTAACTGTGAAGAGCTGAGCAACTACAGTACCTAAGAAATAGAGCCCCTAGTACTCCGAGAGGTATAACTGAATACCCTTAATGTTACAGATCCCAATAACCCCCATGCAACTAAAGGACTAATCCCAAGATTTATGGAGGCAGATTATATTCCCTGGATAAATGCTTAGTCACCCACAAGCCTGTGTTCTTTCTACCCGTAAGGGAGCCATTTATATGTGGAATCAACTATACTACATATTTAATCGGTGAGGCTGACCTTAGAACTGGAGGGACCCTATGGATGTTCCAGTAAGTGTCAGAAGGGCTTCTGATCCACTAGAGTCATGCTGGGTCATATGTATCAGGAGTGGCACAGGAATGTGAATCCGAGAACAAACCAGGATAATAGGAGTGTCGTATCTGGAAGTTACCTGGACATTGAGCTCTGTGCGAATGTTTCAGACACAATTTTTCAGCAGGTGTAAATGTAAATCCCCCTAGCATAGGGAACAATGTGACAGACATGGTCAAAACAGACAAAAAACACTTCCAAACCTCCCATTTGAAGATAGACAAACCTGTAGGACAGATACATAAAATATCCTTAATTCATTCTTAATGAAATTAATAAAACTGGAAGTTGTAAGAGATTACACTCTACTGTAATGACTGCCGTCCCACTTAAGGGAAGACTATGATCCTGCTCAGGAGAGCCAAATACATTCTCGCTGAAGCAATAGGACAGGTAGCAACTGCAGTATGTAACTGCTGGTGTTCCAAGAGGGCACAGACATAGAGAGGGGGAAAAAAAAATTAACACTCCTAGGATGCCTCCATCTGCTGTCCAATCAGTTACCTATCTGGTGTGGAAGAACAGCCGGCCCTGTATTCTAAAAACAAACACTAACTAGGGGATTGAGAAATTAAAGAAAAAATGGGCCCAAAATAAGCCTTCTGGACATAGAGCAGAAAACTTGGCCTTAAGTCACAAAGCTGCTTTGTTTTGCTGGTAGTATTAGCAGAATATCCCTATCCTGGGCCAGACTTGAACAGAGGTCATCTCTATTGACTAACAGACACTTTGAGGACTCCTATAGCCTGAAAACCCTTGGTTTGAAATATAGACCCTATGCAATTTCCCAGTGGCCTGATATGTATGTGTACCCTGTCTCTATAGACGCCCTGTATTGGCAGATAAAATGTCCCATCTATCCTGACATTAAGAATATCAGTAGAAATAGTATAGGAATAACACTGGGTAGTGGCTCCCCTCTCTAATTTGTAGGAGGCACCAAGGAGTCACCCTAGAAATGGTAGAGATACATCTAGGGATCCTTCAGCCAAGCATAGAGAACTGTATACCTTGTTCTTCCTTAAACCTATGAATATGGAATTTCCACAGGTTGCACCCCTAGAAACTAGCCAGATGTCATGGCTGCTATAGTGAAATTTATGGATGAAGAGGTCAAGTACTGATTGTTCCAGGAATCTTCATAAATACTATATGTTGCATAAAAATATCCATCCCAAGGAGACAAATCATATATAGATATCTGTGCAAACATATATACACATTCATATACATGCCTTAGTATTAAAATATATGCACCTGCCTATGGCCCTCTTATAGAAGCAAACATATATGTTGCTTGGTAGACTAGTTGTATTATGGAGCTTATCCATTAATTGAGCAATTGTTCTGAAAGCAGCAGAAACCCCCTGCAGGATGTGGGCCATGGTGCAAGCATATATTAAAATGTGTGATAATAAAATGTACCTCAGTCAGAGTCCTAAGCTCCTGGTTCTGGTAGAGAACAGTACCCGACCCCAGAGCTCGAGCTGAGTGGGTAGTAATAAACCGCACAATTAACTGAGCAAAGCAATTATCTGGCCCTCCATTCGTTCAGGCAGTGATCAGTGATACAAGGCTGGTCCCAAAAGTAGTACACTATTGTTAACAGGAAAACAGTCCTCACAAGTTTACTGACAACAGCTGGACTTACCTGAGGCTGCAGCTTCCTAGCTTGCTGAGTTAGAGAGTGGGCGGGGCCATCTCCACTTGCTTTAGCTGGACCTGATTATACTCAGCTGGTGTCTGTACTCAGTGGGGGGTTGATTATACTCAGCTGGTGTCTGTATAGGCAGGGAACCCAAAGCAATTGCGTAGGTTATACTGAGGCAAATTGGATAATTAGTGTTGGTGCCTCCTGCACAGGCCCAAATTTGCTATAATATGACCTGCCCCCATTAAAACAAAAATAAAACAAAGGTAACAGGGGGCAGTAAGGGGGCAGTAAGGTTCAGGCCCCTAACTAATTAGCCTAAACTAACTGCCACCTCCCTCGCCCATCCGTAAAAATGGGGAGTAGGGGCCACATACACCACTGCCGCCGGACGACGTCTGGGCAGGTCGGGAGGGCACACGGATGGGGGGACAAGCACCTGCCACCCAATGCTCTTGATAGCAATACAGGAAGGCAATTGAAATACAGGCAGACAAGGAGTAGCAAACAGTGCACCTCAGTGCCTTACCTGATTCAGGAGCTGAAGTTCAGAAGACTCCAGGTCTGAGGTAGTGTGCTGGGGGGAAAAAAGGTCCCATGGACCAAAACCCCTGTCCCTAGGACGCCTTTTGGGCAGGCCTAATGCTTTCCTAGGCTTAAAAAGAGAAAAACAAAAATGTGCTTCTAATGATTGAGGCATTTGTTCAGAGAACAAAGCCAAGAGCATAAAGAGAAGGAACAAAAAGACGCCGGTAGGTGGGTGTGGTTGGCCCTTTAAAGGCTTGGGGAGGTTCCTTCTAATGGGAGCAGGGAGGAGGGGCTATCCCGTAACGTACTGACATGGAGTTCGTCTAGGGAAAAAATGTATCCCTGCAGCATTCTTTTACCTTGGTAACTAGCATTTAAGTACCCTCCCTTTCTCCAAGACTACTTTTCCCATATTGCCCATTCCAGGCCCTGCAAGGCTAACTGGCTATTATATCCTTAATACCCTTAATAAGTCATTGTCCGCTTGCATTCTCTACAGCCTTCTCAACATGCAGTTATTCATTCCCTGCTGTTATATTGACACAGTCACATTCTCCCACTACGAATAAGAAAATCTGGCAGGGAATGATAGGAGAAGTAATATATCATTTTGGATTGATGTTGATGGACTGGCATCTGAAAAGAAGAAGCGTTGCCACCAACTTTCTGGGCATATATCAGTTTCTTGAACCATAAAATGATTTAAGGAGAATCACAAGCCTGATAAAATAGTTTTTGGTCTTCTGACTCTATTTACACTTAAAAGAAAACCCATTATATCTCTTTTTTTTAACATGGAAAAGTGGTTTAGTGTAGTGGAATTTTGAAAGTTAATATATGCTGTCTTACATGCCTACATTTCCCAGCTGGTAGAATAAGATATTATAATGATCAAACCTGTTTGATATGGGAACTCAGCAAAGGTAATGTGAAACGATTTAAACCACAGTTAAAAATATTATTGTTGCCCAGCAAAACTATAGCCCACTAATCAAGCTGAAACTTCCTGTAATTCCAATGAGCCTGCTGAATTGCACTTAAGGCAAGATAAATAGTATGTAGCAGGTGGGAAACCTCTCTTGTTCACTTGAAAGGGTTCCAGCTGTGTTGTTCATATTTCAAAATGTTCTTAACTCACCAGAGGTCAAACAAAGTATACCACTCATTGTGATGCAGTTTTAATTATTATTATTATTTTAATTTGCCACTTTTACTGTGATCTGCAGGAAGAGGCATGCTTTCAGCAGTTACAACGGGGAGCTCATCTTCGAAGTTTGGATAGCTGGAATGGCAATAAAGTGGGGATGGGAGAATGCAGCTTTCATTAAATATTATATCTATATATATATATAGATATAGATATATATATATATATATATATATATATATATATATATATATATATATATATATATATATAAGTACAGTGCCGGGTTAAGCTGACCATGCATCTTTCCTGATATGCCTATATTGGATTGGGTGATATTGGGCCAGCCCAATCGTTGGCCCTTGGGTCAAACAATCAGATTACAGATTGATGGTGTTACTGGCCACTGGGGCAAGGGCTGCATCAACAAGCTGATGGGATTTTAAAACCTTCTCAATTACTATCTGCTTGATTGTCAGACAGATATTGGTTAGGTAGGTCCACCAGAGGGCCCCGTACATGGGCAGATAAGCTGCCAACTCTAGGTGCTGAATCAGCATCTTAAATCTGCCTGTTTATGGGAATTTATATAACTTGAGCCACTGAGTCTCTGATATGCAAGTGGTAATGAGGATTATTACAGAATACATTAAGAAATACTCCAAACACCTAAGTGAATTGAGTTGTGGATGTACTCTTTTCGTATTTCTTTAGTGAATTGTCTCTTTAGCTAAATACTGTATGCCGCTTAGTGTTACTGGGGAGTACATAAGTATTTATCCAAAGAGTCTTAGATTCACGAGCACATGGACATATATGCCCTTAGCACGTATGTCCATTTGCAGTTGTTTAATGTATGGACAAAGGCACAATACTCTTGCACTCCTCTGAAGTGGTAAAGATTGCAGTACCTGTCATATATAATACCCCTAGGTTCTAAGCTGCACATTATGATAAGAGTATTGTGACTACTGATTTATTCCCACTGGTGGCATTTAGATTATGACACATAGAATTCAATATTTGAATCAAACAGCAATACAAAATGGGGCAGACACCACCAACATTTTACCCTGTTCTCTGAGAAATACCAGATATGAAGCTAAACTGTGATATGTAATATAGTGACACCTATTCATATTTTAAAGGAAAACTAAACCCCCCCTGTGCATTTTTAACTGATGGCCCCTCTCCCTGCAGATGCCACTTTCTCCCATCCCCAACCACGTTGGTTCCTGCAGCTAAAAGTCCCTTCTAATGTAACTGCGGAGGAGTTCAGGGGGATTGGTGGTGCCTTCTTTGGCCACATTACAGCCTACTAGAAACAGCATGTGATGGGGGATAGGTGATATATCTCTTTAACAAATGTAAACATTCCCTCTGGGATGATCTGGTAACCTTACTAAATGGGTACATGTTATTTGAAGGTTTAGGCAATATGTCAACATACTTAATTGTTTTTATTCTTAGTATTTTTTCCATTAGTCAAAAGAAAGATCAGTAAAGCAGTTCCGGTGTCCGCCATCCTTGTGTTACTACCTTGCTTGCTGATCAAGGAAATGCTCAGTGGAAATCAAGATTGGATTGGCTTCCAGTGTACACACTCTGGTGAATAGTAAGGGACATGGGACATGGTGGTCAGTTTCAGCACTCAGCAGCCCATTTCTTACAGATTACGTACGACTTTGCAAGTGAACTATCCTTCACTTCACAATAACTTCGCCTACAGCTGATTGGGGCAGCACTAGGGGAGTAAAATTCTCATCAATTGACTTATATGAAATGAGCCATCATATGATATTCCCATATAATTGAGATTGTTGGTACTCCAATGCCAATATTTATTGCTAGACATTATATGGCTGTATGCTTAATTATATACAGTACCTTTGTTGTCAATGGGTGCCTGTATATTTTTAGCCATAAACAAAACACAGAAATCTGTCTGGATTGATTAAACGCATAAATTGCCCCTTAATGGAGAACTAAACCCCCCAAGGTACAACAGTCCACCTTCACTGCCCTCCATTAGCCCCTTCACCTCTGCCTCTGTTAACAGTGTATTACATAGAAAGGCACCCCATTTCGACACCTGAGTTTAAAATTCAGAGCAGCACAGATAAGGTCCCTGGCACCATGTTCTGCCCATTTGCATCCTCTTTGGGTTTCTTCACCAACACATAGCCTGCAAGAGCTCTTTAATGCTCCTTTAATCAATATGTGCAAAAAGTAGTAACTTCTTTTTTCTTACTTAGAAAGTGCACCTGCACATGCAATGTACATTACTAGTATATTACAAAGTACTATTTCTTAACAGCTTCTCGTGTTTATTTCTTCATTGCATGCATAGCATAAATTGTGGCAAGTGCCTTAAATAACTGGTTTGATCTTCATGATATGCTGTCAACTATTACTTTGATGAAGCAGTGTTAAAAATGACATTACTATATGCAGATTAATAGCCTTAGAGGAGAAAGCAAAGGCAACTAGGAAGAAGAAGCTGACAGATCTCTAGAGCTGACTGCTAACAATGTAAAAAGCATGACTCACAGGCGAATAAGCTTATTTTGACAGCTCTCTTTTTTAGTCTTAGTGAATATGAAGCATAAGTACATTTGGTAACTTTCCTTCTATCACAAGAACTCTCATAAGAGCACTTGAGGGGGAGTAATCAATCTACATGCTGATTAAATGCTCAGTGGGGAGTTCTAGGGCTGTCCCACTACACATTTCCTCTGAATGCTTCTAAACTATAGGGAGCCTATTTATCAGACTGTATTCAATTATTTACATCTGAAAAAACTCATAATCTGACACCATTCTTGGTTATTGCAGAAATCATACATTAAAAAACTGGCCATGATAAAGATGTGTATTTCTTTTTATGCTGCTTGATAGCCATATGATGTGGCAATATTGCCATATTGCCTTCAAAGGACATTTGATTTTAACCTATGAAATAAAGATCAAAATTTTTATCCAACCTGGCGTGTCGCAGGAGTGCGTGCCTATTCTTTCTTTTCCTTGCATCTCACCCAAGCTATGGGTTCGGGGCGCTGCACCTGGGCAACCTGTTCTCATCGGTGAGTGCGAACAACGTTTTATTGTTTGAATTTAATTGCAGAGAATGCTATACCCTTAAGAGAAGGACCACGCACCCAGGTCAATTTCGTTGCCGGGTGAGCTTTAATTTTCATTAGGAATATTGTAACATTCACTTTTTTTTTTGGATAGAGCCACAGGGGTTTTTTCTGTCTTTTTTTCTGTCTGTGCCTCCAAAAAACAGTCAAAGGTAGTTAAGAATGCAAACATATTTATTAGGACATATTGGACTACGGCTTAACGCGTTTCGTGCCTGTTGGGGCACTTACTCATAGGTAGCTCCCAGGTTCCTACACCATGTAGCGTTAATATTAGCACTACACTTGTGGCCAGTGAATTCAATGTAAAAGCAGTTTTGAGTGCATGTTCCAGGAGTGTTGCAATCTCCACTCTGAATATGGTAGATGCAACTTGTCAAGACCTAAAAGCAAACAAAACAAGCTCAATTACATTCGTTTTGATGCTTTGGGCACAATTGCACTGACCAACTCGGAGCACGGCCACAATTACACTGGAATTATGACAAAAAAAGCATTGCATTATGGGAAAAGCATGGTTTTGCATCTGAACTTGCATTTTGCCCATTGTATATATTCATATTATTGTCATATAGTGGCCTCACCTTTTTAATCAAAGTTCCTGTGGTTATATAGGTATATAAGGACATTGTGGCTAAAGAGGCACTACTAGGGAAAGAGGGGAGAGTGGGGACCACAGATGTTCATGTTCAAGGAAATTGAGGGCTTTTTATAAAATACAGTACAGTTTAAGAAGCTAATCATTTTTCCCCTAGAAGATTTAATGATGCGCAACTTGTAAAACATTACTAAACTATTAGTTTTGCACGAGAAGCTTCAAGTTAATCACACGGGGGGCTGCATCATGGTTTTCTGATAAGTTTTAAGTCAATTAACTGTAACTGTTTGCAGATGATACAAGTTCACATCTGGTGATAAGCCGAAGAGGTGGAAGTCTAGTTCCACTAACAAAAAGCCTTCTCAGTTTCTATTAAAAAAAAGGGTAAACAAACCTGACCAAATGAAAGGTGAACCATGACATGGGGTAACGAAATTAATTTCTGGCCCCAAATTAGTAATTCTGTAATAGCAATAACTTCTTAAGAAGGCCACTTTGGATTTTTCTAGCTAAAGCGCTGAGAGATGAAAATTCACTTCCATCTGCTTCCTAGTTTGGAGAACATTCTAGGAAAGGTGAGCTTAGCATATCAAGTATATTCACATTGCCTAGAGAGGCATACAGATCATTTTATCCCCATGCATGAAATGCACTCATTGCCCCTGACACCAGTAAGGAAATTCCAAACTTGCCTGCTGTAACATTCACGAATGTAACTATATTCTGCTTCCTTTTTACCAGTGTCACCATGTCACCAAAGTGCTCAATGCACAAACATCTACATTGATTTTACAATCTCTATCCATACAAGTAGCATTTTAACAATGTTATGATAAAAAACATTTGTATGCTTTGATTCCTTATCTCTAAGACCTTTTCCTCTGTCTCTGTAATCTAATTGTATTAGTTCCATTCCAGACACAAATACAATTATGTTTGCTTCCATTAAAGCTATTTCAATTTCTTTGTTGTATTTTCAGTTTTTATTCAGTTTTACAAATCGCACAGAAAAGTTTCATAAGTCATAATATAGAATCAAATTGTGTCGGTTCAGCTATTAATACAAATACATCATACATGTAATAAACAGACAACCATAAGCCATTAGGTGAATGTGCCACTTCAGAAGCAGACTGGGATTGTATGTTTAACAAAGATTTACATAATTAAACCTCTAACTGGTAATCAAAAAACAAAAATCAATAACAACAAATCCTACCATCACTCTACTGCCCAGCCTCGATAAGTATAATTTTAGGCCTAAGAATAATCTGGGAACAGATAGACTTTTAATTGTTGTAATCCAAGAACTGTAGCCCGTTCTGTCACAGAGAAAGGAGAACATTGGACTAGTTCAATAATCATTAGATATGAGATGTGCTAAATGATATTGGTATAACAATAATTGTACAATACACCAGAAATTTAAAACTGTGGCTTACCTCTATATATCCCCCTGGGAATAGAATAATCTAGACCCTGCGTGGAACTGAACTGAACAAAGTTCTTTAACTTACCACAGTTGTCTTCATCTGCCTGGTTCCCACATTCGTCCACTCCATTACAGTGCATAAACTGAGGAAGACACTTAGTGATATTGCCACAGGGAAAATATCCGAGGGGGCAGGAGATGTCTTGGCTTTCTGTAGAGGTAGATGCAACTGGATGGAAAGAAAGATATTTATCATTGGCACACAGGTACATTTGTTTTGTGGCCTTTCAATCCCATTTTTGCAATTTTTGTTTTACATTTTTTGTATTTTTTCTAGGTAAAAAAAGAAGGCTCAGTAGTTGTGCTTCATAAATAAATTTAATGGATGACAATTTTACAACACAAATGATGGAATAATTCCAGTAAATAACAAATAGAACCTTGGTGAACTCTTGCAAAGTTTTATAAAACCTTGTGTTTGTATTTGTTGTTCCACAAGCATTCCATCATGGTAGTTTATTTAAATACCAGGATATAATATCTGTTTCACAATTACCTTGTGAAGATATTAAGTATTCTTATAATATTTTATAGACGAGTGTTGTGCAACTTTTAAATGCGGTTGACCAGTTATCTCACAAATCACGTGTTTGTGGGCCAAGTGATATTAACATTTTGATGTTGGAGTAAGTTATATGGAGCCCTGATGCAGGCTGGTTGCTTATATAAATACCTCCAATTCTACAGACCTGATTTAGATGTATAAATGATTTTAAGTTGACACTGACCTATGTACCATACTTTAATATAATTCAAAGTGCAATCCACCAATCTGGAAGTACAGTATTCTCTTGAGCGCTATTTGCTAAATTTTTCAAGGTGAAAGGCAGGACTTTTTTGCACTTTGCACCCTAAATAATCCCTAAGTCTGCTTTGCACCCATCGGCACTGTGCTCTACACCTAACATTGGATTCCCAATCTGCACTAGGTGCAGAGTGCAGCCAGACACCAGATGCAAGTACTTTAAGGGGTAAATTTACTAAGAGGGAAAATTCGCCATCGACGGCTTTGCAGCCATCGTAACACTTCACCAGTGCAAAGATGCCTCCAGGGCGCCGAATGCTGATGAATTTTCACTAGAATTACTTCGGCAGTGTAAGCAAATCAAAGCGAAGTTGCGCTACCGTTCAATTCTGCCTAGCTCAACTTTGTTAGAGGTCTTCACTCAGGCTAATTTGCATACAGTGGGAAATTTAAGGTTGAACAGATGTATATGTTGCAGCAAATACATTACATTACACAAGTCCAGGGAACCTTAATAAAGAAAATAGAGTTATTATAATGCCCTTCACATGAGCCCAGTGTATAGTTAATGTTCCAAAGGTATGGGGGAAGCTGTTTACCCAAAAAAAATGTAAGGACTTTTGCAGGCTATCACTCTGAACAAAGGAGAAGACGCCAGCGTTTTTTGGACTTAGAAACTTTTTCCACTAAAAAATATGATGTTGATGATGATGATAACAGAAGATTGAGGAAGAACTATGCACTCCATTGCACTTCACCTGGTCTGAGCTGGCGAAGGCAAGTCTGGTGAAAATGTAACATTCAATAAAATCTGCATCTTAGTGAATTTGCGGAGTAACGTCCATTCGCCAGAGTGAAAATTCGCCTGACGATAGAGTGCGAATCAATGATAGCGTGTATCTCCTTCGCTAGCGAAGTGACGCCTGCACCCATTAGTAAATCGGTGAAGTCCCTGAAAATGGTAACGCTGGCGAATCTTCACCAGCGTTAGTCACTCCGCCCTTTAGTAAATCTGCCCCTTAGAATGAACACAATGGGGCATGTTTTTGCACCTCTGAGTGCAAATCATGACAAATCATTTATCTCATTTGGTGGCAGATAAAAAAAAAACTACTTGACAAAGTTTTACTGCCTGGTTTCTAACAGCCAAAATCCAACAGAGGATACATTTAAAAAACTTACAGCAAGACTATGTATCAGTAAAACACAATGTTGCCAGTTTTTATCTCTTTAAATAACATTGTCATTTAGTACTAGTGGTGAAAACTGCACTCAAGACCACAAGACATTATTTAACATCAGCTGTGGTCCAAAATAACCATATAGCAAAATATTTTTGAATAGAGGCTATGTTAAATTGCTATCAGCTAATAATATGAATCCTCCTCAGTTACAATAGAAAACATTACAAATGGAAAGCACAGCAATGACTTTGTGCACAAAATATTTATAAATACTACATTATACCTTAAATTATTAAACTATTGTCTAGCATAAATAGGCATTTTAATTTTCTGGAACTTGTTACATTATATGAGCTATAATTAATGCAGTTCACATTTTTCAAAGCTGAAATGTTGCCATATTCCATTCCAACATGCATGATTGGCACTCTGAATTGGCCACTGTGATCCCATTTTCCATATTTCTTTAAAGTTTTCTGTATTATTCTGACAGGCAATTTCCTTAAATGTGACATCAATCTTTATATTCTGCCAACATGGCTTTATAAATTTATGAAACTCTAAAAATAGGAGAACAGCATTCAAAGAAGTTTCCCGCTAACTCACTGAATAGTCACGTGTTAAAAAGGTGTCATTCCAATTAAATGTGTTTTTTCTGCTTTACACTATATATGAATATTTACAAGAATCAGCATTTGAAGAATCTTTTTGTAAGACAATTGGTATTATGTTCCCTTTTGTAAACGCTTTTGATACTCATGTACTCTACGAGTTAAATGGTTCCATTCATCTATAAAAATGCTGCAACCTTGAATTAACTTTGAAAGGAAAAATATTGAATGTACTCAGCTTTGGGTCATTCTTGCTACAGGTAGACAATGCTTGTAACTGCATTTGTAAACTTGACACATCTATGCCCTTAACAAAAACATTTAATGCTATGAATAATTTGATAGCAAGGGTGCATATAATCTGAATAAATATGTATAATGCAGGGAAACCACTAATGGTCAATCCTTTGAGGTTTAATAATCCTCAGATAGCATATGTTAAAAGGAGAACTTTAAAATATACATTAAGGGGCCGATTCACTCAGCTCGAGTGAAGGGTTCGAATGAAAAATACTTCGAATTTCGAAGTATTTTTTGGGTACTTCGACCATCGAATGGGCTACTTCGACCTTCAACTACGACCTTCGACTTCGATTCGAACGATTCGAAGTAAAAATCGTTCGACTATTCGACTATGCGATAGTCGAAGTACTTGCCCTTTAAAAAAAACTTCGACCCCCTACTTCGGCAGATAAAACCTACCGAAGTCAATGTTAGCCTATGGGGAAGGTCCCCATAGGCTTGCTAACCTTTTTTTGATCGAAGGATTTTCCTTCGATCGTTTGATTAGAATCCTTCGAATCGTGCGATTCGAAGGATTTAATCGTTCGATCGCACGAAAAATCCTTCGATCGTTCGATCGCAGGATTAGCGCTAAATCCTTCGACTTCGATATTCGAAGTCGAAGGATTTCAATTCGAGGGTCGAATTTCGAAGTATTTTTAACTTCGAAATTCGACCCTAAGTGAATCTGCCCCTAAGTTGCCCGTAATATAGTTCTTTGGAGATGCAAATAATTTAGATGTATGATGATAGTTCCAAAGGCACATTATAAAAAAAAACATTTTTATTTTATAAATATTGCACAATATCAATATTCCTGGTGTTACTGCTCGGAAACACATATCGCTGAATCTGACCATTGTATGTGAGCACAGTGTGAAAAAAAAGCATACGGCTATGCGTTCAAAAATATTTATCAAAAAGGTGTTCTTTTTGTGGAAAGCAGCAATAAACAAAATGCCAACAGGGTTTGGGTATAACCTGTAGCTAGGTCCCACCAACTTAAATTGTTGCTAGGTGCCGACATTATATATAGTAAATACAGAGCATTCAGCTCACAAGTCTCACTTAAAATAAATAGGTAGAAAGACTGGAGTAGCTCATTTATTTTATATACGTATATTATCATTCTTGGTTGAGAGTATATAAATATGTATCACAGTAGGAATTGCACAAAGCTAGAAACACTAGCACACCAACCTCTCTTAGGGGTCCGTTTACTGAAGTGCGGTAAATCTGACGTTAAGTTTCTGCATGTTATCGCTGAGAATATTTTTACGCTAGAATATTCGCAGCGACTAAGTTTACTAAACAGCGATACGCTCAGAAGTCATTGCGATCACTTGTGGTAACTACGTTAAGGAACCGGCTTACGTTAGCAGTAATTTTAGCGATTTGCGAATTTTCTGGCGAAAAATTATGTTTTTACGAATATTTATGCTACAAAATAGTCTTGTTTTATGGCGGTTATTATGGCAATTTTTACTGTGACATTTATGGCCAGAAATGCATCTTCAAAACTCAAACTTTATTGACTGATGATTATACCATCCAACAACATCACCAGAGTAACACCAATCAAACATGTCTGCATCATATAAACCCTTCTGCCAATAGAATCATATGAACAAGAAATCATCCCAGTCAATCTCTTTGCTTCATAGAAATGCACAGTTTAATGTAGCCAATCACAATGAAACCAAAAAAGCGTAGAGGCTGACGAATCCTTGGACTGTGATGCTGCTGCCAATAATACGCCTCTGAGCTAAAACTGCTGCTATTGCACCAGACAGAAGCAGAAGCCAAAACATCCTGTCAGCAATAGCTACAGATCTGTCTCCTGTCAGCAAAGAATGATGGGTAAAAAAAAACAGTATTATGGTATATTCCCTGCCCTTTGAGAATTTTCTGGCGAAAAAAATACTTTTACGCCACGGTAAAAGTTTGCGAATATTCTGGCGTTAATTTTGTCTTTAGCACATTTTGCTGTTTAGTAAACCAGGCGTTAATGTGTACGTAGCGTTATTTTCAGCGAATGCGATAACTGCCGAACAATTATTCTTGTGCAAGAAAATTCACAAATTTATATTTACCGCAGGTTAGTAAACTGGCGATAACATATTTGGCGAAAATTCTGTCTATATATTGTGCGAATATTCTTAAAGCACTTTAGTAAACGGACCCCTTAGACTTCTCACTGGTGCTCCCATTACCAACTAGGGATGCACTGAATCCGAGCCTATTTAAGCCCGATTTGGATTCGGCTGAATTCAAGAACCTGCCCGAACCAAATCTGAACCCTACAAAACCCGAAATAAGGTGTGCATATATATTTGCTTCTATATATATATATATAGCAAATATAAAGAAGCAGGGGTCAAAACAAAAAAAAAAGAGTGTGGGGCTAGTTTTCCCAAAAATATTGTGCACTGCCTTTTCTAAATAAATATGGCTCTATGCCTTGCATCTTCTCTTTTTGTGTTGCATTTACCAAAGGCATGATGATCTGATATTACCATCTAATGGATCCATCGTAGCTTTGATAAATGCAACACAAAAAGGGAAAGTGCAAGGCATAGAGCCATATTTATTTAGAAAAGGCAGTGCGCAATCTTTTGGGGAAGAGTACAACAACTTGTAAGCATGATTATGTCACACAGATAGAATAATAGGGAAAACTGACCAAATGTATGGAGTTGCCATGTATTCTGACATATTATACTGACTAATTGAGGATTTAGAAAACAATAAACACTGTGGGATGCTGTTAATGCATTACATTTTCCTGCATTTTACTGTACCTTTAGAATTTTCGTAGAAGCCTTGAGCCTTGAGAGTTTTGCAACCTTGTGAAAATGGTATTTGTATTTTCCTGCCATAATCTAGTACATTTAGTACATGATTTCTTTGCCACAATAAGATACAATTGTCACTATGAAAGGGTTCTGGAATAACTCCCCTCGATATATATTCAGATGTAATTATGTAGAGAAGGAAATGTATGTAATGTCTGTTTATGCCTTTTACAATTTCTAAGAATAATAAAGAAATATAAGAGCTGACTCTGAAATGTCATCTATGTACTTATCAGAAAACTCCATGGCACTTATAAAGCTAATAATGACAACTTTCCTGTAGCAGTGTCTGCACATCCCTGAAGTGAACATCTCCATTTTCTCAATTGAGTTTATATCTCTAGACAAGGATCATCGTCCGATTTCCTCAGTTCCCCCTAAACCACATTTACGCTTAACCGTGGCCTACAGATGAGCAAATTTATTTGTGTGCATCTGTGAAAATCAGCAGCAATCCTCATCAGGAGAATGATTTATTTGGAAATCTGTTATTTTACCATTTTCCTTTCTCTGTTTACAAGTCTTGTTACTTTAAAGTGATTGCTAATTAATCACAATAATGCACATAATCATAATGTCCATGGACATTAGTCGGCTTATTTATGAACATTGGGCAAATCTGGGAAGCACAGGTCCTTGCAAAATGACGTACACATTATTTGCAGCAAAATGCACCTGAAAAACTGTAAAGATGACTTTGTTAGAAAAACAAATTGTGAATAATTGTGAATTGGGAAATATTGCACAACTTGTGAAAAATGGCAAATTAAGGAAAAAAATATTCTTTTTTCAGACACTGATAAACCATCCAACATAAACTAAAGCATGCATATTTGACATTTTGCCTGGTTAGGCTGATGGCAGTTTTAAATTCTTTGCTAAAAACAATATTATGGAGCGTGATAGGCCTGCAGTGACAGATATAACTAAGAAATATGGGAGCAGAGAGCTGAGATGCAGAAGATTGCAATTAGTACATCCAAAGGGTGATTTATTTGGCAAACAGACTAATAAAATAAAACACTAATATATATATTTAATGACCTTATAGAGATTTTCTAAGCCACCAAGTTGCATGAGATTGCAGCAGATGTATGAAATTAAAGGCGGGTGCAAATTCAGAACAGGTCTGGACTCCTTTCCAAATCTAAATCACTATTTTTTTTTCATTTATGAAAATGCTTGCGTTTATTAAAATGCAATTTGACCTTCTGCGTACTGTGTAATCAAACCAGGAGGAAAATGTTTGAGTTATTTTTATCCTTACATGGTGGCAGATATATTACCTATCCCACACTGCCAGCCATTTACCAGAGATAAGGTGTCATGCATATATATTACACTTATGCAGACACTGTCCATCAAATACACAACTGCCGAATAATTAAAGAAATGGTAATCTTTCAAACTGCCTGAATTCTAAGTCGCACATAATTTCACTGCTGCAGTGGCTATTCGTTATATCAACTGTCTAAATACACTATTTCTATCATTGGGATTTTACATGTTTACATTATTGATTTAAACATTTAAATGTTAGAAATTGCATCCCAATAAAAATGGAACTAATAAACGTAACTGTCTATATCCGTGTTTGTGTCTATGGATTTTATTAGGTACTTTCCAGCTGCCGACTTTATAAATTCTAACAGAGGATTTATACTGTGTATAAATGTGTAAAAGCAGCTAGGAGGGATGTGCTAATTGCATGTCATCTCAACTTCTGTATCTTCGGGTTTCCTTTGAATCAGTTTGATGACGAATATATAAGCGTTCGGGAAAAAAAATGCAGGCAATACAACCATTTGTAAATAAATATGCGCTGTACAAACTTTATAAATGACCCCAATTATGAATCACGTGAAAGCATCCCCATTGACACTGGTACCCTTGACAAACTGTCCTATTGAACATGGTGGTAATTCCAGGGTTCTTACTTGGATTGCTACAATATGTGCCAAATAATCACACACAATCATCATTTTAACATTCAGCATTGGTCATGCAACACCGATTCTAAAAATGTGATTTGCTACCAAAACGCACGCGCAATTGTGTTGATTTTGATGAATTGGTGAAATAGCTTCCCCAGGGGTTACACCAAATCTACTTCAAAAAAGGGAAGAAACTACAGTTCCATTGACAATGCCGAAGCTAGATTGTAATTACTGCCTAAACTAGAGAACCACAGTTATAAAGACTCCGCGCACCTAGTGAGATTAAATTGCATTTGTCCTACTAAACTAAAACAGGTAATACGCACAACCTATACCCTTGCCACCATCTATACCTCGCTGTCAGCCTATTATAAAAGGAACTGCATTATAGAAGAGATTGAAAAATGATTTCCAGCGTCAAGGCAAAGATTGTCTTGATGTGTTTTTCACCAAAGCTTTTTGGTAACGTTTTTTGCACCCGTTGAGAAAGTTATAGGGAAGAGCTTTCGATATGAAGCATAACAAAAGTGGTGTAAAGGTGATACCTTTATTGGCTAACTAAGATGATAATCACAGCAAGCTTTCAGAACATTGCAGTTCCTTCTTCAACGCTGATTACAAAGAAGCAATGTTGGCACTGACATATATACAGCATTTTGTTTACAAAAAAAAAACTGAGGGACAAAAGGAGAAACAACACATAAGCATAATTTGTATGACAAGCAGGGACAGATTTACAGAGAGGTGGGTTATGCAAAATAGTCCAGACTAGGCACAAATTAGACCATTAGACTTTATCAAAGAGTAAAGTTCCGCCACTAGAGAGAAATTCCGCAGCTCACAATTCATTTCTATGGGATTTTGAAAGGCATGTTTATCAATGGGTGAAAGTGAAAGTTCACCCTTTGATAAATACGCCTTTAAAAATCCCATAGAAATGAATGGAAATTTCACTCTAGTGGCGGAACTTCACTATTAACTTCACTCTTTGATAAATATACCCCAAGGTGTGAAGTAGATAACAGATTCCTGTAGTAGTGTGTTGTCTTTTCAAAAGGAAAAAAGAAGCAATCTTTGTCATCCGTTTTTAATTTTATTTTTAATGATAGTAGTTTTTTTTTATTACATTGACACTGAGGTATAGATTAGGGTATCAGTTTAGGTTGTTTTTTTTCCTTGTTATAGGTGATAATGGAACATTAAGAAAGTGCATGGCTATTTCTTTTTTTTTTTTTGTAATCAAGTTTTGTTTATTTAGCAAAAATACAATACAATACGTAACATTGGTCATTCAAGTGACATCATGAATTGCAAAAAAAATTAAGCAAAGAAATAGCATATGCACATACATCATAATGACAATAAACCTCGACCGCTATCAATAGTACGTATCATATAGGTAAGTAACTTGTAAAACAAATAACATTGTATCGCTGCATCAATTTTCCAATATCAGAACCATAGGGAAAGATAAATTTGTCCAATATGTGGTTAGCCACTTTAAGGAGTGGAGTGTATATATAGATAATATCTCCAGGGAAACATGCTAGTGACAAGTGCCAGATGTATATTTAATCTACATTAACTAGGCTTCGTAATATATTCCCGCCATGGTGACCAGATAGCCATATAAGTAACATATTTATTGTTCAGAGAGGCCGTCAGTTCTTCCATAAGGCAAATATCATTAACTATGCGGAACCAAGCATCACGAGTAGGAGTATCTCTTAGTCTCCACAGTTTGGGGATTTGGGATTTAGCTGCCATAAGTAAGTGTCTCAATAAGACTGTCTTTGAAAAATCTGTAGGTTCAAACTTGTGAAATAATAGGATCGCTGGCGCGTTCCAGTGAACCCGTTCCCCAATAACTGCAGAACAGACTTCCATAACATCTATCCAATAGGATCTTATTAGAGAGCAGGTAAACCATATATGTTCCAGTGTGCCAACATCGCTAGTACACCTCCAACATAACTCATTGTCCATAAGGCCCATTTTTTTAAGAACAACAGGTGTCCTATACCATCTGGAAAGTAATTTGTAAGATGATTCCTGCATCCTATTACTAATGGAACATTTAGATACGGTATGAATAATTTTGGCCCAGTCTTCAGCAGTTAGGAATATGCCAAGATCAGATTCCCATTTCGTAGTGAAGGTTGGGAGGGAAGGATATTTTCTATCGAGAATTATTCTATATAGAAGCGATAACATATGTTTTAAAGGGTCCGATACAAAGCAGAGTTTTTCAAAATCAGTTAAAGGCCTAGCAAGAGAGCCTATGGTTTGGAGTGATTGTAAGAAATGATTCACTTGAAAGCACCTCCATACGTTTTTACTGTCCCATGCATATCTAATTTCTTCTCCTTGAGACCTTAAATGTAGGAAATGTTTAATTGATGGAAACGCTACCCCAAAGGCTGTAGTAAAACCTCTATCTATGCGACTAGGTGGGAATTCCACATTGTCATACAGGGGTATCAGTGGTGAGGGATAGGGCGCTAGTAAGTATTTACTATTGAGTTTATGCCATACATTCAAGCTGTTACCAATAAAAACATGTGATTTTGACCTCAAAGTGACGTTGTCCTTATTGATCCAAGGCAGGCAAGTTAAGGTATTGTCAGTCCAGACATTTGCCATGTTACGCCATTGAATCGGCGAAGTTGGATTGCTATATTCAAGTATCAAAGAAAGGATAGCTGCGTGATAATAGGATTCAAAATCTGGCATGGCTAGGCCACCAGATAATAGGGGTTTGTATAAAGCGGCTCTACTCAGCCTCCCTTTCTTTGATTGCCAAACATAGGAAAATAAAGCTCCATTTAAGTCGTCAAAAAACTTTTTAGGGATTGCTATTGGAAGCGTGGAGAAAAGATAAATAAATTTAGGTAAAATGGTCATTTTAACGCTATTAATCCTTCCTTTCCACGTCAAAGTTTTCTTATTCCAACTCAGAAGAGATTTTTTTGTGTCGCTAAGAAGTGGGGCATAATTCAAACCGAAAAGTAGGTTTGGATCTGCTGAGATGTGGACACCCAGATATTTTAAACTAGTGTTTTGCCATTTAAACGGGAAGGAGCTCTGGAGTTGATTCTGGAGGGCAGATGTAAGGTTAATAGATAATGCTTCTGACTTCCCCATATTGATTTTATAGTTAGACAACCTACCATACGAATGAAGTTCCAACAAAATATTAGGAAGGGAAACAATTGGGTTAGATACTAAAAGGAGGAGGTCATCTGCAAAAACTGCTGTTTTGTGTTCTTGAAGGGGGGAGTGCAATCCTGAGATATCTACATTTTTTCGAAGTGCT
Organism: Xenopus petersii; assembly: GCA_038501925.1. Taxonomy (NCBI): domain Eukaryota; kingdom Metazoa; phylum Chordata; class Amphibia; order Anura; family Pipidae; genus Xenopus; species Xenopus petersii. The sequence goes on from CM076672.1 coordinate 57,808,994, forward strand.
ACTAATAGGTACTCCATGCATATCACGTACAGCAGGGGGGATAGGGGGCAGCCTTGGCGTGTACCATTTCGTATAGCAAAGGGCACTGATAGGATGCCATTAACTCTAATTTGTGCGGACGGAATAGTATAAAGGGCCATAATTTTGTCAATAAACTGCCCAGGCAAACCCATAGCTCCTAATGCTAATTCCAAAAAGGTCCAACTCACACGATCAAATGCCTTCTCTGCATCTGTAGAGAGTAACAAAGAAGGCAATTTCTTATTGCAGTTCCAAAAGATACCATTAATCACTCTAATCGTATTTTCCTTCGCTTCACGCCCATGAACAAATCCAACCTGATCTCTATGAATGACATGTGGAAGAATTGGTTTCAATCGTTGTGCCAAAATTTTTGTATAAATTTTTAGATCTAAATTCAACAGGGAGATCGGCCTATAATTTCCACAGATGGAGTGGTCTTTGTCCGGTTTCGGAATAAGGGAAATATGAGCAAGTAGAAAGGACGCGTCTAGTGGATTGTCTTTAGATATAGCATTAAGGAAGGGAAGTAGAACTGGTAAAATATTGGGTTCACATAGTTTGTAAAATTTGGCGGTGTAGCCATCAGGACCAGTTGCTTTGTTTAATTTCAGATGTTTAATTGCCTCATGTATCTCATAACTTGTGATAGGGTCTGCTAGGGTTTGCCGGAACCTTTCTGGCATTGTAGGAAGGGCATTAGCATTTAAGTAAGTTTTAATTTTCTCCTGCAATTTAGCTGTCTCTGACATCGTTAAAGTATTAAGGTTATACAATTGCTCATAATATTCCTTAAAAGTGTCTGCAATTTTAGAGGGAGTCATATGGAGACGGCCCGCAGAGTCCCGAATTTGTCTGATATTGGCATGTATTTGCTTATTTTTCAACGCTCATGCAAGTAGCTTCCCCGTTTTATTACCATGTTCGTAATACATACGCCTAACTTTAGATAAAACATGCTTAACTTGGCCATTAAGAAGTTGGTGGAGTTCTAATCTAGCTGAGGTCAGGCGAGTTAATAAGTCAGGGGAGAGATTACGTTTATGTTCCTCCTCCAATTGCATAATCTGCTCTAACAACTGGCTGGTACGAACATGTCTTGCCCTTTTTAGCCGAGATCCATGTTTGATCAGAATCCCCCTCACCAAACATTTCAATGCCTGCCATTTAGAGGTAAGCGAAGCTGTGTCAGTGTGTAGGGCCTCAGTGTAGACTGTCAGGGTGTCCCGGATTTCATCAATACAGTCCATGTCATCTAAAAGGGATTCATTTAATTTCCACCGCCACTGAATTTTAGGGTTGTGAGGGACCTTTAATGTCAATTGTACAGCAGCATGATCGGACCAAAGAATACTGTGTATCTTGGATAGGGATACCCAATCTAAGTGCCACTGAGACATTAGTATATAGTCTATCCTAGAATAGGCTTGTTGGGCATTAGAAAAGAAAGTATAGTCCTTTTCAGTCTCGTGGAAACATCTCCAGGTGTCAACCAGTCTAGTACGATTTTTAACTCTGTTTACCACATTGTGAGGGAGTGTAGAAGTCCCTTTAGAAGTGTCAAGTAATGGATTAAGCACCATATTTAGATCCCCACCAATCAGTATTAGGCCCTCAGCAAAAGATTCCAATACCCGCAACAGGTTGAGTAAATAAGGAGCTTGGCGGTGGTTAGGAAGATATATGCTTCCTAATGTGCATTTAGTATTATACAATAAACCTTTAACAAAAATATAGCGACCTTCCTCATCCTTTATAGTACCAGTACAGTGAAAAGCAGTATTTTTATGTACACCAATTGCCACTCCTTTAGTCTTAGTATCGGGGTTATTACTAAAGAACCATTGGGAGTAATTGCTAAACCTCATTAAAACATTATCTGGCCCCTTAAGATGAGTTTCCTGTAATAGTAAAATATGTGCTTTCTGTTTATGCATTTCCCGGAATATTTTACTCCTCTTTTCCGGAATATTCAGCCCATTAACATTCAACGATATTACATTAATATCAGACATTGTTAAACAGGGAAAGAAGTAAGGTTATATAAGTGGATCGTCTCCGTCTGGTGGCTAAAAACATGGTCTGAAAGTTGGCCAAAGGAAGATATATTGTTGCAGCGAAAAAACAAAAAAAAAGAATAACAGAACTAAAAAGCAAAAATACTTGAACTCTTTCTAACACATACAAAACACTTTGGTATTGGGGTAATGATAGCCTACTCCTTGAGTGGCTAGAAGTCGACAGACAAAGTCTGTCGGAGACCCCTGGGGGGGTGATAGACACCATGGCAATGATTTTGAGAATGTGCAGGCACATTCCCGGTGCAGGAAAAGTATACAGTAAAGGTGCATCCAAACTGGAGCAGCCAGATTAATGCTAAAGCGGAGGTAGAAGTATAACAACACAAGGCCTGTGAAAAAGTAAATAGTAATGCTTAAGATAGAAACACAAAAAAGAAGCGAAAAAAAAAAAAATAAAAAATATAGGAAAAAACATACTCACAAAACGTCTCACTAATGGGGGTAATTACCAATTCAGCAGGCCAAAAAAAAACCTATAATCCCATACGGGATAAGCAAAAGCAATAAGAGTCAAGAGCAATCTTCAACCTTCGGGTTTTTGACTTTTCTCAGGCGTCTGCTTGTGCTTTTTCTTCTTACTTTTAGGCGTAGACACATCTGTCCAGTGTTCTCTGTCTGGAAGTTCCGGGATTGCAGGAGCCAATGTGAGTTTTTCCCAGTCAGCCAACTCTGGTTCTTCAATTCCACAGATTTTACAAAACTGGGAGGTGTCGTCTGGACTTGTAAGTGAAGTCGTTCTGCCATCTCTAGTGACTTGTATGCCAAAGGGATATGTCCAACGATATAACAGACCTTTGTCTTTCAGGCGCTGAAGTAATGGTTGGATGGCTCTGCGTTGCTGTAATGTGTACCAAGATAGGTCTTGCAATATGATAACCTCTGTGTTCATAAATGGAATGGAGCGCAGTTTCCTGGCTTTTGCCAGTATATCTTCTTTTAAGCCAAAACGCGTAAGACAGCAAATGATATCTCTGGGTTTATCTTTAGGGAATCCTCTGGGCTTAAGTGCTCTGTGTGCTCTTTCCATGTCAATTTCAAATGTGGCAGGTTTATCCAGAACTTGCCTGAAAAGTTGCATCACAATGTCCATGAGGTTTTCCCCATCTGGCTGTTCCGGAATACCCCTAATACGAAAGTTGTTGCGTCTCCCTCTATTATCGAGGTCATCCAACCTCCTCTGCATGGTTGAGATAGTTTTCACATAGTGGGCATTAGCAGCTGTTAGTGCCTCCACCGTGTGTTCCACATGCTCATTCCTAGTTTCAATTTCAAGAACACGTGTATGGAGCGAGGTAATCTCATCTTTAATGCTAGTAATCTCTTCCTTCAGCGTGCTCTTAAACTGAGCAATCATGTCGGTTAAGTCCGATTTAGTCGGAAGGGATTTAAAGTGCGCCATAGTAATGTGTTCAGAACTTACTGACTCAGAATCAGATTCATCGGCGGGACTTCTGGCACGGCGCGGCGCCATCCTGGATCCCTGTTGGCAATGATCAGGCTCCGTCGCAGTAAAAAACTGCTTCAAAAGACGCTGTGAGTCTTTAGTTTTGAGGTTCCGAGATTCCTCGCCACTGTAGTCCTTGGGTTTACCGTGTTTGCCCATAATTCTCGTCCGCTTTATGCTTCACACCGGGAATGTGCTAGAGAGCTCAGGTATTATGCGACTGCCATGCACGGCTGTTAACCACGCCCCCCAGTGCATGGCTATTTCTATATTAACATTTTATAGCATTTTAATTAATTTGCTTTTTCCTCTGTAATAATTAAACAGTAGCTTATTTATACTTGATCCTAACTAAGCTGCATGGATCCATATTGGTGGCAAAACAATCGTATTGTGTTTATTTACTGTTTAATAATTTTAATACAACCAATACATGTAATTAATTGAGTTAGATTCTAATTCTGGGGCAGTGCTTCCTGCTTAATTTTTTTTAATAGCGGCTTTATAAATCTTTTAATGAATTTGTTATAACAATAAATATATGCTAATTCTAGTTTAAACTGAAATAAATCAGCTCTGTCTTTGGCACCAAGCCCTTCACTCTGCATATTAATATGAATGAAAGTCCATATTTGACATGACTGCATAGAAAGCAGATGGTATAATATTCAAGCTGCATTCTGTCATTGGTCTGATAACTATTGTTCCATGTGTAAAGCCTTTCATTTGTCTGGGTAAGCAAAGAATTAATTCAGTTTAAAAAAACTCAAAACATTTTACTTCTACCGTCATTATAAAGCTGCCATATTTGATAAAAAAAATCCTTGCAAACATAACATTTATACATGAAAATGAATCTGATGAATAAGATGTACTGTAGGTTACATCAAGGTTAAAAGACTGTAGGGTTCAGGCAGTACAGTCCTTTGATCGCTGGGCCCTATACTAATACTAGCATGAAAATGGTTTTAGCTTGGTACCATCACAGTCAATAAGAAGCACCAATGATACTAATGGTATGTGGCTACCATTCCAAAAACCAAATGCTCAGCTCAAGCAGACCCTGCCCAGGAGCTATAGGGGCCCCATGAGGCCCTAATTCATATACAATTTCAATAAATATTGGTAAAACAGGTCAACCTCAAACAGGTCAGGCCTAAACAAATATTTGTTGTGGGGCCCAGTAATATCTAGTTACGCCACTGGCTGCAATTGTCACCTGAAAGCACAGAGAAGTAACATATGAGCGTGCCATAAGCTTTAGAGAAACTCCAGAGGGTACTTTTACTTGCTCATCTTAAAAGGGCTGTTCATCTTTGAATCAACTTATAGTATGATGTAGCGAGTGACATTCTGAGACAATTTGCAATTGGTTTTCATTTTATATTATTTGTGTTTTTTTAGTTATTTAGCTTTTTATTTGAGAATATGGAATATGAAGTTGCTTACAATTAGCTAGAACATACTATACAATAAAATATGTCAACTTAAAGCTGACCCATCCCTTTAAGACAATGAGCAGTCTCATAGCACAAATGCCGGCAGTATTCATGGAAATTAATTATATCTGACAAATGGCAGGGAATAATTAGACATATAAAACATATGGCAATGTCATTCACCATACTAACCAATTTAATCAATTTTATTTTTGTCTGATTTGTCTTTTCTCAGTAAGAAGGCAGTCCATTCTAGTTGATTATAATAAGCTGCATAAATCCATGAAGGCACAAACAATCCTTTTGGGTATAAGTGTTTGATTGTTTTACTGGCTTTACTATTGTATTCCACATTAGGGAAAACCCCAAGTATACAGATATTAATTCCCATGCTTGAAATACTGACATACAGATACAATCGGAAACACTTGTTTCTTCTCCTTTCACTTGTAGGTAGATACAACAAGCAGGGAACAGATAATATATATATAAATTATATAATTATGCAGATATTTGTATTCATCAGCAATTATTACTGTGGGGAACAACAGACCAGTTATCCAACTTTCAGAGGCCTTGAGAAATTTCCAAGCTCATTTTCATCTGGGTTTATATACATTGAACAATAGTGTATGAGTGGAGAGCCCATGGGCAGGTTCCTGGCTTTGATTTGTCATTTTCTAGCACCTTCTTTAATGCTGTCTCCCAAATATGTGCTCCAACTAGTCTACTAGGCTCCTACCCAACCATAACCATATTTATCAACATATATTTATTATATAACCCTCTGCTCGCTGACAGTTGCATTAAGAATTTTATTTATTGCTCGTTGATTCATTTAATGTTTTGAGGCATGTGTTTTTATACAATTGTTCACATTTTATTGCTAAAAGCAGATGACAGAACGCTACAGGGAAGGTTCTGTGAATTGATGTGTGCTACAATAAAATGGCTTGGCGCTAAACAGAGGGTTCTTGAAACATTCCTTTTATCTTGCTAAAGCTGAGTAAGAATGGTGTTCAAACAAATGGAAGAGAGTACTGTCTGCCTGATGTATGAACTGTGCTGGATCTGTGAATAATGACAATTGTGGAATATGAACCTCAATCCTCATTTATAGTTTGAAAATTGAGTGCTGTTCCTGAATTATTTCCGTAATAAAATTCTACCTGCAGAAATAGATTTTTAAAAAATCCTCAATTACAGAAGCACTTGAACTAGAATGAGTGCCTAATCAAGAACTATCCTTTTAGAGTTCAGTTAAACTCGACAAATCTGCCTTGTGTGATGTTGCATATTATAAATGAGCAACTCTCCTTATAGTCTATGGGGTATCTATATCTAGGGCAAGTGGAACGAAGATGCTGCACAAATCAGTAACAGAAAAAATATTCAGTAATTCCAAGAACCGAAATTCACCACCATAGAGAGAATAAGCAACTACTTACAAGCAATGGTTTCAGAATGCCTTCCCTCTGGATTGATGGCATCCCCACAAAAGTATTATTTTTCCTGTTCCGTAACTAGAGAGTTTTGCAATTTATCAAGATGACAATTTGAACAGCTAAATTAAAGGAAAGAATAGAAAGAAATGTATTTCAGTTTGTGCTTACTATTGTGGTACTTGACTTTCATTTAAACCCATAATGCTGGCAAGGATGATCTTCTAAAAAAAAACCCTGTCACTCATAGAAAGGAGGGTAAGACGTTATTACTGTATTGGACTCCCTTCATGAACTGTCTTGGGAAACATCTCGAGCGTTTTCTGGCAGGACTTGTATAATATTTAAAAATAGAAGCTAATGTAAAGGAGGATCTCTGTGTTATTAGAAGGTATTATTATTATCAGCTAATTGGAGCACTGAATATATCAACATTCCTTACTTGCATGCTTTCATATAGTAAGCTCTATTGTAACCAAAGCTATACATCAGGTTTAGGTACCTATTAAATAGTTTTGTATAGGAAAAAGTAAAGGAAAAGTTATAAAGAGATAAGCGTGAACTCAGTAGGGGTCATTAAGTTTGCAGATCACAAAGTGCAAAGTGCAATAAAAGGTCGCAATCATCCATCACATTTTGTGGCGAGGGGGGGGGGAGCTACGCTGTGGATAAAATAGGATGGATATTTTTTTTGGATTATATATCAGAAGGACCAAGAACATAATCCTACTTTTGACCAGCCTATATTTTTTGGATACTTACAGCGACTTCAGAGTGATTTAAAGCTAAAATTTTAATTGTTTCCTTGAAAAAAAGTGAAAAACTTAATTGAAACAAAAAAACAATGGTGAGATGTGTAGATTTTTGGCACTCAGCACTCCTTTACTGAATGAGCCCTTATGTCTGGCACATGCAATTATCATTAATTAGTCTGTAGTGTACTGCGAAACTCCTAACCGTACTGACAAGAGTCACAGAATTAGTGCAACAATGCTACCCACCCATACTCAAACTAACAGGACAGAAGATCATGCAGTTTCAAGGTCTCTGTCTCAGCATTCTGACTGCTCTGGTAGGGAACCTTTACAATTAACTTGTTACCATCCAATAAATGTAAGATTTGGGTCTCACTTTGTCATACCAAATGGTACTTAATGTTGGTGTTCAGATCCCAACAATGCGATTCTCATTTGACAATGTAGGACCTATAGTATCTCATATGCTCGTATAACTTTAAATACCTTCCTCCTTTTCCCTATCTAGTTTAAGTATTCACCTATCTTATTATTGGCTAAGAGGTGTAATGACAACTTCATACACACTTCAATATACTGTGTTGAAAGGGGGTGGATCTTCCTCTTTGGCTGCTGGTGTCCTAACCATCTGGATGTGCCCATTGAGCCTGGATACACCAAGGCCCAGTAAAGCCATTGCCCCAAAGGGACCTGAACTTTAGCGTTTAAGCCGGGGACCAGTGAACCCTGTGAATGAGGTTAGCTAGAATTAGGTTATATCTGTTATAGACTCTATAGGATAGTGAGATAGAGAGTTCAGATAGCAAGAGCAGCTTTGTGCTCCATCAAGGATCTAGCTTCCTGGGAGTAGCTTCCCAAAGGCTTCTTGATGCCTTCAGTGAAGGGACCACAGTGGATAGGGTGTCAGGCTAGACTTCTTCTCCCTGAACACTCTGCTGGGTGGGATCCGGGCCACTTCAAGGTACCTCTGCCTGGGATTCCCATGCTCATATCACTAGCTGGACACTTAACTACTTGTGGTCTGGATAGCCCAGATTAGCGTTACAGCAACTCTAACATGTACTTTACATATTTTTTTTCCCTCAACTCAGAGCATGTTGGACGTATCTAATACAACTATGGGACCTGTTAATCAGAATGCTCAGGACCTGGAGTTTTCCAGATAATGGATCTTTCAATAATTTGGATCTTCATACCTTAAGCCTGCTAGAGAATCATGTAAACATTAAATAAACCCAATAGGCTCCCAATAAGGATTAATTATAGCATTTAAAAATGTGCGTTATTTGGAAAAAGCAAAAGTATAGTAATTAGAAATTGAGTTTTTATTTTCCAAGAAGATATTTTGAGCCATGTTATCTCCAACAAATTGAACAATGGGAGGTGGCTGTGGCACCACACGGTATATGTTGGCTATTTGTTTCAAATCTGAATCTGTTTTTGTGTCAGTGCCAAGCAGATCCTACCTGCATACCCCCAAATCACCCAACATATCTCCATTAACCTCATTTATGCAGAATTCTTCTTATAATGTGCAAAGATAATTCTATTTGTGAAATAAAGGATTCTGCCTTGGAGCACTTAGTTTCAGCTAGTGAAATTTTCAAAGCAAGAACTTCACCATTAACAATTCCATGGACATAACCTGTGTCAAGTTAAATGCAAAAACAATTAGTGAAATCATCTTCCCGAATGCTCTAAATATTAGGAAATGATGATGAATGAGAGGAAGCAATCTGTACATGGTTTTTTATCTTTTTCAGACATATGGTACAAATTAAATGCAGATCTAACACGCTCCAGCTCTGTCACACAGATAACCTATGAGTTTGCATTAGCAGCTGAAAGAGGCACATAAAGTAACTTGCTTGAAAGAAGCAAAATGTGAAATAATCAGAAGGAAATATTGTGCTCTGTGGATCAGAATGCATCTGTAGTATTTAGTGGTGAAGATATTTCAGATAAGGTGACAAGGAGACCTTTATAAAGTCATAATGTTAGCAGCTTTTTGACGCTGCCATTTCAAATGTAATGATAAGCAAGTTTAACTAACTGGGCAGACATATATAAAGCTTTATAAGATTTGATGGTTTTATCCTCGCATTTTTTATTCATACCAAATTCACTGGAGCCAATCTTTTCTTGCAGGAAAAGAAAATTGAATTTTAAAATGTGAAAACCTGACCATAAATGCATTTTTTTCTGCCAAAACAAAACGCATGGTGAAATTTTAGGTTAAAAAAATGGTGAAAAAATGTGCTCATTTCTGGCAGTGACTAATGTGAATAATAATCATTCTCTATAAAGTGCTGCAGTTCGCACTATACAAAGCACACTTAGAAGAAAATATATCATTATTCATTTCATTAACAAGATATTTCAAATGTATTTTCTATCAAGGTTTATTGCATTTGAATCAGTGGCGGAACAAGCAGGTGCCGTATCTATAAAGAGGAATCATCATGGGAGGTGGAATTTTCCACATGGTCTCGGGCTCCCAGCGGGGTCTGCTTCCTCTATAGATACATCACTGTTTGAAGTTTATCTATCTATCTATCTATCTATCTATCTATCTATCTATCTATCTATCTATCTATCTATCTATCTATCTATCTTTCTCTCTCTACTTCGTGTAGATAAAAGTGGATAAAAGTACCTAAGTGCCACAGAATGTAGATTTTAGGTTCTACAGCATATCCGGTCGGGGGAGCAGAGGAGTGGCTTTTAAAGCTGCTCGCTCCTTCCCTGCCAGCTCAGAAGCTCCTAGGCAACGAGCTGTGCGGGGGGAACAGTAGCCCCTGGGGCACTATCACCCATGGACCCCATAGGCGCAGAAGACGTGTGTGTCTGCTGCTGCATGGATTCTTCCTCCCTCCAGTGACTCCCCGACCCGGAGAAGATGACTTCCTCCAGCTCCTCCAGTCCTCCAACCTTCTTGGACATGGATCTGCAGTCTAAACAACCCAGATTAGTGTAACACACAATCACACAAAACACACAATACACTAATTTAAATACACACTTAAAATACACACGTTTGGCTTTTTTTTACTGCATCCTGTTTTTTTTTGGCTGTAAAAACTGTTTTATTGCTATTGTGAATCGCGTATTTGCTCACTGCACTGTGCAATACCTTTTTTATGTTATTTTAGTGATTATATTATATTTTTGGTGATTTTGGTACATTTTTAGCAGTTTTATTGCATTGTTAGCAATTTTATTGCATTTTCAGTTCTGCATAGGAGTTGTGCGCTTGTTCCTGACTGTAAAACTTATTTGGCCAAGCTAAAATATTCAAACTGTGATTTTGATTGTTGATTGCACTAAGGGGGAAAAAACATTGATTTTAGTGGATTTATTGCATTTTCGTGATTTTATTGCATTCTGCATTTCTTTGTTGTTTCTTGCCTATGGACATTTTATGTATATACATTTGGGTGCCTCTGTACACGATAGCTTGGTAAACCTATGTATATTGGGCATCAAACTGTTCAGTTGTCCCCTGACGTTCATATTTAAGAAGTTTTTATGTTTTTACCCAGCAACAAATGCAATAAACGTGCTGATTATTCAGTGACGTCTGGGACAATTTGTATGTGCTAACTTAATTTTGGGGTCTCTTAACACCAGATACTTTAGTAATCCTATGCACAATGGGCATTAAACTGTTCAGTGGACCTCTGGCATTCATATTTAGGTTTTTATCTCTTGGTGCCTAATGATATGAGGGAGGTAAGATCCTAGAAAGTGGAAGCTGAGGCGACTTTCAAGTATTTCATCACAACCAGCAATTTTACACATTTTGGATTCATCTGAATGTGTACTTTCCAAAAATATATGGTTTTGAGGGAGTCAATGTATCTTTTTGTATTTGACTCCACTAAAAATACTGCAAATGTGTTAAATGTTCAGTAGCTGAAGTGACTTTTGGGACAAGTTGTGTGTGCTAACTTCATTTTGGGGTCTCTAAACACCAGACACTTTGTTAATCCTATGCACAATGGGCATCAAACTGTTCAGTGGAACCCTGGCATTCATATTTAGGGTGTTTTTTCTTGGTAACCAATGCTATGTGGGAGACACTTGCAAAATAAAAGTTGCTATGTTCAGAAAAGCTTTAATGTTTGGTACTTTGGAGTAGAAAGACATGTTAACCCATTTTAGATTCAGCTGAAACCTACTACTCCAGGATTTTTTGGCTTTGGAATGTAAAGTATGCCATATTGTGGGTAGTTCTTTGAAAATTCTGTAATTTAGTGCTGGGGTTTTTTGATCTATAGAAGTCAGAAATCTCCATAAAACTATACATATCTAGTATTGGCACATTTGAGACACTTGAGGCTTTCCAAATCAGTTGAATTTTGTTTTGTATTTAGAGCTCTAAATCTTGTTCCAGAAGTGAAAATACACAAAAAATCAGATTTAGAAATCTCAGGTTCTCCTGAAAAAAAAAAAAAGATTTATAGTTTTCCTAGGTAAACTAAAAATCCCCCCCCCCCCAGGAGATGTTTAGAAAATGGCTGTCACTGAGTGCAAATGAAATGGGAAATTCTGCCTGCACTTAAAGGGCATGTAAAATAGAATAAGGCTAGAAATGCTGTATTTTGTATACTAAATATAAACATGAACTTACTGCACCACAAGCCTAATCAAACAAATTATTTATGTTTTCAAAGTTGGCTACAGGGGGTCACCATCTTGTAACTTTCTTAAACATCTTTGCAAGACTAAGACTGTGCACATGCTCAGTGTGGTCTGGGCTGCTTAGGGATCATCATAAACAAAGCTGCTTGAGTTCTGCATGGCTGGGAAGTAAGGCAGGAGCTCCCCCTGCTGTTCATTAAGTATGATTGTTTCCCTGCTCAGCAGTTAGGGATCATCTGACAATTCCTATCCACAGCAGTAAATGCAGGGAGAATTTCACTGCATACAGTCAGGTTTCTTATAAAAACGGTACACAAGTATATTGGAGATATGTTTCTTTTTCATTAAAGAAAGTAAAAATGGGATTTTATTTGCCTTTACATGCCCTTTAAAGGGTTAAACATGTTTTTTTTCTGCTTGTTTTTCCAAAAATGTGTGTAAACATTTTTTTCAGCAACACGTTTATATACACAGATTGTACCTTCTTCACAGACCATAAGCTTTGTTGTATTGTCTCAGTCTGCATTTACTTCTATTAATAACACTGGCACCTGGTCATGTGTGGTATTTTCCTAGAACTCATAATCCACTAAATGATCCTGGTTCCACTGACACTATATTAGCCACTCTCCCACACTTTCCTTTAATGTGACGTTCTTCTGTTTATTTTCTTCCCTCCTGGTACAGCTCTTGGCAAGCTCTATATATCACATATCATTAAGTTCATTGTTCACTTTGAAAAAGATCTATTCAAACTTTCATTTTAACTACAGGCTTCCAAATGCATAATAGTCTTTCACCCTTCATAAGCAACAAACATTTTCCCTATTGCTTTGATTTCTAATATTCTGGTAAATGCAGCTAAAAATACATTATTTATTTCATTCTACAAAAGCATGTCTTGCTCTTTCTCAATAATAACATCCATTTGTATAGAATCATAGAAACAAATATGCGCTTATATATAGAACTGTACAATGTTACAGTCCTGCAGATAATGAATGTGGAAAGGAATGGATTGTAGCAGCTACAAATGTTATAGAAACAGGCAAACAGAATGTAGACATGTAGGGGCCTATTTATTATGTGGTATAAAAAAGTGGCGGGATAATTCGTCACACATCACCAGACTTCGCCATGTAAAATACGGTGTACATTTTATGTGTTTTTTCTTACAGTGACTTCTGTTGTGTGACAACTCACTCTGGTGGTCTAGTGGTTCAGCGGGGATGCCTGTTGTACCATCGGCAGGGACGCCAGTAACTTTATCTTTATTTATAGGCACATTTGCAATGGCACAAAATTCAAAGGTACTTAAAGGGACCTTTTGTATTTTCTCATTGCCCGTTATAGGTTTTTCTCCTTGAGTTCCTGCTATTTCGACTGTTCCCGATATCTGATACCTGTTTTTGACCCCTGCCTGCCTGACTAAGCTGACTTCTGTGATCCTGACCCCTGCCTGGTAAACCGACTATCCTGATATCTATATTCCGACCCGTGCCTGTCCTGACCATTCTTGATTGAACTCCTGGCTTTGACCCCTGCTTGTTTGACTCTGCTTGTTTTCTGCCTGCACCAACCCGGCCTGATTTTGACTACGCTTTCTGTCTGTGACCTTCTGCCCAAAAGACTTCTCTGCTCATCCAGAACCCTTAGCTTGGCTCCGCTCTTTATAAGACCTGGTGGTATCCAATTAGCCGAGGGCTCCTCCCAAGGTGAAAGGCGGAAGCAAGAGCATTGGTTCTGGATTTTTGGTGCAGATCGTGACATGTTGGAAGCAATGTAAAATAACGATGGCCAGCGCCGATTCTGGGGCTGCTGCCGCCTGAGGCAGCAGCCCAGATGCCGCCCCCTCCTCTCCCGCTCCGCGCTTAAAAATTAGCGTCTGAGCGGGTTTCAGGGGGCAGTATCGCTAGTGCATTGAGCGCTAGCGCGCTCTTTGCACTAGCGGAGCTGAATTTCCGGGTTAAAACCCGGAAGTTCGGCTCTTTAAGTTACAAGAGGCGGCTTTTTGCCGCCCCTTGTAACTGGCCGCTCGCTGCCGCCTGAGGCAAGGGTTTCACCTTGCCTCATGGCAGAAGCGGCCCTGACGACGGCAAATCTGGCGTTGGCATGGTGTAAAATAAAACATACCTTGATAAATTCATCATTTATTTTACACAGCTTTTACACAGTTTTTTTTGGATTTAGTTTTGCACAGCATAATAAATATGCCCTGTAATGTTGTCCAACAATCTTCTACTGCAATTTGCCTTGAATGACCAACTACAATATAAATAAGGCTAAATGAACTGTCAGCCGCAGTCAATATGCTTCATTGATTCTAGCAGTTGACAAATATATAATCAAATCTAATACTACAGCTTACTGGCATATTTAGTTGATGGATCATATAATTAAATCAAAGGATGCCAATGAGCCTTAGGAACAGACAATGGAAGCCAATGAGTTGTCCTTATAACTGTGACATGGAGACTATGGTTGTAATGAAAATGGCATCTACACAGTCCTTAACCTTCAAGGGAACAGAATTAACAGTTTTAAATTTTTTCACGACACACACTCAATCAAACAATCAAGGGGCTTTTCAACCAGAAGAATCCCAGAGACTGGTCTCATTGCCATCTTGGAAATTGGAGAGGTTTAGTTGGCTTTTTTTTCTCTGGATCAACTTGCAGTTAGGCAAGTTTTATATAGACATAAAAGGTTGAACTCAATGGACATATTTGTTTTTTCAACTCTGTTATTTACTGTGTTAATATGTATGTTATGTATCCATAATTTAAATACACACTGCTAGGTGACAGATGAGACTAATGAGGGATGAGAGTTCTGTGTATATGGCGGTGTATAAGAATATGAACAATATTCATTTAAACCAATTCTGTGCTATTCCCCATCCTATGTGTCTTTTGATATCAGCCAGCAAACTAGAAATAATATAGTGAAAATATAATGATTTTCTAGTGTTCTGATTCTTTGTTTATCTCACTATATATGGAATCATAGTAAGACTGTAAAATTGGAAAAAAAGGTAAATCTATTAAAATCCTTTCCCCTTCACCAGTGTCAACATTCCAAATTGGCCAGCCATAAGAGAGATCCACCATATCCATTTTCTGTATTCTCTAGTGCAATTAAGTTCTTATTGATATCCAAGGTAAAAACTATAATCTATACCAGTGATCCTCAACCAGTAGCTTGTGTGCAACATGTTGCTCCCCAACCCCTTGGATGTTGCTCCCAGTGACTTCAAAGCAGGTGCTTATTTTTGAATTCCAGACTTGAAGGCAAGTTTTGCATAAAAACCAATTATACTTCCAAACAGAGCTTCCTGTAATGTTCCAGCTCACATAGGTGCTACCAGGTAGCCAATCAAAGCCCTTATTGGGCACCCCATTAACTTTTCATGCTTGAGTTGCTCCCCAACACATTTTAGATTTGAAATGTGGCTCACGGGTACAAAAGGATGGGGACCCCTGATCTATACTATAATATAATAATCTATACTATTAGTGATGGGCGAATTTATCCAGCAGGCGCAAATTCGTGCCAGTTTTGCCGCCAGCAAATACATTTGTGAATTCGGTCGAAAAAATCCGCTGACGAAAATTCAATGGCAGTGAAATTTTTTTGACGTTTGATGGTTTTGACGCCAAAAGTTTTTTTGAAGCCGGCGACGGCTCCGACGGCGCCCATTTTGACGCCGCTGAATTGTCGTCAGGGACAAATTCGCCCATCACTATATACTATGCATTTGGTGTTACCAGTTCTATGTAAGGAGATATATTTCCCACCTGTGAATCTATACCTTTTTAAGACAATATCTTGCTTGGCAATGTATTGTCCATGACTTTCTTACAAAGAAAAATTTCAGCACCTAAGTTATTTTTCGCAAGAAAAGCTTTAAAATTACAGAAATTGTCGAGCTTTTTTGGCTTGAAACCAGAGTGAATTAAGAAAATTCAGGTTAGGTTTTGTTGATGATTGCTTAAATCTCAAGCAATACTGTATTTATTATTCTCAACATTCCAAGTTCCTTCTCCATCAGAGATCCACCTATTTTAGTCCATCTCAAGGGTATAATCATATCTTCAGAACCAAAGCACATAAATAGCATTCCTCATATGGTATGTTTTGAGAGTCAAAGAACAATGGACAAAATCCTAAAACTAAAATTGGTACAGACAGCTTTTGGAATGGGTAACTGAATACAGAGTTCATAAGAATTATTGACACACTGAGGGCAATTTTAATACCAGTTATTGAGCATCCAGAATGTTCACATTTTATATGTTCCTCACATATTCTTTTTTGGACCAGGGAAAAATGATCTCCTCTACAATCAAATATATTCACATGCAAAAGTATATGTATTTAAAAATAAACATGTAAACATTAAAGCTGGTAACTGTGAAATTGGTACTGAATATAGGCATTTAGAACCTTTAAACTCAGCCAAGCTGTTTAATATTATGTGGGATGATTGATGACTGTTTAACAGGCAAATAGTTGTGTTGACTTTCAAAAAGTGAAGATTACATGAAGATTATTGTGTTGACTTGACAAATTCTTATCAACGTGTGAAACATCTGGCAGCAGAAATAATATATTCCACTTTCTTCTCATTATGTAAACAATACCAATTAATTCCATTATGTGTAATAAAATGCTGCTATTATATGTGTAAGTTTTATGCACATGTCAGAGGGACATGGTGTGTTTATTCAATCATTCTTTTTAATATTAAGAGTTCGTGGGCTTTAAAAATTCATTGTTTCTTTTCAGAATAAAGCCTTGAATGAAACTAGATTATTGGCATAGCATAATTGTCAGCCTATTGCTTTGCTAATTATTGTTTTCAGTGGGAGACCAATTTAATTATAACAAATAATTCATTATATCTTACATGGCCCTACATTGGTACATTGCAGCCATATACATTTGTGGCTCAACCTCTTTTCAAATAACACATAATAAAATCTAGTCAGGATTGTTTCGATTAAAATGGGTTATACTTTTAGTATAGTATAGTATTTGAGAACTCTGATTATTTTTTACTTTAGGATTACAACCTTTCACTTATTTGGCTAGTGATTTCGAAACAAAAACCTTTGCATGACAATTTGGTGCAGATGTTTAATTATTAGAGTAAATAATCACAGGACAGCACAACATTACAGAAAACCATAATCCATCAAGCTACCAAAATCAATTTAAGGGAAAATATCATGAAGCATAAGATGCATATACCACTAAATAAATTACTACGAAGTTTTACAATCGTGGTTTCATTTATTTCAGCTTTATCTATATGGAAAGACTCTGTTTATCTCCTTGTTACACTTAGGGGCACATTTAATAATGGTCGAATTTAACCCTCGATATTCGACTATCGTAGTTAAAGCCTTCAACTTCGAATATCGAAGTCGAAGGATTTAGTGCTATTCGTTTGATCGAACGATCGAAGGAATAATCGTTGATGGAATGATTAAATCCTTCGAATCGAACGATTCGAAAGCCTATGGGGACCTTCCCCATAGGTTAACATTGTACCTCGGTAGGTTTTAGTTGGCGAAGAAGGGGGTCGAAGCTTTTTTTTAAAGAGACAGTACTTTGACTATCGAATGGCCAAATAGGTGAACGATTTTTAGTTCGAATTGTTCGATTCGACGTCGTAGTAGATGGTCGAAGTAGCCAATTCGATGGTCGAAGTAGCCAAAAAAACATTCGAAATTCAAAGTTTTTCTTCTTCTATTCCTTCACTCGAGCTAAGTAAATGTGCCCCTTATTATCCAATACAGAACAATACGATGGATTATTTACACCCTAAGAAAACCAATAACCAAGAAAAACAAAAAAAAAAACAATACATAGTTGCATCAAGAGACAACACTCTGGCTGTTATAAAGAAATGTTAGTGCAAAATAAATTATCTATTCATCTTTCCCCTGTCTCTGCATTTTCTTAATCTTTACTATCTTGTGAAACATACACTGTATATAGGTAAGAGTGCAGTGCTCTGTGATGGCCCACTGGATTCATATACTCAGGGAAAACCAGATTCTTGTGTCAACTTCTTGTCATGTAATCTTCCCAAGATCAGAGCTGACTGGAGAATAACTTGAGCCATTTATGAACAGAGAACTAATCAATCCATCAGTACCTACATTTGGTTTTCAAAAAACATGCGGTAGCATATGGTGAAAGTTAGAACTCCATTTGATAAATACACTTCCAAAAATCCCAACGAAATGAATAGTGAGTTTTTATTTATTAAAATCTAAATCTGCCCCATAATGGATTTCTCTGTGTACTCTTAGGGGATTATTTATCGAGTTTGTAAAGTTTATGAAGGTTTTTCTACCTTGAATAAACTCACATCGAATGTTTGTTTATTTATGAAAAAACCCGAATGTTAAAAACTCGACTGAATGCAATCGGGAAAAAAACTTGAATACCTAGAATTGAGTGAGCTATAGTCTAAATCACCTTGACTACCTTGATTTGATCGAGTTTTCAAGCACAAACCACCGTAAAAAAATGGAAAATCATACAGACAAAAAACATCTTCAAATGGTTCCAGGGGCCTCTACCATCTCGAAAAAATTTAGTTTTCTTTATCCCGAAACAATTTTTTAGGTTTTAGTGAAACTACCCTTGGAAAAAAATAGAATTTTTCAGGAAAACACAACTCAACCTTTAAAGGGGTAGTTCACCTTTAAGTTAAATTTAAGCATGGTATTGAATAGCCCATTCTAAGCAACTTTTCAATTGGATTTCATTATTTATTTTTTATCGCATTTTAATTATTTGCCTTCTTCTTTTGACTCTTTCCAGCTTTCAAATATGGGGGGGGGGGTCACTGATCCAATCTAAAAATAAATGCTCTGTAAGGCTACAAATGTATTGTTATTGCTACTTTTTATTATTCATCTTTCTATTCAGGCCTCTCCTATTCATATTCCAGTCTCTTATTCAAATCAATGCATGGTTGCTAGGGCAATTTGGACCATAGTGACCACATTGCTGAAATTGCAAACATGCTGCATAAAAAGCTGAATAACTCAAAAACCACAAATAATAAAAAATGAAAACCAATTGCAAATTGTCTCAGAATATCACTATCTACATCAAACTAACATTTCATTTATAGGTGAACAAACCCTTTAATATACAACCCCCTTAATGATCAATTATGGAGTAGCTTTGCTTATTTCAGTCCCATATCACTGAACATTATCACCCTGCAGATTCATACAAAGTTATGCAGAGAACAGGTAGTTACAGAAACTGGCCATGTGATGCTGGTTTAAGATTTACAGCTTATGATTGATAATATGATGAATGTGATGGGGTTATGCTTAGGGTTTATGAAGGTTAACTACCTAGAGCATGTTTCTGGAAATATGATATAATCACACTGGTCTGATCTTATAGGGTTACATAACAGTATGGGGATGACAGTATTAATGATAATGGAAATGCAATGCACATTTGGTTATTAGGTTTAGTCTATTTATGTTTAGAAAGTAGATGGTCAATTGTATGATTTGAATTGACGCTCACTTTTGTTGTGATGTTTTGTCGCTCCGATTTTTTTGAGAAAACTAGTTAAAATTTTGGAAGAGAGTTTGATGTTAGGGCCCGAAGGCTCAGTATGGAGTGCGGACCAAGGAGGAGGCAGTTCAACAAACAAAGTTCAAGGTACAAAAGGGTTTTGCAATAGAATGGTCTAGGCAAAGAGGTCAATCCAGGTAGAATAGGGTCAAAACGGTTAAACAGACAAAGGTCGGTGCTCAGGAATCAATATAACAATACTAGAATCACACCCAGGAATGCACAAATCGAAACCTATATTTAGGCAATGTTGCAGTCTTCAGGCTCCTTTAAATAGGCCTCCTTTGGCGCTAAAATTGGATGTGATGAGGTTGACGCTGGCGAGTTTATGCTGGCGTATTTACGCTGGCGTTCAAACGCAGGCATCCATTCTGGCGCTGGGTCCAATCGGCTGGTGAGAAGGAGCTGGAGTCACAGTGCTGTGACCAGGAAGAACCATGTGGGAGGACAGGGTGCCGCCATCTTGGATCGAGGAATAACATCGGTGAGTTGTTTTCCTTACATTTGATTGGATTTGCTTTCATGAAACAATGAAATTAAGGGGCAGCTTTATCAAAATGTGAGTTTAGAACTTAATAATAAATAAAAACACACAATATTTTCTACATTTTCTATGAAAAAAAACACAAAGCTGTAAAAAGCAGCTAAAACCTACAGCTAAAACCTGTTGAGGTTATGTAGAATCAATGGCACAGGTCCCTTGAACCATTTGAAGATGTTTTTAGCCTTCATGATTTTCGGGGGAGTTTGGGATCAATTTAAGCTTTTTTTTCCCCGCCAATAACTCGATCAATTTAAGTATTCAAGTTTTGCAGCGCGATTGCATTGATTCCAATTTATAACATTCAGGTTTTTTCAGAACTAAGAAAACATTAAGTTGTGAGTTTATTTGCGGTAGAAAAATACTCACAAACTTGACCTTTGATACATACCCCCTAAATCTGAATGATCCTTCCACAGTTCCTACTATCCTATAAGTATTCCATGCAACCAAATCCCTGGCTGATCCCGATTCTCTTCCACTACTGTTTATTTAAACCCTTTTATCCTTTTAAATGCTCATACTTCAATTCTGAGAGTCTTTGCTTATGAATACAAACTACATTTACTACTATTAATTATATTTGCCCTGTTTACTTTCAATGTACCAGTCTCTTAGCCCCACTCTAC
Organism: Xenopus petersii; assembly: GCA_038501925.1. Classification (NCBI taxonomy): domain Eukaryota; kingdom Metazoa; phylum Chordata; class Amphibia; order Anura; family Pipidae; genus Xenopus; species Xenopus petersii. The sequence goes on from CM076672.1 coordinate 57,829,610, forward strand.
AGTATTAGTAAATTATTTAAAATGAGGTAGCCACACTGCAAGCACGTCACTGAAGGATTTCTTTGCCAGTGGTAATAAAAGTTCTGAAGCAGAGCTAATATCAGATGACAAATTAATTTAGATCATGTAAACAAACCTTACTGGTAATGGCACTATTGACGAAGGTTGTGAACTTTGTTACCCTCAATATCAAATATTATTGGATTTTTTGAATCACCATACCTTAATGAGCGCATTTATCAAAAATCTAAATGGTTAGGTTTTAGATTTTTTGAATAAACTCACAATTAAAAAAAAACTCTAATGTTTGCTTATTTATTAAAAATCTGAATAATAAAACCTCAATTGAATATAATCATGAAAAAAATACACTTGAATTTGTGAGTTTACAAGCTCAAAAAAACGAAAAAAGTCTAAAATCTCAAATAACCAATTGCTTGAATTTAGCTTAGGACAGCTCCCATTGACTTCTAAATGAACTCACAAGCTTTAAGTTACAGGGGTTATTTATTAAAGGCAAGTTGTTTTTTTTTTCAAGAGCAGTTTCAGTAAAAACTCTAATTTTTCCGGATAAAAATAAACTTTAATTTTCCGAGATTTATTGTGCCCTGAAACTGCAAATAGCTTGATTCCAAAAATACTCCTAAAACCTATCAAGGTCATGTAGAAGTCAATGGCAGAAGTCCTTTAAACAATTTGAAGATGTTTTTAGCTTTCATGATTTTTGGGATTTTTTCAGTGGTGAAAAAAAAACTCAAACAATTCAAGGTATTTTTTTTCTCCACCGAGAACTCAATCAATTCCAGTGTTCGTGTTTTGCTCCCCAATTGCACTGATTCCAATTTTTTACATTCAGGTTTTTTCATAAATAAGAAAACATTCCAATTGTAAGTTTATTCAAGGTAGAAAAAACCTCACAAACTCGACCTTTGATAATTAACCCACTAAGTTTTACATTTGAGTTTTTTGTGCTTAATAAATACCAAACATTCCAGTTTTTGAAAATATATGTTCAAATTTGTTGTTTTTGTACAAATAAATTCAAACCTTGATAAATACCCCCTAAGTTTCCTATACCTTTATAAACAACCTGCATTCACAAAAAAACACATTCACCCACATATTTCATAAAATGAGGCTTAAACTACATTAATCCCTTCTTTACATATTTCCATTCAATATTTTCTAAAAATGCTCACGCTCAACAGTTAGCTGTGCTTTAATCTTAACTACTTAACTTCTCTCTCTAATTCTCCTAATTTTATATGTTGGGGGCAGCTTTATCAAAATGTGAGATTAGATTTTAATAAAAAAAAAACTCACCCATGTTCTATTCATTCCTATATACACTTTTGGAAGTATATTTATCAAATAAAGAGTTTTTATGTATCAAAACCTAAACTCACATTTTGATAAATCTGCAGTCTTACAATGTAATATCTATCTTATATCTTATAATTTTCTTAAGTGTTTTTAAATTCTGCTTGTGCTGCATCAAAAAAATTCTGCATCAAAGTGCGATTTTTCCACTACGTTACCCTCTTCGCCAGGTTATACCTTGCAAACTGATATGTTTGCCACCTGTCCGTTTTTTACCCGCTGGTTTACAGCTGGTTTTTTGAAGGGTTACCCGGGTCAAAACTGCCTGCCTGATTTTCCAAAGTAGGGAAACTGGGCAGGATTCCCTGTGATTGACGCTGTGATCTGCCAATCGCCACATCATAGCCCAGCCCCTGGTGACTCACCTACCCCGTAAAGCTACAGTCCCGCCCCTGCGACATCATGGACCCAGCCCTACAATATCACTTTCCCATCCCCAGTCCAGAGTTTAACCGGAAGAAATGTGGCAACCCTACTAACTGATAAGATGAGGCTACATCCTCAACAATCTTATGTCAGTGACATCATATCCTGTATGCTGAAAAAAAAAGACAAAATGTTGGCGATTTTTCATATCTTAGGGGCACATTCACTAAGCTCGCTGAATGAATAGAGGGGGAAAAACTCGAATTTCGATAAGTTTTTTGTGCTCCTCGACTATCGAATTGGCGTAAATTCGCCTGAGTAGAATGATTCGAATAGATTGAGTGAAAAAACGCTGCGACTATTCGCCCATTCGATAGTCGAAGTACTGTCTCTTTTAAAAATCATTCGACTGCCTACTTCGCCAGATTAAACCTACCGAATTGCTTTAAAAGCCTATGGGAAAGTCCCATAGGCTTTTTTTCTAAGTCTTTGATCGAATAAAAAGGCATTTGATCGATCATTCGATCGAATGAAAATCCTTCGATCGAATATTCGATCGCTCGACTATTCGCCGGGTGAATATTCACCCATTTGACTATTCGCCAGCGCATAAATTCGCCCGAATTCCCTATTCGATTCTATTTCCCAGTAGAATTTCGAGGGATTTAACCCCTCGAAATTCGACCTTTGATACATCTGCCCCTTAAAGTGTGATTATGTTTAAAAGTTGCAACTATTACACTGTACATATTTTAAGTTTCCCTAGGAAGAAAGTAACGCTTACGAAAGTTTGCATACAACCTCGGCAGGTCTGAGATGGAGTATTTTCGGATTCAGACTTTTTCCATCCTCTGGGTTTAATAAATCCACTAAAAATTCGGATTTTATAGTTTTTTTTGTATTTGGAATTTAATAAATAACCTCCTCAAAGTTGGGGAGATAAGCAATTAAAGGGGTGATTCAGCTTTAAGTAAACTTTTAGTACTGTATGTTATAGAATGGCCAATTTAATTAAATTGAATTCCCTAATCACAATACTAGAAGGATAAACTACCTGTACTAAAAACCACAGCAAACTCTGGGCAACATAACATTACAGTATTCTATAAAATAGAGTCAATAGGTACAGAGCATATTTAAAAGTAGGGGTCTAATATAGATCTAAAAAGATTACAGAATGAATTGCTGGCTCTTTGGAGGAAGTTTTAGCATCACAGAATACAGATATGCCGAAACAATAACATTAAAAAGGATTTAAAAATAAGTCTAGTAATTGCCCTTGAGGGGAACAGCTTGTTTAGTCACTAAATTACAATTCAGAGATGCAGGTGCTTCCTGGAATGCCCCTGTGCCAACTCCCTGTCCCTTTCTCTGGAGTACTGTAAGCCCAGTAGGGCATGTACACAATCTTCTAAACAATCTTCCTAAACAGAGGAAACAAAAACAAATGACTAAATAACACAAATGGCATCAAAAATTTCTAACCTCAGTAAATTTGAATGTAAAATGTTCAGTTTTCAGATATGACTCTCTTGGGTACAGATAAAGTTGTGTTAGTGTGGACAAGGGAACTTCCACCTATAGTAAAAGGAATTCTGCGTCGCAATATCACAGAGAAAACAGAGTTTTTAAAACAATAAAGCTTGCCCCTGAGCAGGGATTTACTGCATGATGGGGTGGGACAACCCTGACTACAAGGGATTAAGTTATTGGGCTTAGCTAAGTAGTGGGGACAGGTGGAGCTAGTGGGAAATTTGCAGCACTATATTTTGGATAGAGCAAAGCGAGACCCTTCTTTGGTTGTAAGCTGGATTGTGTTGTTTGTGGTTGCTTGGGGCACAGGTTAAGTGGTAAATATGGTTTGGGGTAACAAGTTCAGGAATTCTCATCACAGTAGATTAGGTGGGTCTCTTGCAATGGGGGTAGTGTTTGGGTTGGTAATGTATCAGGTGCCTCCTTGCTTAGAGTTCCTCACCGAGAGCAAAGGGCCTCTGGCAGATTGTGAAGTTCTTGATGGTGGGTAATTAAACTCTGAATACTCACAGTAATTAGGATTGTTATTACATTGTAGGGTTTGTTAATAAAGAATTTGTGCAACATCTTAGTTTAACAAAACTGTGGCAAAACTGGAATGTTTATTTGTTTTAGGGAGGCTGAATTCCCTAATCCTTCAAGGAAGATTCGGACGAATACCAAACCAAATCCTAATTTGCATATGCAAATTAGCGACAGGAAGGGAGAAGGTGGAGTAAACATTTTTTTACTTTGTTTTGTGACAAAAAGTTATGTGATATGCAAATTAGGATTTGGATTCGGCTCGGCCAGGCACGAGGATTCAGCCGAATCTGAATTCTGCTGAAAAAGGCACAATCCTGGCCGAATCCCGAACCGTATCCTGGATTCGATGCATCCCTAATTTTTTGGTAATTTCTGGGCCTTGGGTCAGGTATTTGTCCCCACCTTGTCAAGTAAAAATTGATTCAATATTATGTTCCTGCACCACTTGCACCTAGGAAGCAAAATGATGTGACGGTGTCATGAAATTCAATAGACAGAGCAGCTTTATTAGGAATATAAATGGCAATTTGTTTAGTTTATTGTATCTACAATTTTAGCTTGAATTAAAGGCAGGGGCCCTACTTTGCAGTCAGTCACGGTGCAATGCTGAAGGTCAGTTTAAATGCATTACAGGTGCTGCAGATTCACCATACAGCAAATACTCAGGTAAATAACCAAAGAGGCAGAGAGACTTAGTAGCAGAGTGCATGCTCCGCAGCATAGTCAGAGAATGATGTAAAAGGTGCCTCTGAAGGAAGGACAAAATGTGCATGAAAATGAAAAGCAAAGATGTACCTGTAATCATTTAATAAGTTTAATATTATAACTGCAAGCATGTTTGCCCAGTCTGAATGAGTTATTTGGCATATCCCTGGCAACCCCAATTAAATACAAATCTAGAACAGCGTGACCTTTAGGTCATTGACTTTGCTTGGGATTGTTTTTTTTAAACTGCTCTTAAGTCTCAGGAGGGCAATGGACGTGCTGCATTACACTGACTTTTTAATAAGGCAATGACTCACTAACAAGGCAATCAATGTTACATAAAAGAAGCAACTTAAAGATAAGTATTAAAGAGGATCACAAGTGGCATTTGTTGATATGTTAGTACAAGGAGTAAAACCAACAACATTCTATTTAGTAAGCTTTTTTCATATTTTTTCTTACAGTTCTTGTCAAATTATTTTTTCTTATTTATATAGCACCAAAATATTCTGTAGCACTTTACAGAGATTATACATCATTCACACCATGAATGACCTCGAAACTCGAATGGTTTCTTATTTAAGAAAAAACTTGAATAGCAAAAATCTGATTCCGAAGTCTAAAATAGAATAAGGCTAGAAATGCTGTATTTTGTATACTAAATATAAACATGAACTTACTGTACCACAAGCCTAAGCAAACAAATAATTTATGCTTTCAAAGTTGGCTACAGGGGGGACACCATCTTGTAACTTTGTTAAACATCTTTGTAAGACTAAGACTGTGCACATGGTCAGTGTGGTCTGGGCTGCATAGGGATCATCATAAACAAAGCTGCTTGAGTTCTGCATGGCTGGGAAGTAAGGCGGGGGCTCCCCCTGCTGTTCATAAGTATGATTGTTTCCCTGCTCAGCAGTTAGGGACCGTCTGACAATTCCTATCCACAGCAGTAAATGAAGGGAGAATTTCACTGCATAAAGTCAGGTTTCTTATAAAACCGGTACACATTTTTTAATTGAAGTATATTGGAGATAGGTTTCTTTTTCATTAAAGAAAGTAAAAATGGTATTTTAGTTTTTTACCTTTACATGCCCTTTAAACTTAACTGCGCATGTTCTGATTGAAGAGCTAGGGGGAGTGCTTCCAGGTCCAGTGTATTGGACGGCACAGATCCAAAATTCAGCCCTGGTCCCTGCCCCATCAAAGTTAATTTTTCATTTACTACCAATATGCCAATTTACTGCCTATAGTATATGGCTGACTCTATTTCCAGGTTTTTCAAAACAGTCAAAATTTCAAGGTACAAGCAAAATTCACTCTGGAGAGCCAAATTCGATTCAGTGTATTTTATTCAGACAGTGTCTGAATAAAATACACTGAATCGAATTTGGCTCTCCAGAGTGAATTTTGCTTGTACCTTGGATGCTATGTGGCTTGGACGGTGCCACTGACTCTGTTGGATGGAGCCCTGATCTTGTTGGAGTGAGGGACCACCCGACCAATATTTGTACTACAGTCAAAATTTCCCATTTCTGCCTGTTACCACTTCCCACTTCTGCCTATTATGCTTAAAGCTCATTAGTGGTGACAAGCAGACAGGTAGACCTATTTTTTAACTCACATAAGACAAGTATACTTTATGGTGTTAATTGTCACATCTATGCAATTTGTACAACAATTGGTGATGCTAAATTTGACAAATCTTAAACCACAAGCTTGTGTGAAAATAGGATAAAACTTGGGAAGCTGAAACAGTTTGCTGCTGGTCTTAGAACAGGGGTACCCAAGCTTTTTTTTACCCGTGAGCCACATTCAAATGTATAATAGGGATGCACCGAATCCAGGATTCGGTTTGGGATTCAGCCAGGATTTGGCCTTTTTCAGTAGGATTCGGAATCGGCCGAATCCTTCTGCCCAGCTGAACCAAATCTGAATACTAATTTGCATTTGCCAATTATGGGGCAAGGAGGGAAATTGGGTGACTTTTTGTCAGAAAAGAAGGATTTGGGGTTCAGCCGAATCCAAAATAGCGCATTCGGTGCATCCCTAATAAATAAGTTGGAGAGCAACACAAACATGCATAAAGTTCCCCGGAATGCCAAATATGGGCTGTGATTGGCTATTGGTAGCCCCTATGAGGACTTCCAGCCTACAGGAGGCTCTGTTTGTCAGTACACTTGGTTTTTATGCAATTAAAACTTGCCTCCAAACCAGGAATTCAAAAAGTAAGCCCCTGCTTTGAGGCCACTGGGAGCAAAATCCAAGGGGTCGAAGAGCAACATGTTGTTCATGAGCCACTGTTTGGGGATCACTGTCCTAGAATGTAGAACTAGACAAATTATTGTGTAGCACCTTTATTAACATGTTTATGATGTTTGTGTTTTTTAAGACAATCCTAAATCTGGACCCATGGTTAGGAGCATCAAGAGCTTGGGAATTGGTAGCTTACACATGCACTTCCTTTAGCATCAACCCCATTCATGATATCCAGGCTTACTGTCGATTTTTACATGAATCGCTTCTCATATTTCAAACTTGTATTTGCATAAATAAAACAATTCTCACAAGGGGCCTCTCAGTTCTGTATTTCCAGGCTTTCTGCACTCAAGCTGAATTTCAGATTTCAGCTCCAAGACTAATCTTGCATCTAGCTGGTTTATTGTTTTTACTGATGGTCCATTACAAATACACAATGCATACTTTAGACCATAAGTAGCATGTTACAGCTCATATAGAACTCCTAATACAAATAAAGTACTGCAGATGTTTAGAATAGCAAATAGCAAGAAAAAAAAAAAAAAAGAATACATCTGCAAACATAACACATCTTGATATACTCACAAACGTGCCTTAATTGGTCGGGGTTGAGCAACATAAATTTGTCATTCTCTGTTTCAGTATTAGTTTGTTGTTTCTTTAACATGTTTGCATAGCTCTACCTCCAGAGGAAATGAATGAGAAGAGTTATTTTGTCTAGGTTTGTGGGCAATTTTCAACTAACTCTTTGATCGAGATGCCCTTCGTTTATTCCCACTTCTTAAAACATATTAAAACAGAAGGGTAAGGCTTATGGAATGTACTGCAAAGCATGTCATTTTTTTACATTATTATTTACATATACAGTATGGAGTTGGAGCTTTCTGTAGCTGTGTCCTGCTCCCTAGACCTCTACAGAAAAGTTCCAATCAATAAAACAAAACTGATGATGCATGTTTGTTTAGGTTCAAGGAGAATGCATAAGTTGAGACAAAAAAAATATATATATATATATATATATATATATATATATATATATATATATAAATAAATATATGCATTAGTTGAGACAAAAAAAAAATATTTATATTTATATAAATATGTAGAGAGGGAATGTCCTGTGGAGGCAAATGGTTGCATTCATTCATGATTAAAGGGCTGTTCACCTTTGAATTAGCTTTTAGTATAATGCAGAGAGTGATATTCTGAGACAATTTGCAATTGGTTTTCATTTTTCATTATTTGTGGTTTTTGAGATATTTTGCATTGATTTGAATGAGAGACTGGAATATAAATAAGAGGTCTGAATAGAAAGATGAGCAATAAAACATAGCAATAACAATGAGGGGGCTATTTATTAAAGTCTGAATGGTAAAAAAAACAAAATATTTTGGGGTTTTTTTACTATAAAATCTGAATTTTAAGTGAAAAAAACCTAAATTTTTTAGGAATCTATTAAGTCCAATGCTGCAAAAAGTCAGAATCCGGAAATCCGGCATCTCAGAACATCAATCAATGTATCCTATTCGAAAGTTTCTGTGGTCTGCACTGGAATTAGCCCGGAAATCCGACTATTTCAAACTTTTTGGGCAAAACTCAGAAAAAAGCATGAAAAAACTTAGCAATTCGGCAAAAAAATGTGCTTTTTAATAATAAATAAGGTCCAATAGTGGATTCTAGTTTGATCTGACTTTTTTTATTAGTCCGAAAAATTCGGATTTTGATAAATAAGGCTCTACATGTGTGGACTTTCAGAGCATTCGTGCTTGGATTTGGTCAGTGACACCCATTTAAAAGCTGGAAAGAGTCAGAAGAAGAAGGCATAAATTGAAAAACTATAAGAAATGAAGACTAATTGAAAAGTTTAAAATGAGCCATTCTATAAATTACTAAAAGTTAACTTGAAGCTAAACCACATCTTTAATATTCTGCCTAAGAAATTCAATGACATGAAAATACAAGTACTACTTATGAGAGAGAAGGACACAGATATTTTTCACATGGAGGTAATATTAAAGGCAACATTTCTCGACATTAGCTGAACATACAGTGTGTTCTAGCCTCTATTTATACAGCTCCATTCAGCTTTTCAAGGCAGGGTACATCATGAAACAGAGAGGTCACTGAAAGGATCTCTCAAAGGTGCAGCTTTGCCAGAGGGGAGATCATCGCTACTTTCTGCAAATACTTCCCAGGAAAGTAAACATAATCTGTTTATCTGTACATTGTGTTTTGATGTAAACCCTCAGGTACATATCAGTAAAGGAGAGATGCATTCCCTGAGCTTTCCAGTAAAATGGCTGTACAAACAGCAACATATCTACTCGTTTGATGTGCTGGGTTCCAACATGTGCTTTCTGTATCATATTATTAACGTTCAAAGCCATTACACATTTAAATTTTTTTTTTTATAGTGTCTCAGCTATTTCTTGTATATAACCTATTTTCCATGGCATAAATAAGAAGGCTGGGTATAAAATCATAACAAAAGAAGGATTCACAGCTTCCAAAGGTCATATACAATCAATATGGCGAATGACTTGTCCAGCTGTGGGGAATGGTGGTCAATAAACCTGGGGTCAGCCCTAAATGTTTATGCTCTAAATGAAGCTAAATTGTAACACACTTATTAAACTTTTATAACAAATAGTTGTAAAGCAGATAATAGGTATGGAATATGGATTTCTGGGGAATATCACGCATGCAAGCACACGGGTATTGTACAGCATTTAATAAACGAGGCAGATCTAAGCAGTGATGTGTGAAGGGCAACAAAACAAACCAACACTCTTAGGATGTAAAATGGAACGTGCATTGTAGAAGCTCAAGTACAGGTATGGGATCCGTTATCTGGAATGCTCCGAATTGCCATAGACTCCTATAAGCAAATAATTCTCATGTCTAAAAATGATTTGCTTGTCATAAAAAAACACTACTTTGTATTTGATCCAAACAAAGATATAATTAATCCTTATTGGGAGCAAAACAATCCTATTGAGTTTATTTAAAGGGATGGTTCACCTTTCAGTTAACATTTTGTATGTTATAGAATGGCTAATTCTAAGCAACTTCGATTTTTTTACATCTTTTGAATTATTTGCATTTTTCTTCTGTCCCTTTCCAGCTTTCAAATTGGGGTCATCTAAAAACAAATGCTCTATAAGGCTACATGTGTATTGATATTACTACTTTTTTATTACTCCTCTTTCTATTCAGGCCTTTCCTATTCATATCCCAGTCTCTTATTCAAATTAATGCACGGTTGCTAGGGAAATTTGGACCCTAGCAACCACATTGCTGAAACTGCAAACTGGAAAGCTGCTGACTAAAAATCTAAACCAAAAATCTAAACCAAGGATTGTTCTTGTAGTTTATCACTATTATTTGATCACATTGTGTAGCGGTATAATTACTAATCAACAATTAGTCCAAAGAAAGTAGTAACCCCACACTGTCTGAGTATTTTATTATACCAATTCAATTTAAAACGTTAAATTATCATTAAAGTGCATAGATTGGTAAAAGTGCTTAGTGCTTCATATATCGTGCAATGATAGGTAATCAATTAATGCTAACACATGAACCAAATTAATTATTCAATATCAATTAATTTATGAATTCATTTAATCCATATACAAACTTATTTCAACCATCAACTCGTTATTAATTCATTAATTAAAGGGCCAGTGCTTACATATAGTACCAATTAATTCATTTTTAACAATGAATTGAGTAAAGTGCCAGTATAAATAAATATCAATTAGATTTTAAAAAGGTTTCAGAGTTTGTTTTTTAAAAAAAAAAAAAAATTTACGAAATAGCTAGCAATTCATAAAAAGAAAGATTGGAAGTGAAAATAGAATAGCGGTGAAGTTGTCCCAAAATCTCCTAACTGAGGCTTTTTTCTAGGCCCTGGGACACCACACGGGGAGAAAGACAAGACGCTGGGGACTGTGGTGTCAATTGTTAACTAATCTTAATTGAAGAGCTGTCTAAAAAAAACGCAAACCCCCAGTGCCCTTGAGTAAAAGAGATACAGAGAATGAAGTGCTGCTTAGAGGTATTAACCCAAATCTTAGTGCAGCTATCAGGCGCCGCAATAATTACTGAAGGCTTTTAAAATAGTTTCTAAAATCAAAAGAATGAAGGCTTGCCGACGCGCATTTCTCAAAGCAAAATTGGGCTCGCTCATCTCCGTGTCTTATTATAAGGCTTCAGAGAGTGATGTCATCCACATATCGCAAGGAATACATGTCATTGTTTATGTCCATGCACAACATTGGCTGGCAATGGAGCTCCTCTCTGTGTTATTTGTTTAGGGAAGTTGCCAACATCAATTCTAACCTCCCTATTCTAAGGGGAAGCTTTATCTCAAAAGGAAATAAAACTTACCTTTTAAAAAAAAGAGGAAGCTTTATCAGTATGGCAGACCTTGTTTGAACCACGTGGACGTCATGTCCCTCAATTGTCATACCATCTAAATTATACTGGGGAATAGTATTAAAGGAAGGCATTAGTGGTATGTTCTCATTAATTCTATGGTGAAAACTATACTGGGGTATTAGAGAAAGGCATTAAATATGTTCTCATTTATCCCATGGGGAGAAACAGTATGCATTTTAAAAATCCAATGACTTTCCCGTTTTAGAAGTTCTTGTATCAAGGTTCCCATTTCTTATCCCCAAATTGATTTTCTCAATGGCCCATAATTTTAAACCGAATGGGTTCATGTTATGATATTGTTTGAAATGCCATGCGACAGTAGAGAGGGTTGTGTCGTTTTTCTTGATTTTCCCAGCATTTCGTATGGAACTGCAGTGTTGCTCTATCCTCATTTTAACTATTTGTGTTGTCATTCCTATATATCTTTTATTACAAGGGCTGGAATAGCCCGAAACGTCGCTTGGCTAGTGGCACAAATAAATATTTGATTCACTTATCGTTGTGCTGCTGGATTTAATGTTATACTGTTTTATTACAAGGACATTCCAAACAGTATATCACTCCCTTCGATTTGCAGTTGATGTAGTTGTTAACATCATGTTTTTTACCAAATCTGTTGGTTAAGTTAGCTATTTTAAGTATTATCTCACACATATTACATTCCCCACAAGGGAAACATCCCTTGTTTGTAATGGGTTTACTTTGGTTTTGAAAGTGACTTTTTGATAAAAGATCTTTTAGGTTGGGGCATCTTTTGTAGCATGCAGCAACCTTCTCCTACAGTATTGGGCCCAGTGTTTCATCTTCTTTTAAAATTGGCCAATGTTTCTTTAATATGTTCTGTATATTGTTACTTTACGTAGTGATAAATCTTACTGTATCTTCCCCTGCAGGTTTTTCTTTGATTCTTAACAGTTGCGATCACTCAGTGAATAAGGCTCTATGATAGGCCTTCTTGATCATTTTACATGAATAACCCCTTTGTTTTAGCCTTAGTTTTAGATCTTTGGATTGCTCTTTGAATAATTCCAAAGAGGAACAGTTACGCCTCAATCTTAAAAATTCCCCCGTCGGAAGTGATTTTTTTACCGCATGGGGGTGTGGTAACTTTAAGGGGAAGATTTATCAAGGGTCGAAGTGAAATCAAGGGAATTTTTGAAGTTAAAAAATTAGAATTTTTAAATAATTTTTGGATACTTCGACCATCGAATATGCTACTACGACTTTGACTTCGACCTTCTTTTCGAAGTAAAATCGGTCAACTATTCGTATAAGTACTGTCTCTTTAAAAAAACTTCGACTTCAATACTTCGAATTCAAAACCTGCCGAAGTACTATGTTAGCCTATGGGGACCTTCCAGAGCATATTTCTAAGTTTTTTGTATTCGAAGGAAAATCGTACGATCGTACGATGAAATCGTTCGATTCGGAGTACGATCAGAGTATGATCGTACGATCGTTGCGATCGATGCAAAAAATCCTGCGAATTCGACTTCGATAAATCTGCCCCCAATAGTTGAATTTGTTGCAGTTTCTTTTCTGTAGTTTTTAATGGTCAGTTTTCTTTCTTATCATGGATGATCGTTAGATCTAAGAAAGAAATTAGGGAGTCAGAAATGTTTACAGTACGTTTTAGATAGCATTAAGATATCATCGATATAGGGGATCCATTTCACTATTTTGTTCTGATATAGCGACAGAGCTTGGCCTTTAACTATTGTTTCTTCCCAAAATCCTAAAAAGAGGTTGGCATGTGAGGGGGTGCGTGATGTTCCCATTGAGGTCCCCTGAATAAAATTTCCCATTAAAATTAAAGTAATTGCAGTAAAGAATAAATCCCATAAGTTTTTCCAGGAAATTAACTCTCTTTGACTCCTCCATATTTTTCTTCAGAAAATTCTGAAGGGCCTTTAGGCCTAGATTATGCTATATGGAGGTGTAGAGAGATTCCACATCCAATGTGATTAGTAATATTTCGATGGGTACACAGAGACGAATGAGCCCAATTTTGCCTTGAGAAAGCTAACGCAAAACCCGGGTCGGCAAGCCTCCATTCTTTTGATTTTAGAAACAATTTTAAAAGCCTTCAGTAATTATTGCGGCGCCTGATAGCTGCACTAAGATTTGGGATAGTACTTCTAAGCAGCACTTCATTCTCTGGATCTCTTTTACTCTAAGGCACTGGGGGTTTGCGGTTTTTCAGACAGCTCTTCAATTAAGATTAGTTAACAATTGACACCACAGTCCCCAGCGTCTTGTCTTTCTCCCTGTGTGGTGTCCCAGGGCCTAGAAAAAAGCCTCAGTTAGGAGATTTTGGGACAACTTCACCGCTATTCTATTTTCACTTTCAATCTTTCTTTTCATGAATTGCTAGCTATTTGATAAATTCTTTTTTTGAAAAAAACAAAACTCTGAAACCGTTTTAAATCTAATTGATATTTATTGATACTGGCACTTTAATCAATTGATTAAAAATGAATTCATGAATTAATTGGTACTATATGTAAGGACTGGCACTTTAATTAATGAATTAATAACTAGAGTTGATGGTTGAAATAAGTTCGTATATGGTTTAAATGAATTCATAAATTAATTGACATTAAATAATTAATTGGCTCATGTGTTAGCATTAATTGATCACTTATCTTTGCACGGTATATGAAGCACTGAGCACTTTCACCAATCTATGCACTTTAATGATAATTTAACGTTTTAAATTTAATTGGTATAATATAATAAAATACTCAGATAGGGGTTACTTATTTTTTTTTGGACAAATAAATAGCTAAATAACTCAAAAACCACAAATAATAAACAATGAAAACCAATTGCCAATTGTCTCAGAATATTACTCTCTACATCATACTGAAAGTTAACTCAAAGGTGAACAAACTAGGGATGCACAGAATCCCTTATTTGGGATTCGGCCGAATCCCCGAATCCTTTGTGAAAGATTTGGCCGCATACCGAACCAAATCCTAATTTGCATATGCAAATTAGAGGCAGGAAAGGAAAAAGTGTGTAAACACTTTTCCACACGAGCTCCCTTCCCGCCACTAATTTACATATGATTAGGATTTGGTTCCGCCAGGCACAAGGATTCGGCTGAATCCAAATCCTCCTGAAAAAGGTTGAATCCTTTCCGAATCCCGAAACGGATCCTGGATTTGATGCATCCCTAGAACAAACCCTTTATTGTTAACAGGAAAAAAAAGCTATAGAGATCCATAAAAGGAAAGATTTCTTATCCAGAAAACCCCAGGTCCCGATCATTCTGCATAACAGGTCCCATACCCATATCTATAAAACATGCACATAGAAGTCGTATTTTTACCCTTACAACAGCTGGGCTGTTATTTGTAATAGCTTTGTTATCTTTTTGTAGCCCTCACACCACGGTAGTAAGTAATTACAGTGTTTTATTGGCAAAGTCGTCAATCAAGACAAGATATTGAACAGGTCTCTCTCGCTCTCTACCCAAAAATGCTTTGGTAATGGATAATAGCTTTGTCCCTGGGTCAAAAGGATATGGTAATTTATGGAGAACAATTATGTTCTTCATTCTCGATGTGATAAAGAAAAGCTAATACTAGTAAATTATACTATCACTACTATCAATCTCTGGCTTCCAAGCATCTCCCTCATGCATCTAAATAATCATCTTGTAACTTCTAAAGCAACTTTGCAATCGGCTGAAGTTAATGGTAACCACATGAACAGATCTTTCTATAACAAAAATCCATGACAAACAACCATCTTGAACTTTTAGAAAAAGTTTGTCAGCACATATGCAGATTTGAGATTTGATCAATTAGAATGCCTTCTAAGGGTCCTGTACTATTTAGGACAAATTATTTAAAGCAGTGGATGTGGAAAGTGTGTTTCTGGGGCGTTCAAAGATACATATGTGTACATTAACCCTTACAGAAATCACAGGTGGATTTGTACATTTGAACAAGCCTTAAGAGAATTTGTACCATGATTTTCATTAAGAATTTCCTCCTGTAGCAATAGTTTACTCTGAAAGCATACATGTTCGATTTCATATTCATTACTTGCATTTTAAAGCTACAGGTATGAGATCCATTATCCAGAAACCGGTTATCCAGAAAGCTCTGAATTACAGGATGACCGGAAGGCTATCTAACATAGCCTTCATTATAAACCAATAACTCCGATTTTTAAATATAATTACATTTTTCTCCATAAAAAGAAAACATTGTACTTCATTCCAAATAAGGTACACTTTATCCTTATTGGAGGCAAAACAATACTACAGGTATGGGATCTGTTATCCGGAAACCCGTTAGCCAGAAAGTTCCGAATTATGGAATGGCCATCTCCCATAGACTCCATTTTATCCAAATAATCCAAATTTTTAAAAAGGATTTCCTTTTTCTCTGTAACATACAGTACCTTGTGCTTGATCTAAACTAGTATATAATTAATCCTTACTGAAAGCAGAACCAGCCCATTGGGGTTATTTATTTTTTTCATAATTTTCAATTACATTTAAGGTATGAAGATCCAAATTACAGAAAGATCCTTTGTCCGGAAAGCCCCAGGTCCCGAGCACTCTGGATAATAGGTCCCTGTATTGGGTTAATTTAATATTTAAATTATTGTTAAGTAGACTTAGGGGCAGAGTTATCAACGGTCGAATTGAAAATTCCAATATCGAAATTTATCATGTACTGTCTCTTTAAAACTTCGACATCGACCGTTCGCCATCTAAAACCTGCCAAATTGCTGTTTTAGCCTATGGGGGACCCCCTAGAACCCGGAGTCAATCTGGAGTCAATTGGTGGACTTTGAAAAATCTATGTTTTTTTTTGAAAATACTTAGAATTGAATTTGATCGAATATGATCTTACTTCGATTTGAACAATTCAAATACAGCCTATTCACCCGCAGAAATAAAACAGTTTTTTTAATTTGAATTTCGAAGTTATGAGACTTCAAGAGAACTCCCATTTTTCGACCCTTGATAAATCTGGAGATCCAAATTATTGAAAGATCCTTTATCTGGAACCCCCCCTGTAAGAAAATAAATAAATAAATAAATTTAAAAAAAAATATATATATATATATATATATATACATATATACACCAATCTCAAAAAACCGCACCACACAGGACTTATGAATGCCAAAAGTGGTAAAAATATTTATTCGACGTTTCAGTTCCAAATACGAGAACCTTCCTCAGGTGGGGTACCCGAAACGTCGAATAAATATTTTTACCACTTTTGGCATTCATAAGTCCTGTGTGGTGCGGTTTTTTGAGATTGGTGTATATGTATGGATTTTTAACCAGCACCCAGGCAGTTGTTTCGCTTGAATGTTGTGCTCCAGTATAGGACCTAGTATATATATATATATATATATATATATATATATATATATATATATATATATAGTACTCACAGATAAAAAATGCTAAAGACTATAACACAATGATGTTGACCTGATATATATACATATAACAAATACAGGTTCCATTTATATTAACAGTAAACTAAATTGTATTGTAGCAAATAATAACTATATTACTGAACACAACATGCATTTGTGTGGCCACCGAACTGCTGAGTGGCTATAGATTTACAGCATAGGCACATTACCCCATAAATATTTAAACATGCAGATTACAGTAAAGGAGTAAGAATACACAATAAGTAAGATAATGAAAAGTAGAGGGGGAGTGAATGGGTGATGAACTGGTTTAATATAGTTGGGTTTGGAAGGACTGGGTGAATGTGATGGGCTTCTGCTGAAAGGACATGCTGCTAAAATGGAAATTAGCCAATAGATACCTGATGTTTTTCAAGTGCTTATTAAAAAGGTCTCATCCATGAATTTGTGCTGACCTGGAAGTGCTAGCTGCTCACCTTCCTTTGGGATTTGTGCAATCTGTTCTCCCATGTACATGGTTGGATTGCCCCAAGGCACAGTCATTCAGCCATTGGGTGGAACGATTCAATTTAACATTGGCCAATGTGTACTCATGATTATTCTGCTAGATAAGTGACTCTTATTTTGCTGTGCAAGTGAATAATTGTTGCCATTTCAGTCCACAAAATACGAGCCATAAAAGTATTATTATACAACGTATATCCTATGCTTATAATGTATTGAAGATGATCAGTGGAATGGTAATATTCTAGCCTCATCTTTGACGTTTAGAAATTTATATATATTGAGGCAATGAAACATACGGAAACCCATTATCCAGAAAGTTCCGAATTATGGAATGGCCGTCTCCCATAGACTCCATTTTATCCAAATAATCCAAATTTTTAAAAAGGATTTCCTTTGTCTCTGTAATAATAAAACAGTACCTTGTGCATGATCCCAACTAATATATAATTAATCCTTACTGAAAGCAGAACCAGCCCATTGGGTTTATTTATTATTTCTCATTACATTTAAGGTATGAAGATCTAAATTACAGAAAGATCTGTTGTCCGGAAAGCCCCAGGTACCAAGCATTCTGGATAATAGGTTCCATACCTGTATTGGGTTTATTTAATATACCATTACTTGAGGTATGGAGATCCATATTACTGAAAGATCCGTACTCACAGCTAAAAAATACTTATTTTGCTTATCTTTGACGTTTAGAATTTATATGTATTGAGACATGCTTATAATGGTAGAGAAAGAATAGCTTGAAAATTGTCTATGCAGCAACTGCACACCATCCATTTGTGTTGGGAACAAACCACAAGATGTTTAAAAAAAGCTGAACCTCCAGCAGAAGCTGTACTAAGCAACTTTTTTACTGGTCTTTATTCAATAATGGATCTTGTATTGTAAGGGTTCCCCTTCTGCTTGTGTATTGCCTGTTTAAGCTGTCTGGTTTCTTGGGGTCACTAGCCCTGGCAACCAAAAAAACAAAAACAAACCCAGACTAACTGCAACGCTTCAGTTCTATTATTTTTAATTGTATATTATTTTCAGGATCTCTACTATAAATCTTTCATCCTGATTTCCAACTGCTGTTTGGTTGCTATGGTAATTAATCCTTAGAAACCAGTTACTTTTCCAAGTCTGGCAGTAGCAAAGCAAACAATGTAAAGAGTCCATCATAACACAGGCACATACAGTACATTTCACAGAACAATACTACTTTACATAATATGCTTCATTGTTTTGAGGCAAAGTTAAGAAAGTCTTTTTGTAAGTATCCCCATAATAAGTATAATAGTACACCAGAGGGAATTTTGCAGTTGCATCCATTATAAACCTCCAATAAAGCATTTCTAATAAGTCTGTTGGTGAACTAGAGCGACAGCAACACAGTCCCAGTCTCTCACCCATGGTACCCCATAACTCACAGCTTTCAATCCTTTCTTCTTTTTTTTTAATAATAAAAATAAATAAACTTACAAAAAAAATAGCTTTCAATCCTGTACCAACCAATCATTTTCTCTATTCTAAGGGGTTATCTCTTCCATGATGATATTGCGCTATCCAATATATCCACAGAAATGGGAAACAAAACAAGCAGATCAGTTTTGAGGTTATCCTTTATAACATGCTTTATAATACCTAGGAAACAGTAATGTGGAAAATAATCAGAAACAGCCATCAGAAATATATCCAGAGGAAAAAAACAACACCTCTAGAGGATATCTGTGTTAAATGAATATTTATTCTCTGTTATAGTATGCTGAAAGCAAACACAATCTTCACCATAATATACAGCGATACAAATCAGCATTATAACATTTCACAGCCCATAACTGTATCCCATCACATTATACCAAGAACTGCACACAACATTTTAACATATATATACAGGTATAGGATCCATTATTCAGAAACCCATTATCCAGAAAGCTCCAAATTACAGGTCCATCTTCCATATACTCCATTTTAATGTAATAATGAATATATGTTTTCGCTGTGATAATAAAACAGTACCTAGTACTTAATTCCAACTACAATATAATTAAAGGGGTTGCTCACCTTCCAAACACTTCACCAAAATAAAAATAAAAATTGAAATTTATTTCCTTTATTTTTTTTTTTTTTACCGTTTTTTTTCTAAATTAAGGTTTCTAGTTTAATGTTTCTGGATCTGGCGTTTCAGTCTGGCAGCTCAGTGATCCAGGAACAGACTGGAACTTTTACAATTTTGCTACATTAGTTGATACATTTCTCAGCAGCATCTCTGGACTGTTAGCAACTATTGTATCAATTCTAACAGCTGACTGTAGCCTGTTATGGAATTCAGGGATTCTTGCTCAGCAACTTTGATTTTTTAAATTGACTCCAAATTGGTTCTAGGAGGTCCCCCATAGGCTTAAACAGCAATTCGGCAGGTTTTAGATGGTGAATGGTTGAAGTCGAATTTTAAAGAGACAGTACATGATAAATTTCGATATTCGAATGTTTTAATTATTTTCAAATTTGAATCTAATTTGGACTATTCCCTAGTCAAGGTACATAAAAATAGCTCGAAATTCGGATTTTTTTAATTCGAAAATTCACCTCGACCTTTGATAGATCTGCCCCTAAATGTATACATTTAAAACAGTTTACAGAGTTGATTACCTCCATCCCAGAGCTGCTTTAGAAAGAACGTGAATAATTAACCTTTTCACAAATAAGAAAATACACAGTAATTGAAAAAAGGTTTGATTTCTGGAAGCCAGTGTTTAATCCTTATCGGAGGCAGAACAATACGGTTGGGCTTATTTCATGTTTAAATGATTTGTAGCAGACTTGAGGTATAAAGATCCAAATTACAGAAAGACCCCTTATCTGGATAACAGATCCCATACCTGTGTATGTTTATATATATATATATATATATATATATATATATATATATATATATATATATATATATATATAAACAAAAGGAGTCCGCACTCATAGGTCTTGTAAAGAAAAAAAAGTGAATTTAATCAACGTTTCGGCTCTTAAACGTGAGCCGTCTTCAGGAAGTCTTCCTGAAGACGGCTCACGTTTAAGAGCCGAAACGTTGATTAAATTCACTTTTATTTCTTCACAAGACCTATGAGTGCCAACTCCTTTTGTTTATTTGTATTCATGACTTCATGTTCCTGCACCTAGGCTTTAACCAGGTATTCTGAGTGCACCAATCCTTTTTGTTTTATATATATATATATATATATATAGATATATATATATATATATATATATATATATATATATATATATATATATATATATACACTAATAGTTTCCAGACCAGACCCTTTAGTAAAAAACATAATTTGTATTGTTGCATAGTATCAATATCCAACGTTTTGGACCCCATTGGGACCTTTTTCAAGGATGATACAAAGTATAATAAGAATATATATATTATTATCAGCACAGTACATAAATGGGAGTACCCAAAATCGTATTTAGTCCATTAATATTTTTTATATATTGATACTGAATAGTTGTGGTGTAGTAGCTTGTAAGCAGAAATTCTAGTTTGTACGTTCATCTTTGAAAGCCATTGCAGTAATAGAGCATCAAACTATTGTTGCTTCTTCAATCCTGTAAGCTTTTTTGGTTTGTAATTCAGTCAGTAAACTGGCATTCTGCATTCATTCTGCTTATTAGCAATCACACACAGTACCACAAAAATACATGCAAACTCCATGATTGTGATGCATTTCATTTACACTTTTGCCAAGTCTGGATTTTATTTAAAAAAAAAAGGGAATTGTAGAAAAGCCAATGAAATGTATTTAGGTGCATTTGTTTGTTGTATACAGGTAAATGGATGCAAGATGCTACTGAGAATGTGGCAAAGGTGAGGATATAAACAGCAACATATCAATCAAAGAGAAAACATTAATAGACTTGCTGAATATAACCTAGATGTCCTCTTAAAGTAGAACCACAGACTCTCTCTACAGACCGTCTGTTTTTCCCCAGGAGATTGATGACCTCTCCATAAGTTTAGGCCAGGACATAATTCATAATGCTGACTACATGTAAGTAAATAACATTGCTCCCCTGACAGTATGTGGGAAATTCACTAGTGGAGAAACACTCCATTTAGCAGAGTCGTATATGATTAAACATTACAGAAAGTACAGCCAGTCATCATAGTGACCGTTGGCCAATTTGTTTACTAATGAAAGCACTTACAATGTATTCTTGTTGTTCTCCTTGGAAAAGTCTTAAGTCAGTTCAGTGTGGAGTAACGTGGCCTGTCGGACTATATTTAGGAGTTCTAATTAAAAAGCACTTTTAACTCAATGTACCCACTCACTAAATCTGCAGCTATCACAAGCAATAACACTTAGCATTGAAATATTCTGCAGTGGAGAGGAGGATGATTATCAGCAATGCAAAACAAGAACCTATGAAATGAAAGCCACGAGCATGCCGTTCTTTGCCAAAAAAAACGTTGCATTCGGAAAAATCATTAACAAATGAAATGTTAGATTTAAGAAATATAAGCCCTCCATTGTTAAGGTTGCTTCTAACTGTTCTATCCTAACCCCATATACAGTAACATGTTGATATTTAAGAAATCACAGTAAGTATTTTAAAATCTGTCTTATCTAAAATGATAGCTTTTTTTGTGCATTTATGGAACTTGTTAGTGCTTGGGGTTTTCCGGATAAGGGCTCTTTCCGTACTTTGGATCTCTACAGTATACTTAAAAAGTCTGTTAAAATTATTTACATGTTAATTAAACCCAACAGGATTGTTTTGCCTCCAATAAGGATTAATTATATCTTAGTTGGGATCAAGTACAAGCTACTCTTTTATTATTACAGTGAAAAGGGAAATGTGTTTTAAAAAATGTAATGATTTGATTATAATGGAGTCTATGGGAGATGGACTTCCCGTAATTCTGAGATTTCTGGATAATGGTTTCTGGATAAAAGAACCCATACCTGTACTCGATATACCCTCCCCCGTCTCACCAATTAACAACTTAAGGATATTCTGCCACCCAGCAGAGGTATTTTCTTTATGGCTATAAAGCTTATACTGGTTGCTCCTGGGATACACCATTATTCTGCCTCCCAGTAGAGGTATTTTCTTTATGGCTATATAGCTTATATTGGTTGCTCTTGGACTACACCATTAAGCTTTCTGAATCCCATTCAGCGGAAAGGTTTACTGGACACTGTAAAAGACTGGAAAGCAATTTTGGCGATAAATACCGTGATAAATTAGACAGAAGGGCTCCCAGAAAGTGGCGGATGAATATTGCTGACCACTCTGGAGCAAAACAACCCATTAGAATGAAATGAGTTTAGTTTAAGTGGTTTTAGAGTGTATATGTGATGTGGTGGAATGTCCTATAAGAGTATGCATTTCAATTCAACACTTTTCCTTTAATGTCTCAAACCAATAATGGAAATTGAAAATAAGAAGGTCTATTATTTAACCAAGAAAGTTTAAAGGACATTTCACCATCTACTTATTATATGTCTATTAATCAGCTCATAGAACATTTTTCTATCACTATCTCTCTCAAGTGGAAATGTATGTATAAATAGAGAGAGAGAGAGAGAGAGATTTATCTATCCATCAGCTTATATCAAGTGATATGCCTGTCTGTCTGATTGTCTGTCTGTCTATCGATCTCTCCACCGATCCTCTATCTGTAATCATCTATACACCTGTCTATCTTTATATCAACAATGTCCTAAAACTTTTTTCTGTGTGGCAGACGAAGTCCTTCCTCTTGTACCTCGTCCAAGAAATGAATATCGATAACAGCGATTCGGTTAATTGCAATGAAATCACAGAGCGACAAAGACGCGCGTTTTTACTTACGATTGAGCGCGACGAGCCAGGAGAGATAGAGAAGGGATCCAGGAGGCATAGCTCTAGCCTGGCAGCAGTAAGTCAGAAAAGAGAAGTCTGTCTGGCCGCGATAGGAACTTCATTCAGTGGTGTAATGTCAGTGGTTGGTGTAATGTATTGCACTTGTGTTCCACTCTCTCGCTGCGCTTCAGCACTTCTTCTCCGACCTCCGTTGCTGTTCTCCTCCCTATGCACTGCCCCCCCCACTCCATGCTCAATCCGACGACTGCTGCTGACACCCTCCTTCACTGTTTATGTTTCCTCCCTCCACTTTCAACCATGTGAGTCTCCCTTCAATCACGTTCCTACACTTGACTTATCATTTAGCCTTTTATTTCCTTTTATCAGACTAACGATTAGCATTTGGTTTCTGATCTATTTCAGGAGAAAATCCCTCCCTACTAAAGGCTGAAAATGAGATGTCAATTTTCAAGACAAGTTCATCTTTCCACTGATACCTGGTTTTTGAGGAATTTTATAATATGAGAATAGCTAAGGTACAATTATGTATTGTCCCAGTCAATAATTCTGTGACACCAGGGAGTACAGCTAAAGGCTGCCCAGAGCACCTTACAGGCATATCACTTATCTTGATAAAGTCTGAATATGTGAACAAAATTTTGCCCAATAAAAAGGATTTTTTTTCCCCATTTTTTAAGAAGGTCCTGTGACTGCTGAATCATTGCTGTGGAAATATTTATATATATATATATATATATATATATATATATATATATATATATATATTGACACCGCCTCATTGCACCCCCGCCTAATGGTTTTAAAAATTAGTGGTCAGCACAACTTTCCCTTGTTTGTTATACATATATATATAAATATATATATATATATATATATATATATATATATATATATATATATATTAGGGATGCACCGAACCCACTATTTTGGATTCGGCCGAACCCCTGAATTCTTCTCTATAGATTCGGCCAAATACCGAACCGAATCCGAATTATTTGCATATGTAAATTAGGGGTGAGAAAGGAAAACATTTTTACTTCCTTATTTTGTGACAAAAAGTCTTGCGATTTCCCTCCCCGTCCCTAATTTGCATATGCAAATTTCGATTCGGTTCGGCCGGCAGAAGGATTCGGCCGAATCCTACTGAAAAAGGCCGAATCCCGAACCGAATCCTGGATTCGGTGTATGCCTAATATATATATATATATATATATATATATATATATATATATATATATTTATATATATATATATATATATATATATATCTATATAGTGAATAAAGTACCCCCTATTGTAAAATATAAGGATATTATAAGTCACGAGGAGTTCTGTGACCATATAAAAGCACGAGGCCAAGGGCCTACTATTTTCCAACAAGGGGTACTTTATGTTTTTCTAATACACAAGATTTAGTGAGTCATGTGACAAAAATGACATCACTATTCACCGTTTATAACTGATGACATCACTAGTCACTGTTTCTAACGATATAATTTACAAGATATTTATGGCGTTTGTGTAGCTAAATGGAAAGTGGTGCTGTCCAGCACGCATGCGCAGAAACCCATTTATGCAGAAGATACAAGCGTCAGTTGGGGAGAGACAGGACCGGACACGGGTAGGCGACAGAGCAGGTACGTGCCTGGCGCCCCCTCAGCTTTGCGCCCTAGGCACATGCCTTCTCTGTCTACCCCTAGTTACGGCCCTGATAATAATAATATAGTGCCCACTGGATCTTACTATATAAAGTTCAGGACTTCCAATTCCAAATGCTTCTCATTGTAAATAATGTACATGGGGTGCTTTTGTCAAATGTATCTCACTGTATATAATGTGTTTGTGGTGTCAGTTCCCTCTGCACAGGGCTGAACTAGGGGTAGGGATGGCTTCCTAGGACATAACAGCATGGGTTGTAAAATTTAGATAAGGTCAGTAAGTTATTCATGGAAGCAAGTGAAAACCCAGCAAGGGATTGCAGGCGGAAGGGGGTTTGCTGGGTTACGGCCATCAGTGGGGACAATGCGGTGGGGGTGGGGCTTGTAAGTGACTAACAGCAGGGGCTGCAGGATGACAGCGTATTCCCCCTTGGACACCAGTAGAATCTGGCCTAATGCTACATAAATATTGAATATTCTTGGTGGGTCAAAACTCAATGTGTACCTTTTCAGCACCGGAGGGGGTCTGGGGGGTCCACGTCAATAGTGTACAGAAGAGTTGAAAAAAGGAAATTGAGCTCTTGAAGTTACCAGGAGTGGTATTTTTGCCACCACTGACAACCAGGGGGGTGCTGCTGCCTCGCCTCAGTGGCGGAGCACCTCTGCCTGTCAATCATGAATACAGAGCTGCTGAATGGAGGCCATCTGAGGCACTTCAAGTTATATGGAAAAAAGCAAAACAGCTACCTTCCCTAATATAAATGACCCCTACGGTCTCTCATTGTATCATGCTTTAATCTGCTAGTACTCAGTGCCTCACACTCTATACCAGATGTTCCCAAATTGTGGGATGATCGCACCCAGGTGAGCGTGAAGGTGGCAGCATTAGCAGAAATGGGGAGAGACACTTGGTTTTGAAGCAATGGCCCCTTCCTCTTCTATTCCTTCAGACTCAACAAGTTCCTTCCTGTATAAATGAGCCACACGATTACAATTTACAAGAGGCTCAGAGTTGAGCCTCCTACTGCATCCAGTCACCTTGGGACTCAGTCTTGTAGAGACACTCTAGGCTTCATTTTAAGCCTGAGCGAGTGAAGAAGTAGTAAATACAAGGGCAGACATAAGGAAAAAGCACCATGGGGCTACTAGGACTATTGTATAATGAAATGATGGGGATACAGTGACACATGACTACTGTCTGAATGATATGCACGTTTGGGGACAGGTGGGGTGTTGGAGGGGGGACACCTACATCAAATAAGAATTATTGATCATAATAAATAATATGAGACTGAAGTGGCCTCTGATATTTCCCACAGCAGTTCTTCAAATCATTATATATCCCTGGCCAGAAAACCCCTTTTAAAACTTTGTGGACATAATTTATACACCTTTAGGATCTCTGTTTAAAAAAAAAATCTCAGAGACTCTAAAAACCAAAGAAAACATAATGCAATGCAGCACTTAATTCACAATCCATTATTTAACAGTCTTTGAAGCCACATGAGATCCATTTTATTCTGAAAAGAGCCTTCACGAGGCTTTAAAAGTTCAAGTGGAACACATTATTTTTTATTTTGTGCTTTTAAGAATCCCCACTGCTTTTAATGCCCAGGATGCATCCGGTGAGAAATACTTTCAGGTATGTATCACTTATCACCAAGGGTGACAGAATGTGGATATTCACATAGACTCAACACTGGGACTAATTTTAGAACATACAGCAAAGCTAGGCTGGTATAATAGACAGAATAACATACATTTCTCTACAATCTCTTTAACTTCTCCTTTATTTTTCTTCTTGCACCTATGGCCAAGCAATATGTATTACATATGTGGGCCTCTGTTTTTTTTAAAGAATCTCCTAATTAACATTGTTTACTTCAATGGCGTCCGGTTCATATGAAAAATTAAGCCTTACCAAACTGCAGGAGGTTCACATCAAAGGCAAAAAATGAGCAACGCATATGGACAGTATTAAAAAGCATGCACAAAATAATTGTGTAGGACCAAACAACAAAACACATGTCCCATATGGGTGCCTCCAGCCTTTAAAATGATTATGTAAACATGTTTAGCTCAGAGAAACATACATGTGGCAAAAACATACACAACTCACAGGGGGATGAACAAACCACCTGATACAAAAATCCTAAATTCTTTTAGTTCTTTTGATTACGCCTAAAATGTATTTACTTATTGATTTCAAAGTGTTTTGTAGATCATTGAAAATAAAAAACTATAATTAACTGCAGAGGTTTAAAAATAGTGAGAAGTCTTGTTTGCCCGGTATAATTTTCCTTTACTCTCTTGTAGAATACAATTTATGTATTGCTTATTGGCACTTCTATTTACTCTAAGGATGGGTAAAAAATATTGTAATGATAAAATGCAAACGTGTTGTGGTGTAAATGTGAGTGAAAGACAATGATGAGAAACCAACACTGGATGCCACAGATTTTTAAACAGCATTTTGCAACATGTTGCATACCAGAATTTAATAAACTGAATTTGGGTTCAACCTTTTCAATGTCTAGAGTGGTATAAAACAATGGTGTAATAATGGCTGAGCCATTTGTTGAGGAGCCACAATCATTATATTGTATGGCATCCCAACACTTTGTAGCAGCCCTGCTATATCTATCTACGGTACATAGAAAAGAGGAGATTGGTCAGTTCTCCTACCCTATGTTTTATTAATTTAGTCTAAGGGGCAAAAATACTCACATACTTTCTATTCATTTCTATGGGATGTTTACAATTGAATTCATTAATGGGTAAATGAGAAAGAGTTTGCCACTTGATAAATACACTTTTAAAAAAATCCCATAAGAATCAGCAGAAAGTGCGCGCGTGTTTTTTGCAGTTAGCTCTAATCTCACATATTGATACATCTGCACCTATGTGCACACTTTTAATAAACAGGAGTTTTCAGCCTTAAGTTTATTACAGTACCATGGAAGGTAAACCCCACATGTTGTCCCATATATTCACTTCGGTTGGTGAATTGGCTTGTAATGAGATGGAATAGATTTGATTTCAAATGTAAATTGGCAATCCATTCCAACTTATAGGTGGCACCAGCCCTTAAAGGAATTATAACACCAAAAAAGTGTTTTAAAGTAATGAAAATATCATGTAGTGTTGCCCTGCACTGGTAAAACTGATCTGTTTGCTTCAGAAACACTACTATAGTCCTGTGGATAACAGATAAGACCATTACGTTCTACAGAACTGTGTAACCTGCTGTGTAATCTGAGCCTTTTCTCCTTTTAATGGCTTCCCCCAGGGCCACCATCAGGGGGCACAGGGGGGTATTGTTGTACCAGGCCCGAAGAAGTCCGCGAGGAGCCAAAGTCCCAAAGCCACGAACGGACCCGAAGCCACAAAAGACCAGAAGTCCTGAAGCCACGAAAAGACCCGAAGCCACAAAAGGAGCCTACGTTGAAACCCAAAGCCACCAAAGGAGCAGAAGTTGAAGTCTTGAAGCCACGAAAGGAGCCAAAGCTGAAGACCCTATACTCTATAGTTGTGATGTGTGGGCCTGCCCAATACTCGCCCGACCTCGCACTCTTCTTCGCGGGTGGCGGGTGTGGGTTGAGCTCTTCTCCTGCTCTCCCCGCCCGCCACAATCTAGTGCCGCTTCCTGCTTCCGGGTTCTAGACTCTGAACCTGCTCGCCCCTTTTATGACGTCATCGGCGGAGCGGGTCAGCGCCGGTCTAAAAGGAACCCAGAAGTCGGATGTGGGCTGCCGCAGGGTTAGGTGAGGACGGGTTAGGGTCGGGTGCAGGTTGGGGAAATCCCGATCCGCACATCACTACTCTATAATATAGGCCCCTGCCAACAATATTTTGTATTTAAATATTCTCTGGGGCCCCAATGTTTCTTTTTAACTTGTAAGGGGGGCCATGACCACCAATGTTTTTTTTAAATTTTTTAAAAACTTTTATGGAGGTCCCTTGCACCAATGTTTTTTTTAACTTATAAGGGTGTCCTGGTCACCAATTATTTTTTTTTAATTTGTAGGGGGCCCTGGCGCCAATGCTTTTTTTAACTTATAAGAGGGCCCTGACCATCAATGGCTTTTTATAATTTGTGTGTGAGGGGGGTTTACCATTTTTAGTGCTGATGTCTATGTGGCCTTTTTACTGTGGTGCGGGCGGGTTCTGTGGTGGGGGCTGGGGGGATGCCCATGGGGCCCAGAAAATGTTATTGTATAGGGCCCCCTGATTTCTAATGTTGGCCCTGGCTGCCCCCACAGCAACTTATTTATATAAACAAAACCAGTGTTTCTAACACAAACACAGCAGTTTTACCAGTGCAGGGCAACACTGCATTATATTTGTATTGCTTGAAAACACTTTCATTTTTTTGATGTTGCTGTTCTTTTAAGGTTGGCCTGTAGATGAATTCTCATTCAACAGCCTATACACGGGAGTGCAGGAGCCTGGGACTACTTTGACCTGATAACATCAAAAGCAAGACAGACTTCTGAGCCAGACCAAGTAGGAGGCTGCATATGATTAGTATTAGTAGCGTTAGTAGGTGGTACCAATCTTACTTTAGATGTGACAGGAAGCCAAGTTTGCTAGCAAGGGCATTCTGTGGCCTCCGATAATGAGTTAGTGTTTGTGGTAGAACCATGGGCAATTGTGTGCCAGTTAAGAATTCAGGAGCAGGTTTGTAGAACCAATGGGAGCTGTAGTGAGACAGCTCAGGCGATGTTTATGCATTGAATGCTGGGCATAAACGGAAAGTATGCGGAACGTTTATTAGGAGAGGAGGTCCCCTCACTGCTATGGTTGCCATCTTTTCTAAAAAATTTTACCGGCCGGTGGTGGGGCCTGAACAAAAGGGGGCGCTCCTCTTCAGAGAAGGCAACAGGGCGACATTCCATTGTGCAGTGCTCGATTTCTCCTCCCTGGCTATCTCCTATAGAAGACAGGGAGGAGAAATCGAGCACCGCATGATGGATTGTCGCCCTGTCACCTTTTCTGAAGAGGAGCGCAAGCAGAGTATCGGTAAGTTATTTCTTAATAAAGACTTTGTGACTTTAAGGTTACATGTGTCTTGGTTTTTTTCGTTATGTACAAACAAATTTTTTAATAATTTTTTTTATGTTACTGGTACTTTAATGGCACTCTGCTAGTGCATTTCCACATGACAGGGGCTTTCATCAGAGGGAATGTGTGTGTGCATGTTTGAGGATCCTAAGGGAGGTGTTAATTCTGGATTTTGGGTGCCGATCGTGACACACAGGGAGCATAGGGCAGGCAGAATATGGCACACACTGGGAGCATAGGGAAGGCAGAGTTTGGCACACAGGGAGCATAGGGCAGGCAGAGCATGGCACACACAGGGAGTATAGGACAGGCAGATTATGACACACACAGGGAGCATAGGGAAGACAGAGTATGGCACACACAGGGAGCATAGGACAGGCAGAGTATGGCACACACAGGGAGTATAGGACAGGCAGATTATGACACACACAGTGAGCATAGGACAGGCAGAGTATGGCACACACAGGGAGCATAGGACAGGCAGATTATGACACACACAGGGAGCATAGGACAGGCAGATTATGACACACACAGGGAGCATTGGACAAGCAGAGTATGGCACACACAGGGAGCATAGGACAGGCAGAGTATGGCACACACAGGGAGCATAGAGCAGGCAGAGTATGGCACACACAGCGAGAATAGGACAGGCAGAGTATGGCACACACACAGGGAGCATAGGGCAGGCAGAGTATGGCACACACAGGGACAGTGTCGGCCAGGATACCAGGAAAACTCCCTATGGGGCCCAGGTGTCAGTGGGCCCTCCTGCTTCTAAATATTAGTTTTATTTCATGGCAATTCCTTATTTCCTTAACAAAGAGGCTAAATAGATGTAATAATAAATTATAATATGTAAAGAAAAGAAGAGAATAGAGGTTGAGTGAGGAGAGGCAGAAAATAGTAGTGAGAGTGGGCCCCTGATCTTAAGTTTTTCGGTGGGCCTCTGGTGTCCCAGTCCAAGCATAGGGCGGCAGAATTGAGAAGGAGACAGGAAAACCTATCAGGACCACTCTAAGATGAAGCGTTCATACAATGCTAAAAAGCTCTTGCTTTTCTATAAATTGTATTTTTGGTTATTCTGTGTCTGTATTAGTATTGCTAATTGTACTGTGTAATGAAAAGCTTCATAGTAAAAATGTTACTTTTTCATTATACCTTACAAAATTAAATAGCCTGTAGAATTCATACATACAGTACAAAGATGAGATTTGATCAGAATTCTCTGGAAAGAACTTAAGACATTAACAAAGGTACAGCGTTTAAATCTTCACAGAATGTAATGAGGCTTTTGAAAGTGCTACTTAATATTTGATGTCATCAATAATTTTATATTCTAAAGAAGCCTGTGTTACTCAAGAGAGAAAGTAAACTAAAAGTTCTCTGCTATCTGCAGCAATAATTTGTATATCATCTACCGTATATACTCGCGTATAAGCCGAGATTTTCAGCACCGAAAATGTGCTTGAAAATCCTACCTCGGCTTATACGCGGGTCAGCTGCTAATCCCACATGAAGTACGGTAGCCAACAACGACACACGAGGAGTACATGCAAATACCCAGCAGCTGCTTCGCGCCGGCTTAGTCTGGCTGGGGGAGCCTTGCGATTGGTTGGCAATGACGTCAGCCGCTCGCTTCTCACATCCACAGCTCCTGCCTCTACCGTTCCACTGTGTCCACCCACCGCCGAACCCGACCTATCAGGAGGAAGCGAGGAACCCAACTCGACCTCGCCCACCCGTGCTTGAGGTGCGCCGTCAGTCGTCGCTTACCAGCCCCGCCCCTTCAAATCAGTCCCCATACACTGCGCGAAATAGAAAGTACGGTAATATTGTTGCAGCTGGAGATGAAGTGAATGGGACATTCCATTAGGAATCAATAGCTGCAGGGAGAGCGCTAAATGCTGGAGGTGGAATTCATCTCAGCAAAGTAAGTGGGGATGCCTGGGGGGGGATTGTAAAAGAAAGGGCCAGCACTTGAGCATTACAGTTTACTAAACATCCCCCCAAAGAGTCATGGTATGTCCCTGAGACTTTATTACTACTGTGTAGTAGTGGGTCTGTGCTCTTGGTTTATTGTGGAGCTCGGCAAAGTCAGGGGGGGTGCCAGGGGGATACTGGGATGTGAGGGGGTGGCAAGCACCTGATGATTTCCTACAACCCCTCCTCAGAAGTCATGGTATTAACCTGTTACTTTATTGCTTAGGTGAGTGTGGGTTCCCCAGTGTCCGTGCTCGCGGCTCGGCTCGGCTCTCGTGTTCATACTGTTAATCCCCAGGGCCCGAGGTGAAAGTAAGAGAGGGGGAAGGTGCCTGGGTGTAGGAACAATGTATTTGTATGGGGAGGCCATGCCTCATGTCTGCAACCTGTGGCTCCTCCTCAACTACAACTCTCGCTCTTCCCCACATCATGGCTTGATTTTTAACATTAAACCGACTGTTTGATATTTCTGAGACTTTTCTAAGTTGTGTCTAGGCTTATACGCGAGTCAATACGTTTTTCTGGTTTTCATAGGTAAAATTAGGTACCTCGGCTTATACGCGGGTCGGCTTATACACGAGTATATACGGTATCTATCTATGTGTCTCTCTATCAAAAGGCTGATACCTATATAACCTTTAGAAGAAACACAGACAGCAACTGTAGTAATAAAAGAAGTAATGTAATAATAATGAGTAGTTTGTAGAATTACATTAGGGATGCACCGAATCCAGGTTTCGGTTCGGGATTCGGCCAGGATTCGGCCTTTTTAAGCAGAATTCATATTCGGCAGAATTCGGATTCAGTCGAATCCTTCTGCCCGGCCGAATGGAATCCGAATCCTAATTTGCATATGTAAATTAGGGGTGGGGAGGGGAAATCACGTGACTTTTTGTCACAAAACAAGGAAGTAAAAAATGTTTTCCGCTTCCCATCCCTAATTTACATAAGCAAATTTGGGTTTGGTTCAGTATTCGGCCGAATCTTTCGAGAAGGTGAATCCAAAATAGTGGATTTGGTGCATCCCTAAGTTACATTAATGAAAGTTTGGGATGAAAAGTCATTAAAACTATAAAAAAGTATTTATCTTTTATATCCAAATGACAGATACCCCAAAAACATAATCTTTCATTTGCAATTACTTATTGAAGAAATGATTGTGCTCCTTATTACGTTGAATGGCTTTTGAATACTTTTTTATAGGAACAACGTAAAATAAAATGCAAGATATAAAAGAAACTGACAAGATGACAAATTATTTGAGTTAACCTAGAACTGGAAGCTCTCATCACATTTCTGCAATTCGTACATAAGGATCAAGGTTATAATCACACGTACTTGATGTAGCACATTCATTTTGAGGGCTCAGGGCATGACTGTAACCACCTACTCAAATGCAATTTCACTGGAAAGTTATGAAACCCAACTGGCCTCCAGGCTCTTTTAACACCCTTTATTTATGTCTATGAACATTTTCATCCATCCTGGTCATGAAGAAGCCACTTGGATGAGTATTGAATATTAAGAAAGTTCAGTTGCATTCAACTTATTTCTACTAAGCACTTATGTTTTAGACTGCAAGGAGCTCTTGGGCAATTGGGGAAAATGGGCAGTATAATGTACAAACATGCCTATATGTACTGGAGCTATAAATCTTGGCCAAACTCAAAAACTTGCAATCAAATCTTTTTATTCTAGGATGTTTAGAATGAAATCTCCTTGGCAGTTTATATAGTGGATAATGTACCCCCTACTGTAATTTATAAAGATATAATGTGAGTTATGTGACCATATAAAGGCACGAGGCCGAAGGTCGAGTGATTTTATACAGGTCACATAACACCCGAGGTGACTTCTAATATCTTTATAAATTTCAGTAGGGGGTACATTATGCATTATAATCTACATTTTGTGTGAAATGTTGGGAGGGGGGTCGGTGTCCAATTCTGGTCACCGGTGTCCAAATCAGGTGCGCCGGCATCCAATTCTGGGTCGTCTGTGTTCAATTTGAATGCGTCGGTGTCAAATTCGGACGTGCTGCGTCAAATTCAGCGGCCGGGGACCGCTGTTATAAACGGCGCATTCTGACGTCAGATCGCGCCGTTTATAAGGATATAATTTATAGTCTGGTCCCATAGGGAATGACCAGACTGTAAATTATAATTATATATTGTATTTATAATAGGTCAGTGATTTGATTATTGTGTTTTAAAATATAAAAAAAACCTATGCGTAGAAAAGAACCAATATATTTACAGCACATAGAAATTGTCGATAGTCTATTTTCCCTCTTCCTTGGACTGGAATATTTACAATTTATAACGTTTAAGGCTACATATGGGGGTTATGTAGTGAGATACTGAGCAGAGGCAGGTGCGGGGGGTTTTGCACCTTATAAGAACAGATTTATTGAATTAAAAAACAAGGATGCATCAATGTTAGGAGATTGTTGCAAGAAAAATGAATATTTGTGTTGGTCTTGGTGGTTATCCTAAAGGGATCGCTAGCCTTTGAGATCATTTTTGATATGATGTAGAGAGTGATATTCTGAAACAATTTGCCATTTTTTATTATTTGTGGTTTTTGATCTATTGAACTTTTTTTTCAGCAGCTCTCCAGTTTGTAATTTTGGCAATTTGCATTGATACGAAAGACTGGAATATGTATAGGAGAGGGCCTGAATAAAAAGATGAGTAATACAAAGTAGCAATAACATTTGCGGCCTTTCATAACATTTGTTTTTTAGATGGGATCAGTGAACCCTATTTAAAAGCATGAAAATGTCAGTAGAAAAAGGCAAATAAGTAAAAACTATAAAAAAAATAAATAATGAAGACCAGTTGAAAAGTTGCTTAGAACTGGTTATTTTATAACATACTAAAAGTTGACTTTAAGGTGAACTACCCCTTTAACAGGATACTTCCCTACAGCTATTTATTGGTTCTTACTTTACTTCCTTGACATCTAAGTCAAGACCTTAACGCATAAACCCATTATGACCTAGACTTGCCTCATTATGGCTTTATGAACAAAAATACATAATAAAAAAGAAAAAAGCAAATCATGTAGCTTGGAATAAACATAGTTGTTGTGCTATTTCCAAAAATGATATGTTTTTAAACATGTTTGTTCCCAGCCTTGTTGTACTATAATCTGTAATTACATCCAAACCATTATTTCTTCTATTTTTTTTATTTTATTGTGGTCCATTAGTAGGCCTAGCTTCATATCAGTCACATGAAACTGCCCGATGACTGACACCTGCAGACAAGTGAGCAAATGTGTATGTAATTTGTGATGTATTTTCCAGTGTATACTGCAAATGATAGTGATTTTACTATTTTAGAACATTTTATACAGTATGTTCCCACTCTTTTGGCACCTGGGGGATTCCAGTCATATGGATTGATGTTTCATAAACAAAATATGTAATATTATAAATGTAAATATAACTATACAGTAAGTTCCAATTACATTTCTGCTGACTAAAATATGCCTTTTCTCTGAAGTTCCCTTTTCTCTGTCTTCCCCCTTATATTGATAAGTGTTTCATCCATTATTCTTTTCTTGACATTCCAGAGTTTACAGCAATGTTACCAGTTCCATAGATTCTTGTTTTCATATGGGAAAAATATTTATCAAAGTTCAAATGTTAGAGTTTTTTATACCTCAAATGAACTTGCAAATCAAATAGTATCTTATTTAAAGGAAAACTATACCCCCAAAATGAATACTTAAGCAACAGATAGTTTTTATCCAATTGAATGACATTTTAAAGAATCTTACCAAACTGCAATATATATTTACATAAATATTGCCCTTTTACATCTCTTGCCTTGAACCACCATTTCGTGACTGTATCTGTGCTGCCTCAGAGATCACCTGACCAGAAATACTACAACACTAACTGTAACAGGAAGAAGTGAGGAAGCAAAAGGCAGAACTCTGTCTGTTAATTGGCTCATGTGACCTTACATGTGGTTTGCATGTGTGCACAGTGAATCTTACGATCTCAGGGGGCGGCCCTTATTTTTTAAAATGGCAATTTTCTATTTATGATTACCCAATGGCACATACTACTAAAAAAGTATATTATTATGATAATGGTTCATTTACATGAAGCAGGGTTTTACACATGAGCTGTTTTACTCAGTATCTTTTCACAGAGACCTACATTGTTTGGGGGGTACAGTTTTCCTTTAAGAAAAAACTTCAATGGCAAAAACCCCATTATGCAAGTTCGAGGTCCGAAACCCAAAAACTCGAATTAATCAAGTTTTCAGCTGGAAAAAACTGGAATTGCTTGAATTAATTGAGTTATTGTGCAAAACCCTCAGAAAAAAACTTCATCATCTGTTGACATGGTCAAATGATTCAAGGGACCTTTGCCATTGACTCCTATGTGTATTTTTGGATACAAGCTTTTTCCAGGGTTTGGGATAATGAATCTCGAAAAACCCTAGTTTGTTTGAATTTTTTTTTAATCTGAAAATGTGAGTTTTGAGCAGAAAAATCAACTTGAAAACTCAAATTGTCGTGGAAACACCACTCGAGCTTAATAAATAACCCCATTAGAGATTTATTATACCCCAAAGCTGCTAAAAATCCGAAAATACTCAAACTGATCTCAAACTTGTTGAGGTCATGTAGAAATCAATGGCAGATGTCCCTGAAGTTGTTTCTTTAAATTGTGACCTGCGCTGGATAAAGTCAGAGTTTTCATCCAATAATACAATGAAGTTGAGTTTTCGCAGCAACGTTTTTTTTTCACCGATTTTGTCGAGAACAATTATTGTTAAATGAGTTCAATTTGTGGATGGGAGTTTAGTCGAATTTGTTTAAATAAAAAACGGAGAAACTAAGAAAGTTTTAGTAAATTAACCATAAATCTACATTGCTGGCAGATGGGTTACAGAATGGCAAAAAGGGAAAGGTTTAAAGATTGGTTTTGTTCAAAAATAATTCAAGTCATTAGTTTTCTAATTCTAAGCAGCTTTCCAATATACAGTACAGTATATTTATTTTACAAATTCTATTATTTTTCAGGTTAATTGTAAATTAATTCGTTTTTCAAAGCAGAATCTGTCTGTACATTGTTATGCTCATCACTGCTTGCATGACATAAACAATGTACCAGAAATCTGATCCCCTGCAGCCATGACTCGAATGCTTCTCAAGTCAACTCTTTTTTAATAAGCAGGTCCCCTACACAATAATTCCTATAGTTTTCATACGTTTTCCTATAGTTTTTGAGATATAAATGGTTAATTGGTGTGTTGCACCTATTTACCACTGCACTGTAAATTGCTAATTGGAATCAGCGAATTAGACCACATGTAAAAATATATAAAAGTGCTGATAATACATAGGAAAATTACATCTGTAAAATTAGAAAATGTTTCCCCTTATGGTGGAGCTCTGCCAGTACAAACAAAATGACATTGTGTATTGTTTCCATACAGAGATACAAAGGAAACCTTTCATTTATACTGATAACTGCATTGTCATCTGAATGGCAGATAACGGAAGCTGATAAGAAATATTACTGGCAGTGGCACTAGTCCCTATGTTAAAGTGGGAAAACTTATCATTCTGGCAATATAACAAAACGTAAGATCACTGAAATTTCTGTGTGTGTTGTGTCACACAGGAAAGTCAAGGCTTATCTTCTGTGGGTTTTAATTTACACATAATAACATAGTACAGTAAGTTAGGTTGAAAAATAGACACCCGTCCATCACATTTAAGCTTTTATGCCTAAATAAAACCTGCCTAACTGCTAGTTGATCCAGAGGAAGGGAAAAAAACATTCTATAGCCTCTTCAATTTGCCTCAGTGTGGGAAGAAATTTCTTCCTGACTCCAAGGTCCTTTTTCACTTTGTATTTGCCTAGTGCAGTCCATTTGAGAGTATAAGTGGCTTGCATATTTGTACATCCCAGGTGCATGACTTTATCAACATTGAATCTGATCTGCCACTTAGCTGCCCCAATTGCCAGTTTGTCAAGATCATGTTGTAAGGATACCACATCCTGGATGGAATTAATTGGGCTGCATAATTTTGTGTCATCTGCAAATACTGATACTTACTAAAAAAAAACTTACTGATACTGATACTCACTAAAAAACTTACTCCAAGTAGAGAATGTACCATTAACAACCACCCTCTGTACCCGATCCTGTAGGCAGTTTCCTATCCACGTGCAAACGACTTCATTAAGTCCAACAGACCTTAGTTTAGAAAGCAGTCGTTTGTGGGGCACAGTATCAAACGCTTTGGCAAAATCCAAATAGATCACATCTACTGCCCCCCACTGTCCAGCATCTTACTTACCTCATCATAAAAAGGAATCAAATATATATGACATGACCTATTCTTCATAAAGCCAATCAGTCATGCAAACCAACTGAATAAATTGACATTCAGAGTGTACCTACTCTCAGAAATAACCAATGCCAAAGCCATTAAAGGTCAAGGAAAGTTAAACTAAAGAAGTAGCTAGAAATGTTGTACATTATGTTTTGGGCTTCTGTACCAGCCCCAGGCAACCCTTTAGCAGGAAAGATCTGTGTCTCCAAAGATGCCCCAGTAGCTCCCCATCTTCTTTTCTGCTGATTCACTGCACATGCTCTGTGCTACTGTCGGTTACTGAACTTAGGGACCCACTCACAATATACAGTACACATAGAATATAAATGTCACAATATAAAGTAGTTAGATTAGTAATTTAAACAGATAATTACTACATGGCTGCACAGAAACCAGTACTACTATCATCAGAATTTATTAATAATCAGCCCTGTAGCATCAGCTTATATTACAGATAAACCTCATTTTGTGTTTGATAATTTGTGACGACCCCTAAGCTCAGCTTCTCAACAGCTGCTCAGAGCCCACTGAGCATGTGAGTGTCACAGACACTTTCCAAGATGGTGACCCCCTGTGACAAGTTTGAAGTCCGGGATCATTGCTGCTATTGACAAGCTGAAACTTCAGGCTGGTGCAATAAGTTCAGTAAATAAAACATCTTTCCCATAGGTAATAATGTGAATCACTGGTGTCGTGTTGCTTGAGTTTCCCAAAATCACTTGGAGCAACTATTTATTGCTGGAGATTAAACTCATGTTGTGCCATTACCCTTAGCATGGAAAAATAAAAGACCAATAGATAAGAAAGATGTTATTGGATATTATATCCCATACCAGAACTCTAGTACTGAAGGCAGTCTGAGTCTTTTCATAGCCACTTATCGAAAAACATGAGTAAAATATATAGTTATTCAATACACATAAGTGGCAGATGATTTAGTCTGGTAAAGGGGATTTGTCACAATGTAACTGTGTGTAATGTTAAGTTTGAATACACAATATAATGCACGTTTTTTTTCTGCAATACATTTTAAAGTTAGGATAACTAAGCAGAAGACCTTCCAAGTTCAAGATGATCTTGGAACATGAATATGTAACTAAGGCTCACATTCATATTTGAAATCAAGGCATTACAATTTGCTGCCACATTTCAAGTCAGATGCAGTCTACCTTCTGTTGCAATAGATTCTCTTCATTTTAAAACAATGTGCAAAAAATGTAATACTCTCCTTTTTTCACTACAAAACATTCCAATGATATTAATTCATACAGTTTTATATCAAAACACATGGCATAGTTACTGTGTGGAATTTTAATGGCTCATATATATCTGATGAGTGCATGATCTTTTAACTAAATATGGCAGGGAAAGTCATCATTGCAGATGTTCATTTGAGATGTCGTTGATCTGACTGACCCTGCAGAGTCCCTATCTACTCTGTTAGCCATGGTCCACCACTTTGGCAGGCTCCAATGGCTGAAAATGAAATGGGATAAGTCATAATTGTATATTATTCACCCTAGCCCACACAACAGTTACATTTGAAAGCGGACTGGCTTTGACCCATTTCCTCTTGTATTTTTTAGCCTCTTTAATTTACTACCTATGCACTGAACTTGTATAATCCTAACACAACCCTTCAAGCCTCCATCCTCTGCTCCATTGAGAGCCTCAGCAAGTACCCCTACTCCCCTGGTATGGCTATATTGCATGACACTCTGAAGACCACGCAGAGGAGCATGCTCTTTTGATCTGAACTTCTGGATCACCCCTTGACACATCTCTCACCCTGTCTTCCAATAAGGGGCAATTCACTCCTTGCACAGCCTGCAACTTACCAGACTTTTTACTGTATATTTGCCATTGCTGGGTATCAAGAAACCTGTCTGATCTTGTTCTCAATACACAATTCATCACTTATCAGGAATGCAATAAAGACTGCCAAACCAACAGGTGCATTTATCTAGATTCCACCAGCTCAGAAACACTGTTCAGGCACATTTTAATTCTCTCTCTCTCTCCCACAATGATTACCATGGTTCTAAAGGAACCCTCTACTCCTCTGCACCATTTAAACTCTTGGCTAGGGCTTACATAGATATCATAGAAAATATTTGTTTGCCTTATGACTGTTAGAGATGGCGCGAACTGTTCGCCGGCGAACTTGTTCGCGCGAACATCGGGTGTTCGCGCTCGCCGGAAGTTCGCGAACGTCGCGCGACGTTCGCCATTTTGGGTTCGCCATTGTTGGCGCTTTTTTTTGCCCTCTCACCCCAGACCAGCAGGTACATGGCAGCCAATCAGGAAGCTCTCCCCTGGACCACTCCCCTTCCCTATAAAAACCGAAGCCCTGCAGCTTTTTTTCACTCTGCCTGTGTGTGCTGAAGAGATAGTGTAGGGAGAGAGCTGCTGCCTGTTAGTGATTTCAGGGACAGTTGAAAGTTTGCTGGCTAGTAATCGTTTTGATACTGCTCTGTTATTGGAGGGACAGAAGTCTGCAGGGGTTTGAGGGACATTTAAGCTTAGGTAGCTTTGCTGGCTAGTAATCTACCTTCTACTGCAGTGCTCTGTATGTAGCTGCAGTGGGCTGCTGTCCTGCTTCTGATCTCATCTGCTGACTGCTGCAATAGCAATAGTCCTTGTAAGGACTGCTTTTATTTATTTTTTTGTTGTTTTACTACTACTACTACTACTACTACTACTACTACTATAAGAGCCCAGTGCTATTAGTCTAGCAGTGTTGGGGAGTGGGACTGGTGTGCTAATCTGCTGCTCCTAGTAGTTCAGCAGCACCAACTTTAATTTTTTTTTTTTTAATATTCATTCTTTTTTTATTTAACTTTTTTTTATTTTACTACCGCTGTAGTAGTGTATAAGTTGACCTTTTAGGCATTATTTGCCCTGTAGGCATTTTTTGCCCAGTGTGTTATTCAACCAACTGCTATCTAGCTGTGTGACCGTGTTCACATTCTGTCTAAATATCCATAATATTACCGTCTCCAGAAAAAACACCGGAGTGACTTTTTTCAAGCAGCCATAATAAATTTTACGTAATCCGTATCCATCGCTGTAGTAGTGTATAAGTTGACCTTTTAGGCATTATTTGCCCTGTAGGCATTTTTTGCCCAGTGTGTTATTCAACCAACTGCTATCTAGCTGTGTGCCCGTGTTCACATTCTGTCTAAATATCCATAATATTACCGTCTCCAGAAAAAACACCGGAGTGACTTTTTTTCAAGCAGCATTCTTATATTTTACGTAATCCGTATCCACCGCTGTGTATACGTTGACCTTGTAGGCATTATTTGCCCTGTAGGCATTTTTTGCCCAGTGTGTTATTCAACCAACTGCTATCTAGCTGTGTGCCCGTGTTCACATTCTGTCTAAATATCCATAATATTACCGTCTCCAGAAAAAACACCGGAGTGACTTTTTTTCAAGCAGCATTCTTATATTTTACGTAATCCGTATCCACCGCTGTGTATACGTTGACCTTGTAGGCATTATTTGCCCTGTAGGCATTTTTTGCCCAGTGTGTTATTCAACCAACTGCTATCTAGCTGTGTGACCGTGTTCACATTCTGTCTAAATATCCATAATATTACCGTCTCCAGAAAAAACACCGGAGTGACTTTTTTCAAGCAGCCATAATAAATTTTACGTAATCCGTATCCATCGCTGTAGTAGTGTATAAGTTGACCTTTTAGGCATTATTTGCCCTGTAGGCATTTTTTGCCCAGTGTGTTATTCAACCAACTGCTATCTAGCTGTGTGCCCGTGTTCACATTCTGTCTAAATATCCATAATATTACCGTCTCCAGAAAAAACACCGGAGTGACTTTTTTTCAAGCAGCATTCTTATATTTTACGTAATCCGTATCCACCGCTGTGTATACGTTGACCTTGTAGGCATTATTTGCCCTGTAGGCATTTTTTGCCCAGTGTGTTATTCAACCAACTGCTATCTAGCTGTGTGACCGTGTTCACATTCTGTCTAAATATCCATAATATTACCGTCTCCAGAAAAAACACCGGAGTGACTTTTTTT
This sequence comes from Xenopus petersii, assembly GCA_038501925.1. Taxonomy (NCBI): domain Eukaryota; kingdom Metazoa; phylum Chordata; class Amphibia; order Anura; family Pipidae; genus Xenopus; species Xenopus petersii. The sequence goes on from CM076672.1 coordinate 57,871,724, forward strand.
CAAGCAGCATTCTTATATTTTACGTAATCCGTATCCACCGCTGTGTATACGTTGACCTTGTAGGCATTATTTGCCCTGTAGGCATTTTTTGCCCAGTGTGTTATTCAACCAACTGCTATCTAGCTGTGTGACCGTGTTCACATTCTGTCTAAATATCCATAATATTACCGTCTCCAGAAAAAACACCGGAGTGACTTTTTTCAAGCAGCCATAATAAATTTTACGTAATCCGTATCCATCGCTGTAGTAGTGTATAAGTTGACCTTTTAGGCATTATTTGCCCTGTAGGCATTTTTTGCCCAGTGTGTTATTCAACCAACTGCTATCTAGCTGTGTGCCCGTGTTCACATTCTGTCTTAATATCCATAATATTACCGTCTCCAGAAAAAACACCGGAGTGACTTTTTTTCAAGCAGCATTCTTATATTTTACGTAATCCGTATCCACCGCTGTGTATACGTTGACCTTGTAGGCATTATTTGCCCTGTAGGCATTTTTTGCCCAGTGTGTTATTCAACCAACTGCTATCTAGCTGTGTGCCCGTGTTCACATTCTGTCTAAATATCCATAATATTACCGTCTCCAGAAAAAACACCGGAGTGACTTTTTTTCAAGCAGCATTCTTATATTTTACGTAATCCGTATCCACCGCTGTGTATACGTTGACCTTGTAGGCATTATTTGCCCTGTAGGCATTTTTTGCCCAGTGTGTTATTCAACCAACTGCTATCTAGCTGTGTGCCCGTGTTCACATTCTGTCTAAATATCCATAATATTACCGTCTCCAGAAAAAACACCGGAGTGACTTTTTTTCAAGCAGCATTCTTATATTTTACGTAATCCGTATCCACCGCTGTGTATACGTTGACCTTGTAGGCATTATTTGCCCTGTAGGCATTTTTTGCCCAGTGTGTTATTCAACCAACTGCTATCTAGCTGTGTGCCCGTGTTCACATTCTGTCTAAATATCCATAATATTACCGTCTCCAGAAAAAACACCGGAGTGACTTTTTTTCAAGCAGCATTCTTATATTTTACGTAATCCGTATCCACCGCTGTGTATACGTTGACCTTGTAGGCATTATTTGCACAGTGTTTTCTTCAAACCGCCATCTAGCTGTGTGAGCTTGTTCACATTTTGTCTAAATATTGATAATATTATCGTCTCTAGAAAAACCACTTGAGTTACTTTTTTTCAAGCAGCATTCATATATTTTACGTAATCCGTATCCACCGCTGTAGTAGTGTATACGTTGATCTTGTAGGCATTATTTGCACACTGTTTTCTTCAAACTGCCATCTAGCTGTGTGTATTATCGTTTCCAGAAAAACCAACTGAGTTTTTGTTGTTGTTGTTTTTTTAAAAATAATGCCAGGCAAAGGCAGGCCGCCACGCAGAGGCCGTGCTAGGGGCCGTGCTGCTATGCAATCCTGTGGCCCTAGCAAATTGCCCAGTTTTAAAAAGCCAATGACCCTGAACTCCCAAAATGCTGAAGAGGTAGTTGACTGGCTTACACAGCACACCCCATCCTCTACCGTTTCTAACTTTACCACAACATCCTCCTCATCCTCCACTGCTATGGCCACCCCACGTAACACTTCCTCCACCACCGGTGCCCCTTCTTCACTGGAGTCAGAGGAGTTATTTTCCCATGAGTTTCTTGAACTGAGTAATGCGCAACCATTATTGGCAGAAGAAGATGAAGGAGATGAGGACGTTACACCAGATTTAATTCTGGCAGAGAACACGACAGAGATGGACATAATGATGAGTGATGAGGAGGAGGAGGAGGTCCCCGCTGCTGCTTCCTTCTGTGATGTGTCAGAAGAAATTGATGCATCTGAGGAGAATGATGATGAGGAGATTGATGTTTTGTGGGTGCCTAGTAGAAGAGAGCAAGAGGAGGGTAGTTCAGATGGAGAGACGGAGAGTCAGAGAGGCAGTAGGAGAATAAGACTTAGAAGAAGCAGGGAGGCCAGCCCGCAGGGATCAGTAGGGCAACAACATGTATCGGCACCTGTGTTCAGCCGGCCAACGCACCCGCCATTGCCGCCAATGCCGCCAACTTCTACTGTTACCGCCAGATCGCAGACTTCCAAAAAGTCAGCAGTGTGGCATTTTTTTAATGTGTGTGCCTCTGACAAAAGCATTGTAATTTGCAATGAGTGCAGTCAGAAACTGAGCCTTGGTAAGCCCAACAGCCACATAGGTACAACTTCTATGCGAAGGCACATGAGCGGCAAGCACAAAGCACTTTGGGAGCAACACCTCAAAGGCAACAGGCAAACTAAAAGCCACACTCCTTCTGGTCCAGCATCTTACTGCTCTACCTCTGCTCTCCTTGACCCATCTGAACCACCCTCCACTCCGCCTTCCACCTTGACCACCTGTTCCCATTCCCAGTCATCTGCCACCAGCCAAGTTTCTGTGAAGGCCATGTTTGAGCGTAAGAAGCCAATGTCTGACTGTCACCCCCTTGCCCGGCGTCTGACAGCTGGCTTGTCTGCACTCTTAGCCCGCCAGCTTTTACCATACCAGCTGGTGGACTCTGAGGCCTTCCGCAAATTTGTAGCAATTGGGACACCGCAGTGGAAGGTACCCAGCCGCAATTTTTTTTCTAAAAAGGGAATACCACACCTGTACCAACATGTGCAGAGCCAAGTTACCGCATCTCTGTCACTTAGTGTTGGGCCAAAGGTCCATATGACTACTGACGCATGGTCCTCCAAGCATGGTCAGGGCAGGTATGTCACCTACACTGCCCACTGGGTGAACTTGGTAATGGCTGGGAATGGGAAGCAGGGAATGGGTAGCTCAACAACAACAACAACAGTGGAGTTGGTGTCACCGCCACGGATTGCACGCGGTTCTGCCACCACCTCTACGCCTCCATCGCTCTCTACCTCGTCTTCTTCCTCTTCTTCTTCTTACTCTGCTGCTGGGTCCTCCTTCTCCTCCTCCACACCTGTGCACCCCCAGCTCCCCCTAGGCTATTCGACGTGCCAGGTACGCCGTTGTCACGCTGTCTTGGGGATGACGTGCCTGGAAAGCAAAAACTATACCGGATCTGTACTCCTGTCATCTCTGCAGTCACAGGCCGATCGGTGGCTGACCCCACACCAACTGCAGATCGGAAAAGTGGTGTGTGACAATGGAAGCAATCTGTTGGCAGCGTTGAGACTGGGAAATTTAACACATGTGCCCTGCATGGCACATGTGTTAAATTTAATAGTCCAACGTTTTGTCTCCAAGTACCCAGGATTCCAGGACGTTCTCACCCAGTCCAGAAAGGTGTCGGCCCATTTCAGACGTTCCTACACAGCCATGGCACGCCTTGCTGACATTCAGCAGCGCTACAACATGCCAGTCAGGCGTTTGATTTCTGACAGCCAGACTCGCTGGAATTCAACGCTCCTTATGTTGGAACGTCTGCTGCAACAACAAAGGGCCGTCAACGAGTACCTTTTTGAACTGGGTGGTAGGACTGGATCTGCAGAGCTGGGGATTTTTTTCCCCCGTTACTGGGTGCTTATGCGCGATGCCTGCAGGCTCATGCGTCCTTTTGAAGAGGTGACAAATATGGTCAGTCGCACCGAAGGCACCATCAGCGACCTAATACCCTTCGCTTTCTTCCTGGAGCGTGCCGTGCGACGAGTGACAGATGAGGCTGTAGACCAGCGTGACGAGGAGCTGGAAGCGCACGATTTATGGTCGCAATCACCAGAACGAACCCAGGCACCTGCTGCAACGCAGGGAGAGGTGCCAGAAGTGGAGTCAGAGGAGGAAGGTGGCTTTGTGGAGGAGGAGGAGGAGGACCAACAGGAGCAGGCTTCCCAGGGGGCTAGTGGTGACCTTTTGGGGACCCCTGGTCTTGTACGTGGCTGGGGGGAGGAGACCGTGGATGATGCAGTCCTTGATAATGAGGAAGCGGAGATGGATAGCTCTGCATCCAACCTTGTGAGAATGGGGTCTTTCATGCTGGCATGCCTGTTGAAGGACCCCCGTATCAAGAGGCTTAAGGAGAAGGACCTGTACTGGGTCGCAACGCTACTAGACCCTCGGTACAAGCATAAAGTGGCAGAAATGTTACCAACATACCACAAGTCCGAAAAGATGCGGCATTTACAAACCAGCCTGCAAAACATGTTGTACAATGCTTTTAAGGGTGATGTCACTTCAGGAACTCATCAACATTCCAGGGGCAGAGGTGCCAGTAATCCTGCCACGAGCACACCTGCAAGGACAAAGCCCTTTGGCCGGTCTGTAACATCAGACATGCAAATGTTTTTCTGTCCAAGGCAGCGCCACAACCCTTCTGGATCCACCCTCAAAGAACGCCTCGACCGGCAGGTAGCGGACTACCTGGCATTAACTGCAGATATCGACACTCTGAGGAGCGATGAACCCCTGGACTACTGGGTGCGCAGGCTTGATCTGTGGCCAGAGCTGTCACAATTTGCCATGAACCTCTTGTCTTGCCCAGCCTCAAGTGTGCTCTCAGAAAGGACCTTCAGTGCAGCAGGAGGGATTGTAACTGAGAAGAGAACTCGCCTAGGTCACAAAAGTGTCGATTACCTGACCTTTATTAAAATGAATGAGGGGTGGATCTCGGAGGGTTACTGCACGCCGGAAGACTTGTTCTGACTTCTATGCAGCTGTCCTTCTCTTCAAGCCTCATGACTCCACACACAGCTGTCCTTTAGCGTCCTCCTCCCTCCGCCACCGTTACAAACTAGGGTGCAAACCCTACTGGTTTAATTTTTTCTGGCCTCTGTGCTTCAGTGGCTGCGTCCAAAAAAACGGGGCAAACAATGTCTACAAGGTCAACGTATGGCGAAAAATTACTATTTTCAGCATTTATATGGCATATTTTTTCTGGCAACTGTGCTTCAGTGGCTGCGTCCAAAAAAATGCATATTTTCTGCATTTATATGGCATAATTTTTCTGGCCTCTGTGCTTCAGTGGCTGCAACCAAAAAAATGCATATTTTCTGCATTTATATGGCATAATTTTTCTGGCCTCTGTGCTTCAGTGGCTGCAACCAAAAAAATGCATATTTTGTCCATTTATATGGCATAATTTTTCTAGCCTCTGTGCTTCAGTGGCTGCAACCAAAAAAATGCATATTTTCTGCATTTATATGGCATAATTTTTCTGGCCTCTGTGCTTCAGTGGCTGCAACCAAAAAAATGCATATTTTGTCCATTTATATGGCATAATTTTTCTAGCCTCTGTGCTTCAGTGGCTGCAACCAAAAAAATGCATATTTTCTGCATTTATATGGCATAATTTTTCTGGCCTCTGTGCTTCAGTGGCTGCAACCAAAAAAATGCATATTTTCTCCATTTATATGGCATAATTTTTCTAGCCTCTGTGCTTCAGTGGCTGCAACCAAAAAAATGCATATTTTCTCCATTTATATGGCATAATTTTTCTAGCCTCTGTGCTTCAGTGGCTGCAACCAAAAAAATGCATATTTTCTCCATTTATATGGCATAATTTTTCTGGCCTCTGTGCTTCAGTGGCTGCAACCAAAAAAATTTATATTTTCAGCATTTATATGGCATAATTTTTCTGTCAACTGTGCTTCAGTGGCTGCGACCAAAAAAATGCATATTTTCTGCATTTATATGGCATAATTTTTCTGGCCTCTGTGCTTCAGTGGCTGCAACCAAAAAAATTTATATTTTCAGCATTTATATGGCATAATTTTTCTGGCAACTGTGCTTCAGTGGCTGCGACCAAAAAAATGACTATTTTCAGCATTTATATGGCATATTTTTTCTGGCCTCTGTGCTTCAGTGGCTGCGGCCAAAAAAACTGGGCAAACAATGCCTACAAGGTCAACGACGTTGACCTTGTAGGCATTGTTTGCCCAGTTTTTTTGGCCGCAGCCACTGAAGCACAGAGGCCAGAAAAAATATGCCACATAAATGCTGAAAATAGTCATTTTTTGCCATACGTTGACTCAACGTATATGGCAAAAAATGACTATTTTCAGCATTTATATGGCATATTTTTTCTGGCAACTGTGCTTCAGTGGCTGCGTCCAAAAAAACTGGGCAAACAATGTCTACAAGGTCAACGTATGGCATATATGGTCAATATATATGGCATATTTTTTCTGGCAACTGTGCTTCAGTGGCTGCGTCCAAAAAAATGCATATTTTCTGCATTTATATGGCATAATTTTTCTGGCCTCTGTGCTTCAGTGGCTGCAACCAAAAAAATGCATATTTTCTGCATTTATATGGCATAATTTTTCTGGCCTCTGTGCTTCAGTGGCTGCAACCAAAAAAATGCATATTTTGTCCATTTATATGGCATAATTTTTCTAGCCTCTGTGCTTCAGTGGCTGCAACCAAAAAAATGCATATTTTCTGCATTTATATGGCATAATTTTTCTGGCCTCTGTGCTTCAGTGGCTGCAACCAAAAAAATGCATATTTTGTCCATTTATATGGCATAATTTTTCTAGCCTCTGTGCTTCAGTGGCTGCAACCAAAAAAATGCATATTTTCTGCATTTATATGGCATAATTTTTCTGGCCTCTGTGCTTCAGTGGCTGCAACCAAAAAAATGCATATTTTCTCCATTTATATGGCATAATTTTTCTAGCCTCTGTGCTTCAGTGGCTGCAACCAAAAAAATGCATATTTTCTCCATTTATATGGCATAATTTTTCTAGCCTCTGTGCTTCAGTGGCTGCAACCAAAAAAATGCATATTTTCTCCATTTATATGGCATAATTTTTCTGGCCTCTGTGCTTCAGTGGCTGCAACCAAAAAAATTTATATTTTCAGCATTTATATGGCATAATTTTTCTGTCAACTGTGCTTCAGTGGCTGCGACCAAAAAAATGCATATTTTCTGCATTTATATGGCATAATTTTTCTGGCCTCTGTGCTTCAGTGGCTGCAACCAAAAAAATTTATATTTTCAGCATTTATATGGCATAATTTTTCTGGCAACTGTGCTTCAGTGGCTGCGACCAAAAAAATGACTATTTTCAGCATTTATATGGCATATTTTTTCTGGCCTCTGTGCTTCAGTGGCTGCGGCCAAAAAAACTGGGCAAACAATGCCTACAAGGTCAACGACGTTGACCTTGTAGGCATTGTTTGCCCAGTTTTTTTGGCCGCAGCCACTGAAGCACAGAGGCCAGAAAAAATATGCCACATAAATGCTGAAAATAGTCATTTTTTGCCATACGTTGACTCAACGTATATGGCAAAAAATGACTATTTTCAGCATTTATATGGCATATTTTTTCTGGCAACTGTGCTTCAGTGGCTGCGTCCAAAAAAACTGGGCAAACAATGTCTACAAGGTCAACGTATGGCGAAAAATTACTATTTTCAGCATTTATATGGCATATTTTTTCTGGCAACTGTGCTTCAGTGGCTGCGTCCAAAAAAAACTGGGCAAACAATGTCTACAAGGTCAACGTATGGCGAAAAATGACTATTTTCAGCATTTATATGGCATATTTTTTCTGGCAACTGTGCTTCAGTGGCTGCGTCCAAAAAAACTGGGCAAACAATGCCTACAAGGGCAACGTATGGCAGTTGTTTAAAGAGAACAGTAGATTACTAGCCAGCAAAGCTACCTAAGCTAAAATGTCCCTCAAATCCCTGCAGACTTCTGTCCCTCCAATACAGAGCAGTATCAAGCAGATTACTAGCCAGCAAACTTACTATCATCTGTCCCTGAAATCACTAACAGCTCTCCCCCTACACTATCTCTTCCAAGCACACACAGGCAGATTTTTCAGATACATTTTTGCCCTTGATCCCCCTCTGGCATGCCACTGTCCAGGTCGTTGCACCCTTTAAACAACTTTAAAATCATTTTTCTGGCCAGAAATGTCTTTTTTAGATGTTAAAGTTCGCCTTCCCATTGAAGTCTATGGGGTTCGCGAACCGTTCGCGAACCGCTCGCATTTTTGCGCAAGTTCGCGAATATGTTCGCGAACTTTTTTTCCGACGTTCGCTACATCCCTAATGACTGTACTTACCACCTCTGGAATGAAGCCATTTCTGTCCTGACTAATGGGAATTTTACTGTGAGGAGCTCTAACTTCATTCTTTAATAAATCTGCCCCATAGTTCCTAGTTAATGGCAGGTGTAAAGTAAAGGGTTTCCTTGTTTACTGCACCCACAACCTCATTCACAGTTAATAGGTGCAAGTAACAATATTATAGTTTAGTAACAAGACACAAGCCCTTTTTTGCATGGTTGCGGTTGTTATTGTCCCTAGCACTGAACCTGCTCTTTGTAAATGAGTTGTACTGAATTTTACAAGGGAATTGAGCCAAGTGGGAGAGATTTCATTCTGTCACTGATTTTCTATACTAAATGCTTTATGAAATGATCACTATAATAATATAATTCTTGTTAAGAGCTACAGTAATAAGCAATCACAATTGTGAATTAATCTTTCAGAATGATATTGAGGGGTGAGTACATGGGACAAATATACACTTAGCATTTGTTGAGTTGGCTGTGGGTAAAAGGCAGAACAGCAGTGTGTGCTAAATAGCCATGGTGACAGGCATGAGGAATGTGTTCTATCCGCTATGATTAGGCAGAGGGAACTTTTAAAACTTCCTGTCCCTGGTTCCTGGCCAAGTGTGATGGCAGTACACATTCAGAGACTATGTGACAAAAGGGATGGATGAAGTGAAAAAAGAAATAAAAACCTTTGTGAATCCTAAGTACAAAAGCCAGCACAGAATTATTCAACAGCTCAGTTAATAGAAATCAAAGAGTGTGCCCTTTCTCTTATATGGTAGAATCAGTTGATATATTAATGCCTAGAAGAAGAAACCTATTCTACAAAACCTGACCCAAAACTTGAATGTTGGTTTGGTTCTGGCCAAATAGGAGACCCAGGTCACTAAGACTTCGAGCAGGAAAAGAGGTGCTTAAAGGAATTGTTCAGTATAAAAATAAAAACTGGGCAAATAGATAGTATGTGCAAAATAAAAAATGTTTCTAATATAGTTAGTTAGACAAAAATGTAATTTATAAAGGCTGGAGTGACTGGATGTCTAACATAATAGCCAGAACACTACTTCCTGCTTTTCAGCTCTCTTGGTTTCCACTGATTGGTTACCAGGCACATGGATCATAACTGTTGCTTTTGAATTTTAGCTGCATGCTGAGGATCAATTGCAAACTCACTGATCAGTTATGTCCCATGTGGCCCTCCTTCAAATTGCTGACTAACTCAGTGTTAGAGAGCTGAAAAGCAGGAAGTAGTGTTCGACAGTCAATCCAGCCTTTATAAATATTAGAAAGATATTTTATTTTGCACAACCTGTCTATTTACCCGGTTTTAGTATTACACTGAACTGTTCCTTTAAGGAGTAGGGTTGCCACCTTTTTTTAACATTTTTACTGGCCAGGCAGGGGGAATGTGCGAGAGGGGGCAGGTCGGTGACATCATGGGTTGGCTTCTGATGCAATTGGGGGCAGGGCTACACTGCAGCAAACTTGGTAGGATCGGGGAGTTTTAGGGGGAACGGCTGGTGCTGTGAGAAGGAATTTAAGGCAGGCAGGAGGCAGAGTGGAGGTGGGCCAGGGGAGGAGGACCAGTTGTTACAAATTTACGGGCATGTACATTGCTGGTAAATTTGTCATACCAGCCCGGCCTTGGTTGGTATTTTACCAGCTACGCTGGTAAAATACCGACCGGATGGTAACCACATTAAGGAGGAATATTATCACTTAGGGGGTTATTTATCAAGGTCCAAATATCTGAAGCTCATATAATTTGTAGTATTCGGAGCAAAAAATAAAAATAAAACACTATTTTTTCGAGATTTACTAAAGTCTGATGGTCTAAAAACTCAGAATCCGAAACTCCAGCATCTAAACGCTCTCGAGCGTCCTGTATAAGTCAATGGTAAAGGTTCCAGTGTCTGCGCTGATGTCCGTACCGATATCCGATGATTTCAGGGTTTTGGCGCAAAGAACTCAGAAATTTTTTGGGCTTTTTTCTTCATAAATAAGGTCCATTCGGAAATTCGGAGTTTCTTGAAGTTTGATATTAGAAATACTGAGATAAATTCGGACCTTGATAACCCCCTTAGTGTAAATAAATAAGTGGACCATATGCTAACCTTTATGATGCCTTATTTGCCAGTAAATCATTGCAAGACCTTGAGATTAGAAGAAGGTTTCATCTTGGGGAGTAAAAAGGGGTTTTTCTTGAGTGGGTGCTGTGAAATTGTGGAATTCATTCCCTGAAGTGGTTGTACTGGCAGATACATTAGATAGCTTCAGGAATTAGTTGAATGGCTTTTAAGCAAGTGATAAATACAAGGACAGGTTGCTTAAATTAACGTTTTTAGTACAAAGAGGATCCAGGGACTGGTCTGATTGCCTTTTTGGATTCAGGAAGGAATTTTTCCACCTTCCAAGCAAAATCAGATATGGCTTCACATGGAATCTTCTGGCTGTTGTAATTAATTAATTATAACATTTAACAATCTTTTTTAAACCTTGTCTACTGTCTACAATTTATTAACCCTTTAACCGCCAAGCACGTACGGCGTACGTGCTGGCGGTTCAGGGCTCAGGCTGCCAAGAACGTACCTCGTACGTTCTTTTGCAGCTGAGCCCTTCTCTCTGCATCGGCGGCTTTTGCCGCCTCTGCAGAGAGTCAGGAGGGTAGACAGCCCCCTGGGCAACGTGGCTGGGGGGCTGTCAAGTCGGATCTGCGACGCGATTGTCGCAGATCCGACTTCAAAGTAGCAGAAGCGCAATGTAAGCGCTGCTGCTGCTGGCTTACCTCCTCCTCGTCGCACCACGCGCCCAGTCACTTCCTGCTGCGCAGTAACTCTGCAGACACGCTGCCAGGAGTCGTCCTTCGGTTCCAGCGATCCTCCTGCTACAAAAACGGTAAGTGCACTTTTTTTTACACACTTACCTGCACTTACACATACCTACAGTACATTTATACACTTAGATGAACATTTTAGTAAAAATTTGTGTTTTTTTATTTTTTATTTTTTTATTTTAGCACACTTAGTCGATTTTGTACACTTATTTACACTTAATTACATGTATTTGCACACTCAGACAACTTTTATTAGTGCACAAATATGTATACACAAAAACTCACAAGCAGGGGTTTTTTTTTTTTTTTTTACTTATTCATTGTACTGTTTGTTTTGCCTAAAAGCATGTTATTTTGACAGCGTGACTATTGGATAATCGATTTCGGCCACTAATTACGCTGCCGGATCAATTATTTTGTTATTTCATTGATTTACGCTATTTTTGTGGTTTTATTGCAATTTTATCCATGCATTATTGTTCCTTATGTATCTTTAGTATAGTTTTGCTGTTTGGTGCTTTGGTATAGAAAGATTTATTTTACTTAGTTTGATTCGCCAGAATATATGCTTTCCAAAAATATATGGGTTTCTGGGGGTCTTTTTACAGTTTTGGGGTCTTATGGCACATAACGCACAGTTGGGGCTCTCTTTTCTGCAGCTTAGTTGGCTAGCGTGAAAATTCATAGGCATGTTTTTCATTTGGGGTCCGTACACGCCACATACTTTGGTAAATCTATGCATATTGGGCATCAAACTATTTAGTAGACCTCTGACGTCCATATTTAGGGTGATTTTTCTTTATACGTAAAACATTGTGTGTGATAAATGCGGCAAACTGCAACAATTTTAGGCGATTTTCAGAAATGTAAAAACCTCTGCGTTTAGAAAAGCTTTGCAGTTTGGTGTAGAAAGACGTCTTTATCTTTTTTGGATTCGTCAGAATGTGTACTTTCCAAAAATATATGGTTTTGGGGGGGTCTTTGCTGTTAGGAGGGTCTTGAGGCATATAATATGAAGTCAAGGGTCTATGTTCACAGAAGGCGAATCGGCAGCGGAGAAAAATCATATGCACTATTTTCATTTTGGGTCCGCACATGCCAGCTGCCTTGGTATATCAATGCATATTGGGCATCAAACGGTTCAATTGACCCTTGGCATCAGTATTTATGGTGTTTTAGAATTGTATGTAAGAAATTGGGTGAGATAAATGCGGCCAATTGCAATATTTTTAGGCAATTTTCAAAAATGTAAAAACTGTTGCTTTTATCGCCAAATTTAGGAAAGGCTTGCGGCTTGGTACTTTGGAGTACAAGGACACGCATACCCAATTTGGATTCGTGGGAATGTGTACTTTCCGAAAATATATGGTTTTCTGGGGTGAATGCACTTTTTTTTAACCTTTGCTCCCCCCAAAACTATGTATATGTGTTGATTTTGCAGTACCTGAAATGACAGACCATATGGGGGTCTTCCTTTTGGGGCCCCTATATGCCACGTGCTTGGGTACATCTATACATATTGGGCATCAAACTGTTCAGAGGACCCTAGGCTTTCATATTTGGGGTGATTTGTCTTGATACCAAAAAGTATGTGGGTAATACGATGCTGCAGGGTAGATATTTTGAGGTGATTTTTGGAAATGTCCCCTAAATCACCAAATTTAGGAATGATTTGTGGCTTGGTACTTTGGCGTAGAAAGACATGCATACCCAATTTGGATTCGTTGGAATGTGTACTTTCCGAAAATATATGGTTTTCTGGGGTGAACTTACTGTTTTCTACTTTTGCCCCCCCCAAAAAGATGTAAATGTGTTGATTTTGCAGTATCTGAAATGACAGACTATATGGGGGTCTTCCTTTTGGGGCCCCTGTATGCCACGTGCTTGGGTACACCTATACATATCAGGCATCAAACTGTTCAGAGGACCCTAGGCTTTCATATTTGGGGTGATTTGTCTTGATACCTAAAAGTATGTGGGTAATACGATGCTGCAGGGTAGATATTTTGAGGTGATTTTTGGAAATGTCACCTAAATCCCCAAATTTAGGAATGATTTGCGGCTTGGTACTTTGGCGTAGAAAGACATGCATACCCAATTTGGATTCGTTGGAATGTGTACTTTCCGAAAATATATGGTTTTCTGGGGTGAACTTACTGTTTTCTACTTTTGCCCCCCCAAAACAATGTAAATGTGTTGATTTTGCAGTACCTAAAATGTCAGACTATATGGGGGTCTTCCTTTTAGGGCCCCTATATGCCACATGCTTCGGTACACCTATACATATCGGGCATCAAACTGTTCAGAGGACCCTAGGCTTTCATATTTGGGGTGATTTGTCTTGATACCTAAAAGTATGTGGGTAATACGATGCTGCAGGGTAGATATTTTGAGGTGATTTGTGGAAATGTCACCTAAATCACCAAATTTAGGAATGATTTGCGGCTTGGTACTTTGGCGTAGAAAGACATGCATACCCAATTTGAATTCGTTGGAATGTGTACTTTCCGAAAATATATGGTTTTCTGGGGTGAACTTACTGTTTTCTACTTTTGCCCCCCCCAAAACGATGTAAATGTGTTGATTTTGCAGTACCTGAAATGACAACTATATGGGGGTCTTCCTTTTGGGGCCCCTGTATGCCACGTGCTTGGGTACACCTATACATATCGGGCATCAAACTGTTCAGAGCACCCTAGGCTTTCATATTTGGGGTGATTTCTCTTGATACCTAAAAGTATGTGGGTAATACGATGCTTCAGGGTAGATATTTTGAGGTGATTTTTGGAAATGTCACCTAAATCACCAAATTTAGGAATGATTTGCGGCTTGGTACTTTGGCGTAGAAAGACATGCATACCCAATTTGAATTCGTGGGAATGTGTACTTTCCAAAAATATATGGTTTTCTGGGGTGAACTTACTTTTTTCTACATTTGCCCCCCTCAAAACAATGTAAATGTGTTGATTTTGCAGTACCTGAAATGACAGACCATATGGGGGTCTTCGTTTTGCGGCCCCTATACGCCACGTGCTTGGGTACACCTATACATATTGGGCATCAAACTGTTCAGAGGACCCCAGGCTTTCATATTTGGGGTGATTTGTCTTGATACCTAAAAGTATGTGGGTAATACGATGCTGCAGGGTCGAAATTTTGAAGTCATTTTTGGAAATGTCCCCAAAATCACCAAATTTAGGAATGGTTTGCGGCTTGGTACTTTGTAGTAGAAAGACATGCATACCCAATTTAGAGTCGTGGGAATGTGTACTTTCCGAAAATATATGGTTTTCTGGGGTGAACTTACTTTTTTCTACCTTTGCCCCCCCCAAAACGATGTAAATGTGTTGATTTTGCAGTACCTGAAATGACAGAACATACAAGGAGGGGTCTTCATTTTAGGGCCCCTATATGCCACGTGCTTGGGTACACCTATACATATCAGGCATCAAACTGTTCAGAGGACCCTAGGCTTTCATATTTGGGGTGATTTCTCTTGATACCTAAAAGTATGTGGGTAATACGATGCTGCAGAGTAGATATTTTGAGGTCATTTTTGGAAATTTCACCTAAATCACCAGATTTAGGAATGATTTGCGGCTTGGTACTTTGGCGTAGAAAGACATGCATACCCAATTTAGATTCGTGGCAATGTGTACTTTCCGAAAATATATGGTTTTCTGGGGTGAACTTACTGTTTTCTACTTTTGCCCCCCCAAAACAATGTAAATGTGTTGATTTTGCAGTACCTGAAATGTCAGACTATATGGGGGTCTTCCTTTTAGGGCCCCTATATGCCACATGCTTCGGTACACCTATACATATTGGGCATCAAACTGTTCAGAGGACCCTAGGCTTTCATATTTGGGGTGATTTGTCTTGATACCTAAAAGTATGTGGGTAATACGATGCTGCAGGGTAGATATTTTGAGGTGATTTTTGGAAATTTCACCTAAATCACCAAATTTAGGAATGATTTGCGGCTTGGTACTTTGGCGTAGAAAGACATGCATACCCAATTTGAATTTGTGGGAATGTGTACTTTCCGAAAATATATGGTTTTCTGGGGTGAACTTACTGTTTTCTACTTTTGCCCCCCCAAAACAATGTAAATGTGTTGATTTTGCAGTACCTGAAATGTCAGACTATATGGGGGTCTTCCTTTTAGGGCCCCTATATGCCACATGCTTCGGTACACCTATACATATTGGGCATCAAACTGTTCAGTGGACCCTAGGCTTTCATATTTGGGGTGATTTGTCTTGATACCTAAAAGTATGTGGGTAATACGATGCTGCAGGGTAGATATTTTGAGGTGATTTTTGGAAATTTCACCTAAATCCCCAAATTTAGGAATGATTTGCGGCTTGGTACTTTGGCGTAGAAAGACATGCATACCCAATTTGAATTCGTGGGAATGTGTACTTTCCGAAAATATATGGTTTTCTGGGGTGAACTTACTGTTTTCTACTTTTGCCCCCCCAAAACAATGTAAATGTGTTGATTTTGCAGTACCTGAAATGTCAGACTATATGGGGGTCTTCCTTTTAGGGCCCCTATATGCCACATGCTTCGGTACACCTATACATATTGGGCATCAAACTGTTCAGAGGACCCTAGGCTTTCATATTTGGGGTGATTTGTCTTGATACCTAAAAGTATGTGGGTAATACGATGCTGCAGGGTAGATATTTTGAGGTGATTTTTGGAAATTTCACCTAAATCACCAAATTTAGGAATGATTTGCGGCTTGGTACTTTGGCGTAGAAAGACATGCATACCCAATTTGAATTTGTGGGAATGTGTACTTTCCGAAAATATATGGTTTTCTGGGGTGAACTTACTGTTTTCTACTTTTGCCCCCCCAAAACAATGTAAATGTGTTGATTTTGCAGTACCTGAAATGTCAGACTATATGGGGGTCTTCCTTTTAGGGCCCCTATATGCCACATGCTTCGGTACACCTATACATATTGGGCATCAAACTGTTCAGAGGACCCTAGGCTTTCATATTTGGGGTGATTTGTCTTGATACCTAAAAGTATGTGGGTAATACGATGCTGCAGGGTAGATATTTTGAGGTGATTTTTGGAAATTTCACCTAAATCACCAAATTTAGGAATGATTTGCGGCTTGGTACTTTGGCGTAGAAAGACATGCATACCCAATTTGAATTCGTGGGAATGTGTACTTTCCGAAAATATATGGTTTTTTGGGGTGAACTTACTGTTTTCTACTTTTGCCCCCCCAAAACAATGTAAATGTGTTGATTTTGCAGTACCTGAAATGTCAGACTATATGGGGGTCTTCCTTTTAGGGCCCCTATATGCCACATGCTTCGGTACACCTATACATATTGGGCATCAAACTGTTCAGAGGACCCTAGGCTTTCATATTTGGGGTGATTTGTCTTGATACCTAAAAGTATGTGGGTAATACGATGCTGCAGGGTAGATATTTTGAGGTGATTTTTGGAAATTTCACCTAAATCACCAAATTTAGGAATGATTTGCGGCTTGGTACTTTGGCGTAGAAAGACATGCATACCCAATTTGAATTCGTGGGAATGTGTACTTTCCGAAAATATATGGTTTTCTGGGGTGAACTTACTGTTTTCTACTTTTGCCCCCCCAAAACAATGTAAATGTGTTGATTTTGCAGTACCTGAAATGTCAGACTATATGGGGGTCTTCCTTTTAGGGCCCCTATATGCCACATGCTTCGGTACACCTATACATATTGGGCATCAAACTGTTCAGAGGACCCTAGGCTTTCATATTTGGGGTGATTTGTCTTGATACCTAAAAGTATGTGGGTAATACGATGCTGCAGGGTAGATATTTTGAGGTGATTTTTGGAAATTTCACCTAAATCACCAAATTTAGGAATGATTTGCGGCTTGGTACTTTGGCGTAGAAAGACATGCATACCCAATTTGAATTCGTGGGAATGTGTACTTTCCGAAAATATATGGTTTTTTGGGGTGAACTTACTGTTTTCTACTTTTGCCCCCCCAAAACAATGTAAATGTGTTGATTTTGCAGTACCTGAAATGTCAGACTATATGGGGGTCTTCCTTTTAGGGCCCCTATATGCCACATGCTTCGGTACACCTATACATATTGGGCATCAAACTGTTCAGAGGACCCTAGGCTTTCATATTTGGGGTGATTTGTCTTGATACCTAAAAGTATGTGGGTAATACGATGCTGCAGGGTAGATATTTTGAGGTGATTTTTGGAAATTTCACCTAAATCACCAAATTTAGGAATGATTTGCGGCTTGGTACTTTGGCGTAGAAAGACATGCATACCCAATTTGAATTCGTGGGAATGTGTACTTTCCGAAAATATATGGTTTTCTGGGGTGAACTTACTGTTTTCTACTTTTGCCCCCCCAAAACAATGTAAATGTGTTGATTTTGCAGTACCTGAAATGTCAGACTATATGGGGGTCTTCCTTTTAGGGCCCCTATATGCCACATGCTTCGGTACACCTATACATATTGGGCATCAAACTGTTCAGAGGACCCTAGGCTTTCATATTTGGGGTGATTTGTCTTGATACCTAAAAGTATGTGGGTAATACGATGCTGCAGGGTAGATATTTTGAGGTGATTTTTGGAATTGTCACCTAAATCACCAAATTTAGGAATGATTTGCGGCTTGGTACTTTGGCGTAGAAAGACATGCATACCCAATTTGGATTCGTTGGAATGTGTACTTTCCGAAAATATATGGTTTTCTGGGGTGAACTTACTGTTTTCTACTTTTGCCCCCCCCCAAAACGATGTAAATGTGTTGATTTTGCAGTACCTCAAATGACAGACCATATGGGAGTCTTCCTTTTGGGGCCCCTATATGCCACGTGCTTGGGTACACCTATATATATTGGGCATCAAACTGTTCAGAGGACCCTAGGCTTTCATATTTGGGGTGATTTCTCTTGATACCTAAAAGTATGTGGGAAATACGATGCTGCAGGGTAGACATTTTTAAGTGATTTTTGGAAATGTCACCAAAATCACCAAGTTTAGGAATGATTTGCGGCTTGGTACTTTGGAGTACAAAGACATGCATACCCAATTTAGATTCGTGGCAATGTGTACTTTCCGAAAATATATGGTTTTCTGGGGTGAACTTACTTTTTTCTACATTTGCCCCCCTCAAAACGATGTAAATGTGTTGATTTTGAAGTATCTGAAATGACAGACCATATGGGGGTCTTCCTTTTCAGGCCTCTATATGCCACTTGCTTGGGTACACCTATACATATTGGGCATCAAACTGTTCAGAGGACCCTAGGCTTTCATATTTGGGGTGATTTGTCTTGATACCTAAAAGTATGTGGGTAATACGATGCTGCAGGGTAGAAATTTTTAAGTGATTTTTGGAAATGTCGCCAAAATCACCAACTTTAGAAATGGTTTGCTGCTTGGTACTTTGGTGTAGAAAGACATGCATACCCAATTTGGATTCAGGGGAATGTGTACTTTCCGAAAATATATGGTTTTCTGGGGTGAACATACTTTTTTCTACCTTTGCCGCCCCCCAAAACGATGTAAATGTGTTGATTTTGCAGTATCTGAAATGACAGAACAAACGGGGGGTCTTCCTTTTGGGGCCTCCTATGCCACGTGCTTGGGTACATCTATTCATATTGGGCATCAAACTGTTCAGTGGACCCAGGATTTTATATTTGGGGTGTTTTACATTGATACCTAATGATGTGTGGGAGATATGTTGCTGTAGAGTGGAAGCTTTGAGGTCATTTTTCAAAAAATTCACCAATTTCTATAAAACATTATAACTTTAGGAAACAATTGCAACTTGATGGTTTGGAGTACAAAGATATTTCTACCCATTTTTGATTCACCAGAATCTGTTCTTTCTAGTAATGGGTAGTTTTCTAGGGTAAACCTACTGTTAGCGGAATGTTTGGCCTTGAAATCAAAAGTATGCCGTTTGGGAAGTGTTGCTTTGGAAATTTGGTTGTGTACTGCTTGTAGATTTTGAGCTATACAAGTGAGAAATCTCCATAAAACTATATATATTTGGTATTGTCGCGTTCAGGAGACATAGACCTTTCTAAATCGGCTGTGTTCTCGTACATAAAATGAATGATGTTTCTGATATATGTGATTGTTCTTCGTGCAACATGATTTTTTTCATTTTATTTGACACTTAGAATCCAATATTTTATTAGAGAAGTAGAATTACACCAAAATTCTTGCATATTGTGAAAGTTCAGGTTGTCCTGAAAAAAACAATATATTGTTTTCCTGGGTTAACTAAAAGACCACCCCAGGAAAGGCCCTTAAAGTGAAAGAGTGCAAAATATCTAAAAACTGCTTGGCAGTAGATGTTCGCATCTAGGACAAAACGGCTGGCAGGGAAAGGGTTAAAAGTGGATTCTGTGTTTTGGTACTTGGCATTGTGTCATTGGGGCCTGCCCACCCCCCGCAAAATGTTTTCCCCGGGCCCCCGACAGACCTGTACAAAACTGCGGGTAACCAGCGATACATGTGAAGTAGCTGTAACACAAAATTAAAAAAGGAGGGCCCCGTGGCCGTGGGGTTTGTTGGTATGCCACTGATTGGCAGATATGAATGCTTTCAATAAACATATGAAAATAATTTTAACTGAAGAACCTCTCGAAGTATTGATACGTAGCCTGTGGACAAGATCCTCCTCCTTATTGACTTTGTGTATATTTAGAGTAGAATTCCCAGTACAGACAGACCTTATTTTACTGAATAATTTGCTGTATGTGTCACTGTAAAACAATCCTTTGAAATATCTACTGCAACATCATTGTCCAGGAGTGTGGAGTAATCGCACTTAATCCTATCTGTACATGTATGGCCATTTTAACACATGGAATGACCTTGCAGTAAATTTAAACACGTCTTTCCTTTGATGTATTAGCAGTTAATTTACCAAAGCCAGTATCTGGGTCATCAAAATTCCTCATGATTAATACTTGGTCCAGTTGTCTAGTCTTACTGTGCTATCTGTTTTGTGCTATAAGGGGATCTGTAATAAACTGCTGTTGGTTGATGTGCAGGCTTACTGGAAGTACATCTTATGCACACTTGAATATATAAAACTTCATGCCTATCCATGGTTCTTTCAGTTATGTTCTTTAGCCTAGCACCTACTGTAAAAGAATGCTCTGCTTACATGATATGTTATACCCATCATTACGTTGATATTGCAAAGTTTTTGGTACAATGTATTTAAAGCTTTAAAATGTACATCATGCATTGTATTTCAAGTGAATACCTTGAGCACAACATTTGCTCATAAGATATTATATAGATATATTATATTTTATATATATATATATATATATATATATATATATATATATATATATATATATATATATATATATATTATTGTATATATGTGTATCAGTTTAAGCAGGCATAGCTATGTATAATATAAAATAATACATTTGCTCACCTTAGGTTGTATTGGAGTATTTTGATCCTGAGCCTGACAATGTCAAAGCCAAATACTGTATGGGCTGGGTATGCTAGCCTTGGATAATGTTTAAATGCTTTTGCTGTGTACATATAAAGAAGATAATATGTACTGCTTTGCAATGAGCAACATTCTGCAGATGATTGCCAAAATAAAATCTCCCACCAAGCACTTTGATAATTGGCTGGTCAATTGAAAGATGGCTCCCGCAGAGACCACTATGCTGGAAATAAAGACTGCTTTGATTTCTCCTGCAATTGTATGTTCCTTTCAGTCATGTGATAGTTCTGCATTTAATACATTGACATAAATACAAAACTATACTTAAAAGTTTCTACAAAGAACAGTGTAGAGAAAGAATTGTGTAAAAAGATAATTACAGTATATGTCCCACGGTGCCTGTCCAATCTAGGCAATCTATTTATACAAGCTTCACAGAGAATTTTATAAAATGATGTGGTTACAATAAGGGGCAGGTGTAGCTCCCATAATAGTACACTCTAGGAATGTAAAGTTGGCCATAGACGCAAAGATCCCCATCTCCCGACCCACCAGTAACCATTCCAATCAAATAAAATACAAAAGAACAGATGAGCCGATGTTCTGCCCCTGACAGCAATCGTACGATAGTTATATCTGACAAAGCTAGTGACAGTCTCCCACTGAAAATCGTCTGATCGGCAATACACGCCGAAATTATCAGCAGCCGACAAAAATCTTTTAACCTGTCCGATCGACCAAACGACCGAGGGACGAAAAATGTCGGGACTCTCCACATGTGGTCCGAAAATCGTACTAATCCTCGATTCGTACGATTGGATCTTTGCGTCTGTGGCCAGTAGTGATGGGCGGATTTTTGCGCCACGTCTCGTTTTTGTTTTTTTTCGGACAAAATTTTTTGACGTGATGAATTTTTGCTGCGAATTTTCGCAGGCGTTTCTCGGATTTATTCGCTGGCGGTGAATCACGCAAATTCGCTACGAATTTGCGCCTGGCGAATAAATTCGCCCATCACTAATGGCCAGCTTTAGTCAGAAAGGGTTGAGCTAAAAAGAGCAGTTCTGAGCTCCAACATACAGTAGGAGTGGCAGTTTTGGAGGTATCTCTCTCAGGCCATATTGCCTGTAGTGTAGGGATCCCAATGGATAGAGAATCAGTATAGATGATTTTTCTGAGGTGATCCTGGCCACTAGGGGGTGTGTTGCAGACGTGAAGGGAGATTCCTGCCAAGTCTGTCAGCCTGTGTTACGCTCTGAATGTGATGTTGCCTGTACCACTTGCCTCTGAAAAACTGCTGTGAGTAAATCATGTGAATGCTAAAGGAACACTTTCTGTTTTGTTGTTTGCAAGAAAGGAGAGCAGGAGAACAGCTAAACCCGCACCTGCAGAGAAAAATGCAAAGTCGACCGAACCCGCTCCCGACTAGCGGCTATTGGGCCAAACCCGCACATCACTAGCACATACTGCTTTCAATTACATTTCTAAACAGCTTTAAAGCTTTGATGAAATGTAACATGTGTATATTAGGTTACTTTTCATAAGAAACTATTACAGGTATATATCAGTTTATAACACATTTAGTTACATTTAAAGTAAAAAAGATTGTCACTTCAAAGCTGACGAGTTTCGTGTTGATTTATTTTTTTAATCAACAATTAAAGTGGACCCGTCACCCAGACATAAAAATCTGTATAATAAAAGTCTTTTTTAAATTAAATATGAAATCCAATTTCTTTTTTTTATTAAAGCATTCATAGCTGTTGTAAACTCACTTTAAAATATCAGCTGTCAATCAAAAATTGCCTACCCCACCTCTATGCCTAGGCATAGAGGCGGGGCAAGCAATTACTTTCACTTTCCATTCAGCACTTCCTAGATGTCACTTCTCTCCCTACATTCCCCCAGCTCTCTTAAAGGGCACCAATCATGACCAAAATCATTTACTAAGTAAATACACTATGTGAAAGTTCAAGAAATCCGATTTTTAAAACAGTTAGAATTGTATGTATAATGTAAATGATCAGCTCACTATTCCTTCTGCAAGATCTCCCCTATCTCCCCTGCAGTTCTAGCTGAGGCAGGCATCTTGGATTTCACTGGCTCCTCCTACCTATATCTTCCCAGCCAACTGTAGCTCTGAAATCTCGCACATGCTCAGTTGAAATTCCTTGTTTGCTTATCAACCCTTCTAAGCTATTTTCAAATCAGCCAAACCTGTGTGTTAGCTGCTGTACAGTAGTGCTGCCACCTGCTGGAAGTTAGCAGGTGGCAGCACTTCTAGTGGATACTTCTAGTGGAGGAGTTTACTAAAACAAGGCATTCTGGGTAGAATACTCAAAGCAGTGTTACAATCTGAGCATGCTCCTGAAATTTGCATATTAGAGTCTCTGTTAGAGTCTCAATATGGCCTCCTTCAGTGAAAGAACCCATTTGACAAAGTAAGGGATTTTTTTAAAATCTGCAGTTTTTTCAAAAAACTATATATGTAGTTTGATTAAACGTGTTTAGCTTGTACTGGTCAGATGGTTAATATGTGTTTGATTTTGGCTGTGATAGGTGCCCTTTAACGATTTAATTGTGTAACCAGTGCATGGGGATGGACATTGGGTCCCTGTCCCCTGGTGCACAAACAAGATTCTGAGATGATACAAGGCTTGCCTTAATAACAGTGTCCACAAAATGGCTCCTTCCTGGTTGCTATGATTATGAATTCCCAGACTGATGGAAACATTATTCAAATAATTTATACAGTGTAATTAAAGTTAATTTTGCTTGACTAACATGATAAAATAGGATTTGGAATAATTTTGTTTGCCATAGAATCTAAGGGGCAGATTTATCAAAGGTCGAAGTGACTTTTTATATTAAAAAACTTTGAATTTCGAAGTAATTTTTGGGTACTTCGACCATCGAATAGGCCAAATTCGATTTAGATTCAAATTGTAAATACTTCAAATAGTCGACCATTCGAGAATCGAAGTACTATCTCTTTAAAAAACTTCGACTTCGAAACTTCGTCACCTTAAACCTGCTGAATTGCTATGTTAAACACACACAAAATGCTGGCGCTACTATACGGAAGCTTTCGATTTTTTAACTACAATCCACACATCCTGGCGTAACAGTTTGTCAATTATATCACTCGCTCACCGTTCAAGAAATGTGGCCCGGGTGCCTCATGCCCCGGACCCCCCACTAGTAAATACTGGAGCGGTAATGACTCGCCTCACTTCAGAATACAGCGTTAAAGGTATATCTTACCCAGGATATGCTGTGACCCAGGTGCTGCCGCCCTGAGTCCGGGGCATGTTTACTAACATTGGAGATAAATAACTGGAGAGATTTCTGGAGCTGTTGCCCATAGCAACCAATCAGATCTTTGCTTTTGTTTTCTAAGTTATAGATGGCTGTTTAAATCTAATTGCTGATTGGTTGCCATGGGCAACATCTCCAGAAATCTCTCCAGATATTTATCTCCAATGTTAGTAAACATGCCCCTCCGTCACCAAGGAAAAACATGTCCACAGTTTGTAGATAAGTCGTTAGACTGCGCACTCTAGGATCCTTTTCAGAAAAAAACGCTTGTTTCCACTTTGAAGTTTAAAACAAATTTCCTTTATTCAGTTGAACATCTTGGTACACCATTCACATAGCACCATGAGGTCTTATGGCGCTATGTGAATGGTGTACCAAGATGTTCAACTGAATAAAGGAAATTTGTTTTAAACTTCAAAGTGGAAACAAGCGATTTTTTCTGAAAAGGATCCTAGAGTGCGTGGT
Source organism: Xenopus petersii (assembly GCA_038501925.1). NCBI lineage: Eukaryota > Metazoa > Chordata > Amphibia > Anura > Pipidae > Xenopus > Xenopus petersii. The sequence goes on from CM076672.1 coordinate 57,895,840, forward strand.
CTAACGACTTATCTACAAACTATGAATTGCTATGTTAGCCTATGGGGACCTCCTAGAACATATAGCCAACATTTGGCTAAGCTTTTAGAAGCCGAAGTTGTTTTTTTGAAAATCGTTCGAATCGTTCGATTCGAACGATTTCTACGATCGTTCTGAACTATTGTAATTCGATCGCAAACAGCTAAATGTAAACAAAAATTAGCGAATTTTTGAATTCGATGGTCGAATTTCGAAGTTTTAGTACTTCGAATTTGACCCTTGATAAATCTGCCCCTAAGTGTGTTGTCTTTAAGTTTATAGAATGGCCAATTCTAAGCAACATTTCAATTGGTCTTCCTTATTTTTTTTTATTTTTATAGTTTTTGAATTATTTGCTTTCTTCTTATGACTCTTTCCAGCTTTCAAATGGGGGTCACTGAACTCATCTGTAAACAAATATTCTGTAAGGCTACAAATGTATTGTTGTTGCTACTTTTTCTTACTCATCTTTCTATTCAGGCCTCTCCTATTCATACTCCAGAATCTTATTCAAATCAATGTATGGTTGCTATGGTAACTTGGACCCTAGCAAGCAGACCAATGAAAATGCAATAAAAATTGCTGTATAAAACGCTAAAACTCAAAAACCACAAATGATAAAAAATTAAATCCAACTGCAAATTATCTCAGAATATCACTCTCTAGTCTGCATCATACTTGATTTAAAGGAGAACAACCCCTTTAAGGTATGCACTCACTCTCACTTTGTCTTACCCAAACCAGAGGATCGGATGACTATAAATCGGTCCCCTCGCTATAGCTCAAGTTGGCATTCCATATGACATATGACAGAATTTGTTTCAGTAGCTTTACTTTAACATTGACAACTAGTGATGGGCGAATAAATTGGCCAGGCGCGAATTTGATGCAGATTTCCTCATTTCGCTGCCAGCAAATAAATTTGCCACGATAATTCGGCACAGAAAATTTGTCAGGCTCAAAATAATTTAGACACATGTTGGAAAAGACGCTCGTTCGCTGTTTTGTGAATTTCGCAGGAATTTTCGCATTTTTCAGAAAAATTTACCCATCACTGATGACAATGATTTTTTCCAAGTATTTTTCCAAGGTCTGCATTCAAAAACCGATTTAATGGTTGATGGCAAGAACTAAAGCAGAATAAAATCATTTCAGAAACAACATGATTGCAATTTATTCAGTGTGGCTTCATCACATGTATTGGGTAGGTAAGCTGCTTTTCTAATGTTAGTAGGGTTAGCCTGCAATATAGAACTTTATTGTGTTATTTTGGATACTATAGACACCAACGCTGACAAAGCTGACAAGTGCAGAGCTGTAACCCTTAGGGGAATGGCGTGTGATTTTATTAACTGTTCTGTCCCTGAACTGTCATATTGCTCCTGATTAAAGGACTGCTCATAGCCGAGACTGGGCATCTCAGGAATTATAGCAAAGAGCTAGTGATTAGCCTTAATGTAGAGCAGAGCATATATATATATATATATATATATATATATATATATATATATACACAAACGGTATACAATTAATTTACCTTTGTTTAGGAAAATGCTTCATATTTATTTATTTTAATAATAATAATAATAATAATAATAATAATACAGGTATTATGTTACAGTATATATTTGTGTGGTTAATGTATTTAATTACTAGATCCATTTCCAGCTTACCAACATTTGAAAAAAAAATCTGTAGGTCATTGAAATGTTTTGGCCACACCCAATCTGGCCACACCCCCTAAATACCATGTCCGGTTTACAAAATTTGGCTGGTTATGGAAAGTTTGAACACAAAACAATATGTTTTATGTGTTACTACAGTTTTGCTAATGAAGGTTAATTGTCCTTTAAAGGAACAGTAACACCAAAAAATGTAAGTGTTATGAAAATATCATATACTGTTGCCCTGCACTGGTTAAATTGATCTGTTTGTTTCAGAAACACTACTATAGTTCACATAAACAAGCTGCTGTGTAGCAATGGCGGAAATTGAAAAACGGCTATATGGCACAGGTTAACTAATGGATAACAGATAACACCATTAGACAGACAGAGCTTATCTGTTATCTGCTGTGTAACTTGAGCTTTTTCTCCTTTGAATGGCTGCCCCCATTGCTACACAGCAGCTTATTTATATAAACAATAGTAGTGTTTCTGAAGCAAACACAGCAGTTTTACCAGTGCAGGGCAACACTGCATTATATTTTCATTACTTTAAAACACTTTTATTTTTTGATATTACTGTTCCTTTAAGCTGCAAGTCTTAGTTCTTTCAAGAGACCTACTTATCTTGAATAGTTACAATAGTGGCTAAGTGCAGGTGCTGAGTATTCTGGCCTTTCTGCCAAAAGCCTTTTATTTAATTGTTTGACAAACGTTGTATCTTTTTCAGGTGTCAGTGCAGGAGATCAAAGAGACATTTTAATAAAAATGCGGGACTGCAAGCTGAGCTGTCAAAATTGGGACTGTTACTATTGTTGGGTCTGGACCTCTGTGAGTATCTTTTCCAATGATAGAGCCAATGCCCTTGTCAAAGTTTCAATCAGAGAAGGAAGTTTATTGAGATACAAAATACAGAAGCATTCAGTAGCTCAGGAGAACGTTCTGTCCCAGCTCCCCATGGCACATATATTTATCACATATCATCTAAAATAAGGCATTTAGCGTCATTATGATAACTTGGTATCTGGGTAGAAAAGTTTGTATCTAGCCATACTTTAACTTTTATGGTCCCCATAGACGCGACGATTCTTCTTGCCGAACGACCGATTTTAGGGAAGCCCGACCGATCCTTCGAAATTATCGTGCGGTTAGTGGTATTCGAACGATCGTACATCTTACGATTTTTCGGCCGACATCTGTCGGGAAATTGATCGGCCAGGTCTAAAAATCTTTGTCGGTCCCAGTGCAATCTCTCTATGTTTGCAGGGCCAAGCAGGCAGCTCCCCTTTGTTTTCCTGGTAAATTGGTCTTTTTAGTTGATGGTAGATTCGTACGATCGTACGATCGTTCTGAGAAGATCGTGGTCTCACGATCAGGATCTGATCTTTTAAAAATCTCAACATCTATGGCCAGCTTTAGGCTACTTCTGTTTCTTCATTACCTACTTTGTTTATAACTGTTTTTTTTTTGTCCTGTCCTGCTGGCATGAGTTACTAGGTTCCGCATTTTAGCTGTTACAATTAGTTGTAGCTGCATAAAAAATTATTACAGTTGCAAGATTATATACTCTACTGGAAGGTAGAAAATCGCATAGGAATGAACCAGAAGTTACAGATTATATAGGCCTCAGAATGTATATATATATAAATCCAGAACCAAAGCGAGCACCTTATTAGTCCAATAAAATTGTTTTTATTTAGCAAACAGAAGATGACGTTTCGGCTAGCACTCTAGCCTTTCTCAAAGTCTCACTTTTTCTCTTCCCTAGTCTATAAGTTGACTCTCTTCCATGGAGCATTGGTAATAGAAAATGACTGTCTACATAATGTATATGTTGCAGAATAGGCACATCTACTGGAGCGCTTCCTTAAACTACACACATTGTTTTATTTATTAACCTGGAGGACTTTTAGGTTGTTGGTTAATGGACCTTGCGCTTTATGACTAGGGATGTCGCGGACTGTTCGCCGGCGAACTTGTTCGCGCGAACATCGACTGTTCACGCTCGCCGAATGTTCGTGAACGTCGCGCGACGTTCGCCATTTTGGGTTCGCCTTACCTGGCGTTTTTTTTTGACCTCTCACCCCAGACCAGCAGATACATGGCAGCCAATCAGGAAGCTCTCCCTCCTGGACCACCCCCACACCCCCTGGACCACTCCCCTTCCATATATAAACTGAAGCCCTGCAGCGTTTTTTCATTCTGCCTGTGTGTGCTTGCAAGAGCTAGTGTAGGGAGAGAGCTGTTACTGATTTCACTGATTTCTTTGAGGGACAGTTGATAGTAAGTTTGCTGGCTAGTAATCTACTTGATACTGCTCTGTATTGGAGGGACAGAAGTCTGCAGGGATTTGAGGGACATTTTAGGTTAGGTAGCTTTGCTGGCTAGTAATCTACCTTCTACTGCAGTGCTCTGTATGTAGCTGCCTGCTGTGGGCACTGATCTCTTCTGATCTCATCTGCTGACTGCTGTAATAACCCAATAGTCCTTGTAAGGACTGCTTTTATTTTCTTTTTTGTTTTTTTACTTTGCTACTATAACAGCCCAGTGCTATTAGTCTAGCTGTGTTGGGGAGTGGGACTGGTGTGCTGCTGTGCTGCTCCTAGTAGTTCAGCAGCAGCAACCCGAGAATTTTTTTTTTTTTTTAATATACATATATTTTTTTTTTCTTTTACTTATCTTACTGTTCTTTAACGTGTACAGTGCTGTTGCTGTTCTTCATAGTAGTGCACCAATAGTAGTGCACTTGCAGGCATTATTTGCCCAGTGTGTTCTTCAAACAACAACCATCTAGCTGTGTGAGCTTGTTCACATTCTGTCTAAATATCAATAATAATACCGTCTCCAGAAACACCACCCGAGTGACGTTTTTCAGGCAGCAATAATATATTCCGTATCCACTGCTGTAGTAGTGTATACGTTAACCTTGTAGGCATTATTTGCCCAGTGTGTTCTTCATTTTCAAACAACTCCCATCTAGCTGTGTGAGCTTGTTCGCATTCTGTCTAAATATCAATAATAATACCGTCTCTAGAAACACCACCCGAGTGACGTTTTTCAGGCAGCAATAATATATTCCGTATCCACTGCTGTAGTAGTGTATACGTTAACCTTGCAGGCATTGTTTCAATTTGTTTGCCCAGTCTTTAACCAAGTGCCACCTAGCTGTGTGAGCTTTTTCACATTCCGTGTCCAGAAACATCACCTGACTGTGACGTAGTGTGATTTCTGCCCTTTACAGCACAAAACGCAGCGCTGTGTCAACAATGTATTTTTCAGATACATTTTTGCCCTTGATCCCCCTCTGGCATGCCACTGTCCAGGTCGTTGCACCCTTTAAACAACTTTAAAATCATTTTTCTGGCCAGAAATGTCTTTTTTAGCTTTTAAAATTCGCCTTCCCATTGAAGTCTATGGGGTTCGCGACGTTCGCGAACCGTTCGCATTTTTGATGCAAGTTCGCGAATATGTTCGCGAACTTTTTTTCCGACGTTCGCTACATCCCTATTTATGACCTGTCTATGACTTGGACTTTTGTATTGTATTCTGCTCACTTTGGTAGAGCAGAGCACAAAATTCACTCATGTCCTGATTTGTTGGTGACATTTCCTCTCTTCAGAATGGATGCAGAAGAAAGCTCTGCTTTTTCACAAAATAAAAAAAACAGGGATGTAATATATATATATTATACTATATGTACTAGTGTAATGCCAGTCTACATTTTATGACTATCTCCTTTGACTTGAATTGCTAATTCAATCTTAAATTATCCCTCAAGAAGCAGACGCTGAAAACTAAAGATTTTAAAATAGAATTTCATGGTCTGTAGTTTTCTATTCTGAGGAATAGGTCAGCCAGTTTTTAGACACTATAAAATGTCACTATGATTAAGTACTGTGGTTTAATTCATTATCCTATTCAGAATCTCATATACTTTTATCTGCGTCCCATTTCAGGTACATGACTATTGTTCACATTTAGCTTTGATGTTCATTAAATTGTGTAGAGCGTTTCTGTAGCGGGAGAAGTTAATGATTTACGAAGTATAACTCGTGTTGCCTTATTCTGTTTTAAAGTGCTTCGGTTCATCTCCCTCGTGACCTGTTTTATGACTTTTCTTAATCAATAACTGTATAATTGAAGAAAAGAAACAACTCTTTTGGGTTCAATTCAACGTGGTAAACGATATCCATCTATTTTGTACTTGTCACCATTTACAATGCCCCATATAACTAGAGGCAGGATTTCATTATTGTCGTCTGACAGCAGGCAAATGACATATCTGCATGTTTATAATGCTCATGTGACATGTTACATAGTCCAGTCAATGTATATTATTGAGTGACGTATCTGCTACTTAAAACCCTTACACAGAATATAAATAGTGAACTGAATAAACTACACTGTAACATTGGGACTGGATTTACTTTGATCTAGTATTTTCTTTGTAAAGAACGCTGGATAATACAGCATTGGTATTGCACCCTGTTTATTTGTCATTTACTGCAAATCACATTTGTATACAGGGATGGGATCTGTTATCCAGAATGCTCGGGACCTTGGGTTTTCCGAATAACAGATCTTTCCGTAATTTGGATTTTCATACCTTAAAGAGATCTGACATCAGAACATTTTTTTATTATCTATCATAACATTGTTTTTGAAAGTTATTTATAATTTTGCCATAAAGGTATTTGCCTGATGCTTTTACATTACCTTTCTTACTACCCTGTTCCTCTATGAGGGGGCTGCCATATTTGTGCAGCGGGAGTCTTTTAGCATTAGAAATTCTAACTGACACAGGTTGGCAAAACAGTCAGGTTTAGGAACTTCAGATGACAATTACTTACAAAAGCAGAACTAGCAGCGAAAAATGATCAACGTGACCTATAGATAACTTTTGATGTAGAGTAATATTTTGAAAAGAAAATGTTTATTGTCAGTATCACTTTAAGAGGCATATTTATCAAGGGTCAAATTTCGAATTGAAAAAAACGTCAAAATTCGAATTCAAAAAGACTAACTGAAATTAAGCCAAAGTTTTTTTGGTCGAATAGGTTGTTTTTTGATCAAATAGGGCCAATTGCAGACCGTACGAATCGAAGGAATAGCTCATTCAGTCGAATTTCGATCTATTTGACTCCAAATAGGTTCTAGGAGGTCCCCCAAAGGCTAAAACGGCAATTCGGCAGGTTTTAGATGGCGAATGATCGAAGTCGAATTTTTAAGAGACAGTACATGATAAATTTAGATATTCAAATTTTCTGCAAATTTGAATCGAATTTGGATTATTCCCTAGTTGAAATACACAAAAAATAGATTGAAAATACATTTTTTTCAATTAGAAAATTCACCTCGACCCTTGATAAATCTGCCCCTAAGTCTACTAGAAAATCATTTAAACTTTTAGGAGCAAATTTATCAAGGGTCAAAGTGAAAATTAGAATTTAGAATTTGAATTTTCAAGCCTTTTTTGTCCAAAACTATCAAATTTGACTTAGGAATTGTTAAAATTACATTTGAGTTTTTTTAAAAAAATGCAATTTTCTAAATTTATCATACACCGGCCCTTTAAGAACTCTAATTCCACTATTTGCCTTCCTATAAATTGAGTTTTTTTGGTAAAATGTCGAGTTCATGGGAGTTTTCATTTTAAACTCCCATGAACTCAAAATTCGACCCTTGATAAATCTGCCCCTTAAAGGAATTGTTCAGTGTAAAAATTAAAGCTGGGTAAATAGATAGGCTGTGCAAAATATAAAATGTTTCTGATATAGTTAGGCAAAAATGTAATGTATAAATGCTGGAGTGACTGGATGTCTAACACTACAGAACACTACTTCCTGCTTTTCAGCTCTCTTGGTTTACACTGACGCAGTAACCAATCAGAGACTTTAGGGGGACCCCATGGGTCATATCTGTTGCTTTTGAATCTGAGTTTAATGCTGAGAATCTATTGCAAACTCACTGAACAGAAATGTACCATGTGGCCCCACTTCAAGTCACTGACTAACTCAGAGTTAGAGAGCTGAAAAGCAGGAAGTAGTGTTCTGGCTATTTAGACATCCAGTCACTCCAGCTTTATACATTACATTTTTGCCTAACTAACTATATTAGAAACATTTTATATTTTGCACAGCCTATCTATTTACCCAGTTTTCACACTGAACTGTTCCTTTAATAAACCCAATAAGATTGTTTTGCCTCCAATAAGGATTCATTATATCTTAGTTTGGATCAAGTACAAGGTACTGTTTTATTACTACAGAGAAAAAGGAAATAATTTTTAAAAAATTGGATTATTTGATTATAACAGAGTCTATGGGAGACAGCATTTCCATAATTCGGAGCTTTCTGGATAACGGGTTTCCAGATAACGGATTCCGTACCTGTATTGTACACTTTCATTATCTCCATGTTTTTCTTACTTTTCCACTATCCATTTGTACAATTCTTCTCTTTTGCAGGTTTCTGCTATTTTGTTTAAGCCTAGAAATGACCCAGAAGCCCTAAATGGAGGGGCAGCTAACCAGTTTATATCCAGTAAATGGTAAAATAAATGGTGGAAACAGTGGTAGAATATTTAAAAGAACATTTCACAAACCTACCTTATAGTGGCAATGTAAAGTTTTTGGCAGATATTTATTTTGTTTTGTTTTTTTAAAAAAAAAAGCTTATTCCTTTCGCTTATTCATATTCTGTTTATTATTATTCTTAACGCCCCTCATTTTCTAAACGCTACTCCTCCTACAGTTTTAGGGGTATAACATCCAAACTCTCCACACTTTTTCACCCTATAGTGGAGCAGGTTGCTTGTGCTTTTCTAAGCAATCCCACCCTCCGTCTTATTGGGGTGGCACTCCAACCGCCCCAATTTTTCCATTGACTTTCATAGGGAAGATTTCCAAACTGCTTCCACTCTTACAGTTTTGAAGCCACACTCACCAAACTTCAATCATATAGTCATGGTGTCACCCCAAATGAAACAACGTCATTTTTTGGATGCCCCGAAGTAGGAGGAGCCAACAACAGCCAATCAAATTTCACTCACTGACTTTCAATGGGGAGATTTAAACTGCTGCCAATGTTAGAGCTTTTAGGCCACACTCACCAAACTTGAATCACATAGTTATGGGGTGAACCCAAAGGAATAGGCAATATTGGTTGGACACCAAGTGGAAGGAGCCAAAAACAGCATTAACTTTAAATGGGGAAATTTAAATTGCTGCCACTTTTACCACTTTGAGGTCACACACTTGAATTACATAGTTATGGGGTCAAACAAATGAAACGATTATATGAGCTGGAGGCCCTTAAGTGGTAGGAGCCAACAACAGCATTGCCTTTGAATGAGGAATTTGAATTGCATCCACTCTTACAGCTTTGAGGCCACACTCAGCAAACTTGAATAACATAGTCATGGGGTCAACAGGAAGGAAAAGGAAATACTGGTTGGATGCCCAAAGTGGGAGGAGCCAACAACAGCATTACCTTTGAATGGGGGAATTTAAATTGCTGACATTTTTACAGCTTTGAGGCTTCACTCAGCAAACTTGAATCACATAGTTATGGGGTGAACCCAAATGAAAGGATGATATTGGTTGGACACCGAAAAGTAGAAGCAGCCAACAACAGCCAATTAAATTTCATTCAGTGAGCTTTCTTCTAACTAAAATGAAGTTTGTTCTCAAACTTTCCTTTATAGTTCTATTTCTTAGCGCCCCCAATTTTACTCCTCCTACAGTTTTAGAGGTACAACACCGGAACTCTTCACACTTCTTCGTCCTATAGTGGAGAAGGTTGCTTGTGCTTTTCTAAGTGATCCCGCCCTCTATCTTTTTGGGGCTGCCACTCTTACAGCTTTCAAGCTGCACTCACCAAACTTGAATCAAATAGTCATGGGGTCACCCTGAATGAAACAGCGACATTTGTTGGATGCCCAACTGTGGCAATCTCTAACTTCACTCTTTGATAAATATGCCCCTTAGACTCCCAGACTGTCCAGGGGCTCCATAGACAGCTTTATATTACATCACCATCTTTGTAGAATTCAACCCATGATTATTCTTCATATCAGATATTAGCTATGTGTAAATGCACTGTTTTACATCATTTACTTATATACATATATATTACAATATTTACCATCATTAGAATGAGCAGCTCAGTAAAGTTATTATAGCAGATTATTAACATAAGAAAATAAGTGGCACCACAAAAGTATGGTAAACTTTAATTACTTTACTTGGACCATGAAGATGTATTATAAGAATGTTGCATTCTGGGGAAACAGCAAGAAAGTTGATTATTCAAAAGCACTGTTTCTCAAACTGTAGAACACTATTGTAGGTACTGAATACTGAGTCAAGCTTTTGGGCAGAGCCAACTACAAAAGGATACCTTTCCACTGGATGAGTTCACAGCATAGTTTTGAAGGGTCCCACCCAGACCCAGGAAGGATCTTAATATAAAGGTAAGAATAAAGGACTTTTTTACAACCAGGGTTGGATTTTGGTCTGGTGTTGCATTAGGCTCTGGCCTCCCACTACCAGTGCAGGACAATGTGCACATGTGCCAATCATTAGAAAGAGAGGTGCTTTCCCCCCTCGCCTCTGCTGCTGGAATTGCCTGTATCCAGCTTTGGACAGTGTAGGGAGGGGGTCTCTATAGGCACTCAAGGTCCACTCTCCCTAAATCTGCTACTGTAGGAATGGGTGCCTATAGAGAATTACATACATATTAACAATGGGGAAAAGAGGCAAAATATAAAGCTAAAAACCATAAGTAAAAGCACCAGGCACAACTATTTGTACTTGCAGAGCAAAACACATATTTATTTATTCATTCAGCGCTGGCAGTACTACAGGCAGTGGTTAACTACAGGGCTCCATTATATCAGCTGCACGCTTGTGATGAATTTTTAATCTGGTGCAAGGTACAGAGCCTTGTCTGTACATTCTCTAAAAGCTAATTAAAGTTAAAGTTATTCAATAGTTTTGTTGCTTGTGAAGTAACATGAATGTTTATTAGGGCGGATGGTTAAACCTCACACACCACATTCCTCCCTTAAAGATGGTAAATAACACAAATGTGGCCTCTTATGGGCAGGATATTCCTCCTTTTTTTGGGATTATTTAGAAAAACTACAAAACCTTATGTAATCTCACTGTTGAATCAGAAGTGTTCTCCTGATCTGAATCACTTCTCTACGTTGTTGAATGAACTTTTGGCTTGAGCAACATCAATGGATCTGTTCAAAGGTCTTATAGAAAGCTCCATTAATTCCATGGAGACATGAATTCCAAGGAACAAGGGCTCTGTGTATGGTTCATAGGAGGACAAATGTGTTCCCCTTAGTACTCCAATCCTATCACCTGTACTTATGGTAAATGAACCCTTGGATCTTCCTTATTATTTAGCCAAAATAGAAACAGCAGCCTCTTTAAGATAATATGATAGTGAGACATATTATAGTGTTCAATTGCATGTAACATATGCTTAACTAGAATGTATTTATTGAAGCCCCCAAGACTTCTAAATAGGGAGCATTGTTTGTTTCCACATGAACACTTCATCAGCATAAGTTACATACTAATGCTTTTTTATTGATATTATGGGCTCGGTTCAATTCAATGAGCTAAATGTGCGATAAAGAAAAGATGTCTTTACCTGTGATAAATAATGCACTATTTTACCTGATTCAGTTCATTGCGATATAGAATTTATCGAATGTGAGAAACAGTCAGTTTAGCGGTACTGCATTATCATAGTTTCTGGTTTTGACTCTGGTTCAACCTTCCCTCAGGTCCGGATTTGTGGTGAGACCACAAAGGCCTAGGGCGGCATGCTGCCTAGTTGCTTAATGGGGTGTACGTGCGCTCACGGGGGGGTGGGTTAGTGCAGGCAGGTGCTAGGACTACACCGCCCAGGAAATCCGGCCTTCCGGCCCTGCCTCCCCTAAACCAGTCAGTAAGACTCTCTCTCTATGTGGCCTTGGGGGACGACAACAGGTGGAGTCATGTGCAAACAATTGGAGATTATGGGAATGATTGGAAAAACACAGTAGATTAGTGCAATCCATTGAAAGTGAAATGATTAAGAATGATGCTCCAAAAGATTTAGGAATGAAACAAAGATGCTTGGCCTGATTATAAGGAAGTGCAATGAGTGTGTTAAAGGAGAAGGAAAGCTACGGAGTCATTTTATTACCAATAGATTAGCTGCAATAGTGCAAGCTAGAATGCTATATTTATTCTGTAGAATGTTTTACCATACCTGAGTAAAAAGGTCTAGAAGCTCTCTGTTTGTTTAGGATAGGAGCTGCAGTATTAATGTGGTGTGACATCACTTCCTGCCTGAGTCTTTCCCTGCTCTGGGCTCAGATTACAGTAGAGAAGGGGGGGGAGAGGAGCAAACTGAGCATGCTTTTGCCCAGGGCAACGAGGTTTAAGCAGAAGGCAGGAAGTCTGATACAGTAGCCCATGTGTACACAATAGAAGGAAAGAAATGCAGTGTTTCTTTTGACAGGGGACTCAGAGCAACATTACTTTGGGGGTTTACTGGTATATTTAGATTGACCTTTCTGATAAAGCTTACTTAGTTTTAACCTTTCCTTCTCCTTTAAAGGGGTTGTTCACCTTCCATACACATTTCTCCATTTAGTTGTCTTCAGATTGTTCCCCAGAATTAAAGACTTAAAGAAAGAATTACTTTCCATTATTTATTTTTTTACTGTTTTGCCAAAATCTAAGTTTAGGGCAAGGCCAGACGTGGCTTTTTTGCAGCGTTTTTACAGCCAGGCGTAAATACGCATAAACTGCACTACCACTTAAACTAATGGAACACACACTATGGCAATTCACACAGGACGCTTGCAAGCTGAAATCCGCCACAGGACGCCAGTATTGGCATTCTTTAGCAGAAACGCCAATACGTCAAGAAACTACCAAATCAATAGACTCCATGGGATCTGCAGGTTTGAAACCACACTTTGTGTAAATACGCAGCGTATTTTAAATATGGCGTCTAAATTCTCAATGAGAACAATGAAAAATCAGAAGTGCATGTTGGGAAAAGAATCCTACGTGCTGAAAAAAGCAAGAAAAACGCATGTTGACAGTCGCATGTTCAGTGGAGTATTTAAGCCTGGCTGTTCTTTTTTAAAAACACAACGTAAAAACGCCACAAAAAAGCCACGTCTGGCCTTGCCCTTATTTTAGTCTGGCAGCTCAGTAATTTAGGTGCAGACTTTAAACTGTCACAATTTCGCAACATTTACTTGATACATTTCTCAGCAGCATCTCTGGAATATTAGCTGCCTTTAATGAAACCCAGAGATTCTGCTCAGCAGGGACAAAGATAAGAAATGTATCAACTAAATGTATCAATTTAGAACAGTTTACAGGGTCGGCGACCCCCCTCCCATAGCTGCTTTTCAAGGTGAAAAATTAAACATTAGAAAAACAGTCACACATAGAAAATAGAAAGTAATTGGAAAAAGTCTTTATTTCTGGTGAACTATCTGAAACCAACTGAACTGAAAAAAGTTTTGGAACAACCCCTTTAAGACACAAGTATCTTTAATGAAAAGCATCAAAAGGTGCAATACTAGGAATTATTTCCTGCTTGAATTTTTCCCATTGACTTCAGAGGATTACGCATGATCTGACCTGGAGTAAAATGACGTTGTCTGTTGCAGTCATCTGGGTGCAGAAAATAAAATTTTCAAAACTATACATTTTGGGCGTTAATCATTTTACACAGTACAATAAATAGGCACTGGATATATGCACAATAAATCACACTGTTTTACATATCATTACATTTCAATTATACATTTCAATTATACTGTTTTAAGAAGTGCTGGCTACATAATTCCCCCTCACTAAGGAAATATCATCATAACTTTACATTAGTTTGTAAACCCTATTGTATTCTGTAATCCTTGTCTGTTATCCACCCCATTTATTGCCTGTTTGCTATAACTGCAGTAAAGCACTGCGTATCTTGACAGCGCTATATAAATAAATGATGATGATGATGATAAGAATAAAGCTGTACAAATTCAGAGTCAAAGATTTTTTTTTAAAAAAAATGCTGTATGGTGAAAATTCACAAAAACTGTAGGTGTTTATTCAAGTAGCAGTATAGCTAAATAATCCACAAAATTACCGTTCTAAGAAATGGCAGGACACAGTTAGAAATATAATAATATAATAAATATAATGTTAAAGGAATAAACCCTTTTTCATAGGAAGGCCTGGTGTGTGCACCTAATGGCTCAATATTTGCTTTGTTCAGAATTATCCTCTGAATCTTGTTTTATTATACTCTATTACATCTTCAGAAGTTAAATTGGGATTGTTTTAATTAAATAATACAAGATATTCAGTTGCATAAACCAAGCGCTAGAACTACACAGGTTTCTTTGTGAGGTGACAATTAAAAACTAGAAAATGAGACCAGGTCTGTGCCAAATCATTATCTTTAATGAAGCCATAAAATAAACATTATTGCCTTTTAAATTGAAATGGGAATTTATACTGGTGAATAGAAGGATGAAGATTAATTAAAAACAAACTCTTTTGACAACTGCAATATGAACAAAGTATATTCAACTAAGTGCTAAAATATCTGGTAAACAGTCACATTTTTGTGGTCAATATGTTCCAAGAAAAAAATGCTTAACATTTGAAATTATGATGACTTATTCTTACCAAAGTTTTTACATCTTTGTATTGACAAGTAACTTGAAAAGTAGGTTATGCAGCCTCACCCGATTATTGAGCATTTGTATATAATAAATAGCTTGACATTTACTGAGAAATTAGCACAAACTATTATTATGTTTTGTCTACATGAGTGATCTTTAAACATTGTGCCGGCCAGAATATTGAGAACTCTTAATAATTGTTAGGGTCAATTTCTGGATTTCTAGAGCCTTCTTCCCAACCCCTGCACTCAGGGCCGCCATCAGGGGGGCACAAAGGGTAGTGATGTACCAAGCCCAGGCCTGAAGGGGGCCCAGCTGTGCTGCACTTTTCGAAATATCCGGGCCCCCTTTGACAGCGCTGAAGCTGTGCCGCCTCTCCTGAAGTCCCAAACAGCCGAAATGTGGAAGTGCCGAACAGCCGAAGTCAAGAAGCCGCGGAAAGACCCAAAGTCACGAAAACGGCCAAAATTTAAGTCCTGAAGTGATGAAAAAACCCAAAGTCACGAAAACAGCTGAAATTGAAGTCCTGAAGTGGGGAAGTCACTAAAGAAGGCGAAGTTGAAGTCCTGAAGCCACAAGTTCAATTCTACTGACCACCAACATGTGTTTTTTTCTATTTTTTTAATCCCCTGGCCACCATTGTATAATTTTAATAATATATAGGCCCCTGCCACCAAGGTTTTTTAGAAAAATATTCTCTGGGGCCCCAATTTTTTTTTAACTTGTAAGGGGGTCCTGGTCAGCAGTTTTTAAAAAACAAACAAAAAAAACACCAATTTTTTTTTAAAAATTTTTTTTTAAAAAAAACACCAATTTAAAAAAAACAAAAAACAAAAAAAAACACCAATTTTAAAAAAAAAATTTGTGGGGGGCCCTGGTGTCACAGTTTTTTAACTTATAAGGGGGCACCAGGGCCGGAACTAGGGGTAGGCAGAGTAGGCACGTGCTGGGGGAGAAAAGCTGGGAGGGAGACAGGCACGTACCTCCTCTGTCGCCTACCCCAAGTCCGGTTCCCTTCGCTGCCTGACTCGATGTATTTTTCTCGCTATGTGCGCTTCTGCGCATGCGCTCAAATTCTCGAATTCGCAGAAGCGCTCTAAACAGGCGCTGCGACTGCCGGGCTTGCCTAGGGTGCCTGCCCAGCGTGGCACTGGGGGGCACTGACAATCAATAACTTTTTATAACTTGTGTGTGGGAGGGTAACCTTTTTTAGCGCTGATGTCTGTGTGGTCTTTTAACTGTGGTGTGTAGTGAGCGGGATCTGGGGTGGAATAGGAGACACATTGCTCTGCCATGTTGGAGCAGTTCCCTTTCACTATGCTACAAATGTTCTTCATAGAAAAAAAATTAACATAGTGTCCGCCAGCTCTTTTGATAGACAGGGGCAGGCTGGGGAGGTCTCCAATTCCATTGGCTGATATGGAAAGGGTTTGATGTTGCAAGAGGCAGATAATAATGAGGTCTGCATTTGTTTCTGTGGTGCAACAGACTTGACATTTTTTCTAGTGAAAAGCTTGCAAAACCACAAATTTTACTGTGAAATTGTACCAGGTGAAAAAGTTTGCTCATCACTATTAAGTTAAAGGAAAGTCTTTTTAAGTAAGAATTTTAAACAATGAACACCTCTTCTATAAACAGATGTAAAAAAAAGGAATAGACACATGCCCGTAGAATAGGCCATAAGGCCTCTATGTGTTGATGTAGTGTTTGATATAGATTTGGGGACCCCCCTAAAACTTACTAGAGTTGTAAAAAATCAGCAAGCTACTCATTCAGAGTGACAGATAGGACAAGGACTATTTACAAAGGCAGATAAAATATGATTATATCATTTATTTTGTATGTACGATAACTAATACCTTCATTTCTATTCACTATTAAATTCAGTAATTGTATTTAAGGTGCCCTAAGTTACGCAACGACATTTGGGTGCCCCTGACTTAGTTTAATATTCATATCTGTAAGTTGAATATGACCGAATTTCTCTACATGGGCCTCATTTGAACAATTATGGATGTAACTTGTTACTCCTGAGCTGGATATTGATCGAACTCTACTCCAAAATGTCAAAGGCATCGTTTGCATATTTTAACACACTATTTTCCCTGTATTTTATTTCATTTTGCATTTAATGAAGTGATTTTCTTCGTACTAATACTCCACTTTAGTTAATAAAATACATATACCGACGTCTTCTGATTTCCTGTCTTACTTTCACCAGTGGGAAAATTGATTGGTGTCCCTGCTGCTATAATGGCAGCAATTTTCCCACATCCCACATCTAAAAGCACACAGCCAGGGCACCTTAAGATTAACTGCTTGGACTTCTGTTGTTTGAGTGATAGTTATTATTTGCGGCTGACATTGACAGACACGGCTATATTTAAAGCAGGGTTAATAGCAACTAACTGTTAAAAATGAATAAATACAAATTCACTTTAACTTTTAAAATCTAGTCACCTTTTTGTTGCTTAAAAGCAATAAAAATGCCACTGGTGATACAGCACCATAGTTTTCAGTAGCTGCATTCATTTGCTGTGTATTTCAAAACATCTCTATTAAGTGGTGACAAAGCTTTTCTGTTTACAGCAATCTTTAATAATTAGTAATATTTTGTGAGCTGTATGGCTTCAAGAAGTTCTAAAGAGTCCCAGTGTCTTAGCATTTGCCTATAAAGATCACTTCATTCATACTGTATTGTATATTGATATTAATATGGTAAAATTTCCGCTGTTTACCTCAATAAATATATATATATATATATATATATATATATATATATATATATATATATATATATATATATATCTCTATAAAGATAAAATATAGTTTTGGTTAACTTAGGAAGTTACAATTAGTGCATCTTCCCTAGTGATTTAGGGTTAACTAGTATTGCCTGAGTGATAGACAATAAAAACTGTTATATGTTTAGAATATATATTTCCCTGCATTAATCATAACCAATCCAACAAAAGAATATTTTTTGAGTTGTGCCCCATTATGTGCCTCCAGCTGAGTTCTTCCAGCTGAGTGATGTGAAGGAAATATTTATGTTTCTTAACCAGCGATGTGCCGTCATATTTTTTAGACAATTTACAGACCATTTTCACTTTTTATTTTTGTGCGGTTCTTGAATTACTTAAATGCATTATTGAATTACTTTAAATGTTCCTTTGTGGGTTTAGTTGTTAGATTGCCATCTGGTTACCATGTAGGGTTATTGACCTAGCAAACAGACAGTTGCAGACTGAAATGTGAATAACAGACGGCTGGACCAAAAAATCATGTAATGAAAAAATATGCTAAATCTAAGCTTCTGTTTCTCAGAGTGTGCATTGGTGGGCATTTATTTATATAGTAACAAGGCTACAAAACGGTAAAATATTGCCTTATCACTCATTGTGTTAAGTCAACCTCAGACGTTCTTTAGGCTGGGCTCCCACACTACTGTCTGAGTTCCAGTAGGTGATCCAGTCAGGTGAACCACATGGGAACCACTTGATTTTACCTACTTGTTCCCTTTCCAGCTATTCTTAACTGACTAACTAGTAACTGTTGTACTGCGAACCCTCCAAGGCCCCATGAGTGACAACTAGAATAACAAAAATTAAAACAACAAAACCCCTGTTCTAAGGGAAGGGAAGTTGCTTGCCAGCCTAAAATGGTGGCCTGCTCCTTCTAACCTCACACTAAATGGATCCCAATTCCACCCCCCAACGCTAACCCTACTGTTTTTATACCTCACACTAAATGGATCCCAATTCCACCCCAACACTAACCCTACTCTTTTTATACTAAAACTTGGGATGCTCCCAAAGGCATAGCAGGGTCATGCTGCCCCTCCTCCAAGCCCTGCTGCTATCCATGGATTACAGGAATTGCATTTATCTCATGGGAGATGCTGTTGTTTTCAACAAACTTTCTCAACTTGAACTTTACACATACTTATTTACTAAACTCCGAATGCAAAAATCATGAAAAATTTGTGATTTTTTTTTTTAAAAAATCACAAATTTTTCTGAATTTATTAAACGCTGCGGATGGAAAAGTCCGAATCAGAAAATCCGGCATCTCAGACGTGTCGAGGTTGCAGATAAGTCAATGGGAGAAGTCTCAATGATTTTTTGTGCAATAATCCGAAGTTTTCATATTTTTTGGCAAAAAAAAAAAAGAAATCGGAGTTTTCGGGTGATAAATCCGAAAAAAAAATCGTATAAAACAAAATTTTCGGGAAAGTGTATTAATAAATAAACCGAAAAAACCTGTGCAGGTTTGGTCAAGGTATTTCCAGAAAATATTGAGATAAATTCAGACTTTGAATATAACCCTCTTAAAGGATACATGTGACAATAACAGCTTGTATTAAGGTAATTATTCTGGAGACTATTTGCTTTGTTATTTGGTTGCCGTTTGTTAATATGCCTGTACATAACTTTTTGGAAGTCACATAAGGTTTATGAATTGCTGTTGACTAGATTATGGCATGTTGTCCTCAAATATCTCTGTTTGAATGCTTTAACCCTTTCCCTGCCAGCCGTTTTGTACTAGATGCGAACATCTACTGCCAAGCAGTTTTTAGATATTTTGCACTCTTTCACTTTAAGGTGCCTTCCTGGGGCGGTCTTTTAGTTTACCCAGGAAAACAATATATTGTTTTTTTCAGGACAACCTGAACTTTCAAAATATGCAAGAATTTTGGTGTAATTCTACTTCTGTAAAAAAATATAGGCTTCTAAGTGTCCAATAAAATGAAAAAAATCATGTTTCACAAAGAACAATCACATATATCAGAAACATTATTTACTTTATGTATGAGAACACAGCTGATTTGGAAAGGTCTATGTCTCTTGAACGCGGCAATACCAAATATATATAGTTTTATGGAGATTTCTCACTTGTATAGATCAAAATCTACAAGCAGTACACTAGCAAATGTCCAAAGCACCGCTCCCCAAACGGCATACTTCTGATTTCAAGGCAAAACATTCCACTAACAGTAGGTTTACCCTAGAAAACTACCCAATATTAGAAAGAACAGATTCTGGTGAATCAAAAATGGGTAAACATATCGTTGTACTCCAAACTACCAAGTTGCAATTGTTTCCTAAAGTTATAATGTTTTATAGAAATTGGTGAATTTTTTGAAAAATTACCTCAAAGCTTCCAATCTACATAATCGTATCTCCCACACATCATTAGGTATCAATGTAAATCACCCCAAATATGAAAGCCTGGAGTCCACTGAACAGTTTGATGCCCAATATGTATAGGTGTACCCAAGCATGTGACATATAGGGGCCCTAAAATGTAGACACCTCATTTGAGCTATCAGTTCTGTAATTCCAGATACTGCAAAATCAACACATTTGCATCGTTTTGGGGTGGGGTAAAAGTAAAAAAAATAAGTTCACCCCACAAAACCATATATTTTCGGAAAGTACACATTCCCACGAATCTAAATTGGGTATGCATGTCTTTGTACTACAAAGTACCAAGCCGCAAACCATTCCTAAATTTGGTGATTTTGGTGATATTTCCAAAAATCACCTCAAAATTTCTACCCTGGAGCATCGTATTACCCACATACTTTTATATATCAAGAGAAATCACCCCAAATATGAAAGCCTAGAGTTCTCTGAACAGTTTGATGCCCAATATGAATAGGTGTACCCAAGCACGTGGCATACAGGGGCCCCAAAAGGAAGACCCCCATATGGTCTGTCATTTCAGGTACAGCAAAATCAAAACATTTACATCGTTTTGGGGGGGTCAAAAGTAGAAAAAAGTAAGTTCACCCCAGAAAACCATATATTTTCGGAAAGTACACATTCCCACGAATCTAAATTGGGTATGCATGTCTTTGTACTCCAAAGTACCAAGCCGCAAACCATTCCTAAATTTGGTGATTTTGGCGACATTTCCAAAAATCACCTCAAAATTTCTACCCTGCAGCATTGTATTACCCACATACTTTTAGGTATCAAGCAAAATCACCCCAAATATGAAAGCCTAGGGTCCTCTGAACAGTTTGATGCCCAATTTGTATAGGTGTACCCAAGCACGTGGCATACAGGGGCCCCAAAAGGAAGACCCCCATATGGTCTGTCATCTCAGGTACAGCAAAATCAACACATTTACATCGTTTTGGGGGGGTCAAAAGTAGAAAAAAGTAAGTTCACCCCAGAAAACCATATATTTTCGGAAAGTACACATTCCCACGAATCTAAATTAGGTATGCATGTCTTTGTACTCCAAAGTACAAAGCCGCAAACCATTCCTAAATTTGGCGATTTTGGTGATATTTCCAAAAATCACCTCAAAATTTCTACCCTGGAGCATCGTATTACCCACATACTTTTATGTATCAAGAGAAATCACCCCAAATATGAAAGCCTAGAGTCCTCTGAACAGTTTGATGCCCAATATGTATAGGTGTACCCAAGCACGTGGCATACAGGGGCCCCAAAAGGAAGACCCCCATATGGTCTGTCATTTCAGGTACAGCAAAATCAACACATTTACGTCGTTTTGGGAGGGGTCAAAAGTAGAAAAATGTATGTTCACCCCAGAAAACCATATATTTTCGGAATGTACACATTCCCACGAATCTAAATTGGGTATGCATGTCTTTGTACTCCAAAGTACCAAGCCGCAAACCATTCCTAAATTTGGTGATTTTGGCGACATTTCCAAAAATCACCTCAAAATTTCTACCCTGCAGCATCGTATTACCCACATACTTTTAGGTATCAAGAGCTATCACCCCAAATATGAAAGCTTAGGGTCCTCTGAACAGTTTGATGCCCAATATGTATAGGTGTACCCAAGCACGTGGCATACAGGGGCCCCAAAAGGAAGACCCCCATTTGGTCTATCATTTCAGATACTGCAAAATCGACACATTTACATTTTTTTGGGGGGGGGGACAAAGGTAGAAAAAAGTACGTTCACCCCAGAAAACCATATATTTTCGTAAACTACACATTCTCCTGAATCCAAATTGGGTATGCATGTCTTTCTACTCCAAAGTACCAAGCCACAAACCATTCCTAAATGTGGTAATTTTGGTGACATTTCCAAAAATCACCTCAAAATTTCCACCCTGCAGCATCGTATTACCCACATACTTTTAGGTATCAAGACAAATCACCCCAAATATGAAAGCCTAGGGTCCTCTGAACAGTTTGATGCCCAATATGTATAGGTGTACCCAAGCACGTGGCATACAGGGGCCCCAAAAGGAAGATCCCCATATGGTCTGTCATTTCAGGTACAGCAAAATCAACACATTTACATCGTTTTGGGGGGGTCAAAAGTAGAAAAAAGTAAGTTCACCCCAGAAAACCATATATTTTCGGAAAGTACACATTCCCACGAATCTAAATTGGGTATGCATGTCTTTTTACTCCAAAGTACCAAGCCGCAAACCATTCCTAAATTTGGTGATTTTGGTGATATTTCCAAAAATCATCTCAAAATTTCTACCCTGCAGCATCGTATTACCCACATACTTTTAGGTATCAAGAGAAATCACCCCAAATATGAAAGCCTAGGGTCCTCTGAACAGTTTGATGCCCAATATGTATAGGTGTACCCAAGCACGTGGCATACAGGGGCCCCAAAAGGAAGACCCCCATATGGTCTGTCATTTCAGGTACAGCAAAATCAACACATTTACATCGTTTTGGGGGGGTCAAAAGTAGAAAAAAGTAAGTTCACCCCAGAAAACCATATATTTTCGGAAAGTACACATTCCCACGAATCTAAATTGGGTATGCATGTCTTTGTATTCCAAAGTACCAAGCCGCAAACCATTCCTAAATTTGGTGATTTTGGTGATATTTCCAAAAATCACCTCAAAATTTCTACCCTGCAGCATCGTATTACCCACATACTTTTAGGTATCAAGAGAAATCACCCCAAATATGAAACCCTAGGGTCCTCTGAACAGTTTGATGCCCAATATGTATAGGTGTACCCAAGCACGTGGCATACAGGGGCCCCAAAAGGAAGACCCCCATATGGTCTGTCATTTCAGGTACAGCAAAATCAACACATTTACATCGTTTTGGGGGGTCAAAAGTAGAAAAAAGTAAGTTCACCCCAGAAAACCATATATTTTCGGAAAGTACACATTCCCACGAATCTAAATTGGGTATGCATGTCTTTGTACTCCAAAGTACCAAGCCGCAAACCATTCCGAAATCTGGTGATTTTGGTGATATTTCCAAAAATCACCTCAAAATTTCTACCCTGCAGCATTGTATTACCCACATACTTTTAGGTATCAAGAGAAATCACCCCAAATATGAAAGCCTAGGGTCCTCTGAACAGTTTGATGCCCAATATGTATAGGTGTACCCAAGCACGTGGCATACAGGGGCCCCAAAAGGAAGACCCCCATATGGTCTGTCATTTCAGGTACAGCAAAATCAACACATTTACATCGTTTTGGGGGGGTCAAAAGTAGAAAAAAGTAAGTTCACCCCAGAAAACCATATATTTTCGGAAAGTACACATTCCCACGAATCTAAATTGGGTATGCATGTCTTTGTACTCCAAAGTACCAAGCCGCAAACCATTCCTAAATTTGGTGATTTTGGTGATATTTCCAAAAATCACCTCAAAATTTCTACCCTGCAGCATCGTATTACCCACATACTTTTAGGTATCAAGAGAAATCACCCCAAATATGAAAGCCTAGGGTCCTCTGAACAGTTTGATGCCCAATATGTATAGGTGTACCCAAGCACGTGGCATACAGGGGCCCCAAAAGGAAGACCCCCATATGGTCTGTCATTTCAGGTACAGCAAAATCAACACATTTACATCGTTTTGGGGGGTCAAAAGTAGAAAAAAGTAAGTTCACCCCAGAAAACCATATATTTTCGGAAAGTACACATTCCCACGAATCTAAATTGGGTATGCATGTCTTTGTACTCCAAAGTACCAAGCCGCAAACCATTCCTAAATCTGGTGATTTTTGTGATATTTCCAAAAATCACCTCAAAATTTCTACCCTGCAGCATTGTATTACCCACATACTTTTAGGTATCAAGAGAAATCACCCCAAATATGAAAGCCTAGGGTCCTCTGAACAGTTTGATGCCCAATATGTATAGGTGTACCCAAGCACGTGGCATACAGGGGCCCCAAAAGGAAGACCCCCATATGGTCTGTCATTTCAGGTACAGCAAAATCAACACATTTACATCGTTTTGGGGGGTCAAAAGTAGAAAAAAGTAAGTTCACCCCAGAAAACCATATATTTTCGGAAAGTACACATTCCCACGAATCTAAATTGGGTATGCATGTCTTTGTACTCCAAAGTACCAAGCCGCAAACCATTCCTAAATTTGGTGATTTTGGTGATATTTCCAAAAATCACCTCAAAATTTCTACCCTGCAGCATTGTATTACCCACATACTTTTAGGTATCAAGAGAAATCACCCCAAATATGAAAGCCTAGGGTCCTCTGAACAGTTTGATGCCCAATATGTATAGGTGTACCCAAGCACGTGGCATACAGGGGCCTCAAAAGGAAGACCCCCATATGGTCTGTCATTTCAGGTACAGCAAAATCAACACATTTACATCGTTTTGGGGGGGTCAAAAGTAGAAAAAAGTAAGTTCACCCCAGAAAACCATATATTTTCGGAAAGTACACATTCCCACGAATCTAAATTGGGTATGCATGTCTTTGTACTCCAAAGTACCAAGTCGCAAGCCTTTCCTAAATTTGGCGATAAAAGCAACGGTTTTTACATTTCTGAAAATCGCCTAAAAATATTGCAATTGGCCGCATTTATCTCACCCAACTTCTTACATACAATTGTAAAACACCATAAATACTGATGCCAAGGGTCTACTGAACAGTTTTATGCCCAATATGCATTGATATACCAAGGCAGCTGGCATGTGCGGACCCCAAATGTAAATAGTGAATATGAGTTTTCTCTGCTGCCGATTCGCCTTCTGTAAACATAGACTCTTGACTTCATATTATGTGCCTCAGACCCTCCTAACAGCAAAGACCCCCCAAAACCATATGTTTTTGGAAAGTACACATTCTGACGAAAACAACCAAGATAAAGACGTTTTTCTACAGCAAAGTACCAAACTTCAAAACTTTTATAAACATAGAGATTTTTACATTTCTGAAAATCGCCTAAAAATGTTGAAGTATGCCACATTTATCTCACACAATGTTTTACGTACAAAGAAAAATCACCCCAAATATGGACATCAGAGGTCTACTGAATAGTTTGATGCCCAATATGCATAGATTTACCAAAGTATATGGTGTGTACGGCCCCAAATGAAACATGTGCATATGAATTTTCACGCTGGCCAACTAAGCTGCTGAAAAGAGAACCCCAACTGTGCGTTATGTGCCGTAAGACCCCCAAACTGTAAAAAGACCCCAGAAAACAGTATATTTTTGGAAAGCATATATTCTGACGGATCAATCTAAGTAAAATAATATACCAAAGCACCAAACAGCAAAACTATACTAAAGATACATAAGGAACAATAATGCAGGGATAAAATTGCAATAAAACCACAAAAATTGTGCAAATCAATGAAATAACAAAATAACTGCACCAACAGCGTAATTAGTGGCCGAAATCGATTATCCAATAGTCACGCTGCTGAAATAAACAGTTTTTATGGGTAAAAAAAACACAAATTGGTGAAATGAAAAAGTAAAAAAAATAAAATGTGTATACATGTGTGTACACTTCCAAGAATTGTGTGACAGTGTATAAGTGTGTATATAAGTCCATATAAGTGTATATAAATGCATATAAGTGCATATAAGTGGAAAATGAAAAATTAAAAAAAACGTTTTTTTTTTTTTTTTTTTTTTTTTACTAAAATATGTCTGTATGTGTGTATAATGTAGGTAGGTATATGCAAGTGTGTAAAATAAAGGCCACTTACCGTTTTTGGCTGAGCTGGAGAAGAGAGAGAAGCAGATCTGCAGATTCACAGCAAGCAGGAAGTGTGTGGGCGTCGCTGGAACACGAGGTGAGCAGGAGGAAGCAGAGCAGCAAGGCAGACACGCGATTTGCTGTGTCTGCCTCTTTTAGGTCGGCCCTGCGACAATCCTGTCGCAGGACCGACATGACAGCCCCCCAGCCTCGTTGCCCAGGGGGCTGTCAATGCTGCTAAACCTCTGCAGAGGCGGCTAAAGCCGCTGATGCAGAGTACAGCATGTAAAACTGCAAGCACGTACAATGTACGTGCTTGGCAGTTAAAGCCCTTGCCTGCCAGAACGTACGGTGTACGTGCTTGGCAGGCAAAGGGTTAATAAAAAAAAAAAAAGAATTTGGATTTCATGTTTAGGGGCATGTTTACTAACATTGGAGATAAATATCTGGAGAGATTTCTGGAGATGTTGCCCATAGCAACCAATCAGATCTTTACTTTTGTTTTCTAACTTGGCTGTGGCTGTTTAAATCTAATTGCTGATTGGTTGCCATGGGCAATATCTCCAGAAATCTCTCCAGATATTTATCTCCAATGTTAGTAAACATGCCCCTAAATTTGAAAAGGACTTTTATTATACAGCTTTTTATGTCTGAGTGACAAGTCCACTTTAAATAAATACAATATAGACTTCACCGGTCCACCATATATATAAAAAAACCACACTGCTTTGGAATTTAAATAGCAGTGAGTCTTTGGTACTGATGGGCAAGAAATATTAAGTAAAGGCAAAGTTTTAATTACATTGTAACAACAGCCATGTGAACTGGTTTACATGTAACAGGAGGAAGTGTACTTTGTACACATTTTACCCCAGTTTGTTTCAATTTTGGTATTACAAGTTAAAATGTATTATTTGTAATGTAAACAGTGTAATTTAGAAATGAAAACTACATCGTAAAAATCATGACAGAATCCCCTTAAAGTTGTTCATGGTTTATTTACAATATCCATCAGTATATACAGGAAGAGCTCAGATTTCTCTACAGAGGTATACTGTACAATATACAGGAAATTTTACTTTTTTTTTATTCCAGTTGTTAGCTGGCTGCTCCAGGACAGATCTAAATATTATGTGTGCAAATACCGCATGTTTATTGATGCTGTTAATGAGGTGTGTGAAAGACTTGACATATATTCTGTTTATTTGTGACACAGAGCTAAAGTGATATCCCCTTATGACATTTTTATATTTTCTCCAGAATAAGGGCTTTCTGCCCTCTCTGGAGCTCATGTCTATTAACATAAATCAATTAATCTTTACTACTGTGTATATTTATTTTAGTGCAATGTTAGTTCCCCTGTTTGCACACAGTCCACAGTAGTAGTACAGTATATAAATAAACACATACATATCATGCTTTACTGAGTTTTAGGTGCTGGGACTCTTGCATCTGATTTGCTTGTATGAGTTGCTATCAACTGCATGTATTCACAATGCAAGGAATTCCAGAGAGAAGATTTTTTGCATTATTTAATTGCTGTAATTGCCTAAGAATATTGTATGTTCTGCTTTGCTGGTCTAACCAGCAAACATATAATTGACCTTTAAATGAAAGCTCCCTTGTGAAAGAGTAACAGGGAACTTACTCATTTTACACCATTCTCAAGCTGAGGAAATTGAAATCAGTTGAACCAATATAAAAAAACAGTGAATGTAAATAGCAATGTAGGATTTAGTGTAAGTTGTGGTTGTAACACTGGCCTCATAAAAACATTAAACAGCTTTATTTACTATGCAATTTTGCATCCTTAAGTGTGGTTGAAGAAGCAGGAACATAACAATTAATAACATTGTTTTTTTTTAAATGTTGCTTTAGAAATAAGACCGCATAACATCCCCTTGCCCCAGCCTTTTAGAAAACTTGGAGGCTGATTTATCAATTTATAAACTTAGGTTTTGCAAAATTGGACAAAAACAAAATGCAATTACATTTGATCAAGTTTTTCTTGCAATCCCAATTTTTTTTCTAGACCAGTAGTGTATTTATGTGAAGAATTAGAATGGGGAAAACCTAAATTAGTTAATATGTTAAAAAAATCTATGCAACTTAATATTTTTATTTTATATATTTTTACTATATTTTTTTTACTAAAAAAAAATTTATTATAAGAAATATAATAGCTTGAATATTGAATATTTACCCCATTCAGCCCAATGTTTTTAAAGATTTTTTTCCAGTTGCTAAGCCTTGAAAATTTGAATTGGGAAACCCCAAATTAGAAAATATTCAAGACTTTGAAGGCTGCATAATTATTTAAATAAATATCAAACAAGGGAAAAATATTTTCCCATTTATAAAAACTTTCCTGACTGTCAGGATCATTTTCTTGACAGTCAGGACAGGTTTTAATGAATTGACAAAGTTGCCAAATTTGATATTTCTGTTTAATGGGGTGTCAGAGCTCAGTACAGATCAGCAGCAGTACCGAACACTAACAACCATCTGAATTCTTACTTCCCAGCAGAATTTGCATAAAGTGGTATAAAGATCTGGACAGATTTATCAAAGATTAAGGTGAATTTTCGAATGAAAAAAATTTGTACTTTGACTTGGGAATAGTCCAAATTCGATTTGAATTTGAAAAAAATTTGAAAATTCGAATATTGAAATTTATTATGTACTGTCTCATTAAAAATTTGACTTTGATCATTTGCATTGCTGTTTTAGCCTATGGGGGACCTCCTAGAACCTAGAATTTGGAGTCAATCGGTGGACTTTGAAAAATCATAGTTTTTTTTTTTTTGAAAAACTATGGATCGAATTCGTTATTCCTTCGATTCGTAAGATTCGTATTCGGCCGAATACATATCTATTCGTTTGAACTGACCTATTGGACCAAAAAAAACCCTTTGACTTTGAAGATTTTTCAATTCGAAATTTGACCCTTGATAAATATGCCCCTTGTTGTATATACTGGACTAAAATGTTCCAGTGCAAAAAAAATAAAAGGTAACATCCAAAAGTATCTGTAAAGTTTTACTGTTATCTTTCTGTATAATATATCGGTAGTCAATTGATCCCTCACTGTATTTGAATAATTATGTATACGGCACTACCTAGAATTAATCACTGGGTTCAGTGACTCCAACAATCAGGCAGCATTTAAGCTGCAGCCTGGAAAAAGCCAAAAAAGGAACACTTAGGGGCAGATTCACTAACTTCGAGTGAAGGATTCGAATGAAAAAAACTTTGAATTTCGAAGTTTTTTTTGGGTACTTCGACCATCGAATTGGTTAAATTCGTTCGAATTCGATCGAAATCGAACGATTCGAAGTAAAAATCGTTCGACTATTCGACCATTCGATAGTCAAAGTACTTTCCCTTTAAAAAAAAATTCGACCCCCTACTTCGGCAGATAAAACCTACCGAAGTCAATGTTAGCCTATGGGGAAGGTCCCCATAGGCTTGCTAAGCTTTTTTTGATCGAAGGATATTCATTCGATCGTTTGATTAAAATCCTTCGAATCGTTCGATTCGAAGGATTTAATCGTTCGATTGAACGAAAAATCCTTCGATCGTTCGATCGAACGTTTAGCGCTAAATCCTTCGACTTCGATATTCGAAGTCGAAGGATTTCAATTCGAGGGTCGAATTTCGAAGTATTTTTAACTTCGAAATTCGACCCTTAGTGAATCTGCCCCCAATAATTCCAAAAACATACAAAATAAATAATAAAGACCAACTGGAAAGTTGCTTCAAATAGATCTATCCTTACAGAGACTGTAACATAAAAACGGAGGTTCTCAGTAAGAAAAGAATTGCAACACATGCTGACTATTTTGTCATAAATCAAAGTAAAGGTGTAAAAATCACACTTTCTTTTAGTCAAAAGCAACTATTTTTCTGAAAAAGATAAACATAGTTAAGTATGCATGTACTTTCCTAAACATCTCTATTCCTCACATTTCTCTTTTCATTTGTTGTAGGTTTAATGTGCCCAAAAAATTACAATAATTCATTTTGTATTGCTATCAAATGAAAATGTGTGTGTTTAGCCTGTGCAACGTAAATATTCACCTGTACGACATTGTTTGAATAAATCAGACATTACTTGCTTTACGAAAAACAGAGGCATCACTTTGTAGTATCCAAGGAACACACAGTCCTACATAGCTTGTTGACCGAGCAAAATGCTAATCTGAATAAATAATAGTCCCTTCAAATGGAAGCCGCTAGTGTAATTGGATTCGTAGATCTTTTATCATCCTCTGAAATTTCTCAGGCATCATGATATGTTTAAAGTTCACTTCCCAGGGCTATATGTTTAGTATGGGAAAAAGTAGGCAGTCCTAATGAATACACTGTATATGTGCTATAGCATGATGAAGATGCTGGCTTGAGAAATTCTGACCATTTATCTGTTTTGATGTAAAATTAACACAAAAGGAAACCCCAAATGTATCAATACCTTTAATGTGTATATTAAAAGGGATACAGAAAGACATTAAAAAGCAGGGACAGTGCCCATAGTGTAACTTGCCTTTATTTTTAATAAGGTTTTAACATATCGTACTTACAGAAGTCACACTTCTGAGCACATATCAATCACTTTTTCCAGTATTATGGTGCAGATCATGGAGGTAAACATTTGCAATACAAAGAGATGCCAGTGTCTCCCTCTCCTGTGTGTTCTGTACATCCAATCACTGCTGCCACTGAAAGTGATGTCATACCTGACGCGTTTCGCTGAGGACAGCTTCTTCAGAGACCTCTGCTTTTTAATGTCTTTACAGAAAAAGAAACACCCTGGAGTTAATACTGATATGCTGTTTTGAAATCAGGAATCTTGTTAGTTGTTAATCCCACCAGAGAGTGGAGGAGCAACATGCTGAGTTTTTGGGGCAGATTTGTTGAGGTTCGAATTGTGTTTTCCACAAAAATTCGAGTTTTAATTCATTCTACCTTTTGAAGAAAGCACTATAATTTAATTATAATTGAATTTTGAAGATAGCACTTTTTAAAAATCACTATAACACTTTAGAACATATAGGAAACATTTGTACATAGACTTTCTATGGTTCAAGACACACATAGATTTGCATTGCAACACCCTGGTGACTGCACTGATAACAATATTGCGCTAGCTTCTGTTATTTGTTTTTCTCCATAGCCTGTGGTGCTAATCTTTCATTTTTTTCTTGAATTGTTCATAGTTAGTCTGAAGCTAGAGCCGTGGCACATCCTCTGTGTAGCTATTATGTAGACCTATTTTAAGCTGCTCTGCTCCCACCTCTTGCAAATCTCTCATTCCAGTAACTGAGCAAAGGTAAAGCAATTTTTATCCCTCTTCATAAAGCTCCATACATTGTATATCAGACCCCTCAGCTTTAGTGATGGGCGAATTTGTCCCGAAACGGGCAAAAATTAGCAAAACACAGATTTTGACGCCAGCGTCCGGTAATCATAGGATTTTTTCGGGTGAATTTAATCAGCAAATTCGCAAATTTATTCGCTGGCGGCGAAACACAGAAATTCGTCTTGAATTTGCGCCTGCCGAATAAATTCACCCATCACTACTCACTGCCTTGCCTGCCAGAGAAAATGGAGGAGACAGGGAGGTACATTTGCAGCACCTAAATCTGGGTCAAACCAATGCACACGTGATGCGTTCATGCATTCATTTTATTTATTTATTTATTTATTTTTATAGTTTTGTGAACTGTGCATTTATATGGACATAAAAATATTTATTTTTTCACAATTTGCAATTAATATCCTGAGGGGGGAAATGAGATATCACTGTGGAAAAAATATTCAATACTGCTTTGCAGGGGCCTATTTATTAAACCTCAGATTTATCTGGTCGAGGTATTTAAGAGGAAAACTAGAATTTTTCTTGATTTATTATCCCCCAAAGTTGCTAAAAATCTGAATCCGAAAATTCTCCATCTCAAACCTGTTGAGGTCAATTAATGACAATGTCCCTGAAGTTGTTTCTTGACATCATGATCTGCGCTAGATAAAGTCTGGGTTTTCATCTGATAATCTAAAAAAAGTGAGTTTTCGGAGCGTCAGTCATACGATACAAATATGCACAGTAGAGTAAAAAGCAGAACGTTAACAATAAAGCCGGCGATTTCGTTCTACTGTGCATGCGTCTGCCCTGGGAAATTTGAAGAAAGAAGAAGAAGGAAGCAGTTTTCTGCGGATAGGAACACCGGCCCGGGGGTGTCAGGTAAGTAGATACAATCACTTGGGGGTGCCTAACATTTGGCACCCCCAAGTGCTACAAGCCTTTCCTTCTCCTTTAATGTTTGTCTAAGCTGTTATAATTTCTTTGGTATTTAACACAGATTTGCACAAAAATGCCTGCTGTTTCATGGATTTATTCATTAGTACAATTATTTTAACTATAGATTCGTTTTTAAAGCATTTTCACTCCTACGTACAAAATCAATACTGGGAAATGTGTGTTTTCCATCTTATAAAGTTTTCTGCCATTATTATAATTTATAATAATTATAAAGATACCACAACGTTTCACTGGACTGCAAATGGAAACCCCCCATGCAGGGCAGCCATCAGGGGGGGACAGGGGGGAGAGTTGTAGGGGGCCCGAGGGTAAGGGGGGCCCAGTCACGCCACACTTACTTGATTAGCCAGGCCCCCAACTTTCTGAGAGCAGCTGACTTCGGGAAGGCATGGACGTTTAAGGGGCCCTGGCCACCAATTTTCTCATAATATGGGGTGGGGGGGTTGGCCACCAATTTTTTTTTCTCATGTGGGGTCCTAGCCACCAATATTTTTTAATGGGGGGGGCCTGGCCACAAATGTTTTTTTATGGGGGCCCTGACCACCATTATCTTTTTATTTTTTATTAAGATGTGGGAACCCTAGCCACCAATATTTTTTTTGTTTTTTTACTGTGTGGTGGGGGGCGGACCTGTGGGGTGGGGAAGGCAGAACTGTAGGTGTGGCTTGCAGTGGGGGCCCAGGAAATTTTGTCATATGGGGCCCTGCAATTTCTGATGGCGGTCCTGCCCCCATGTCTTATATTCTGAGTCTATTCTTTGTTTTGTTGGGAAATCTTTTCTTATGGCTTATTCACCAAATTTAGATTCTGAACGTTACAGGACTACTCGGGATGTGTTCTACAACACCTATGCTACAGTGTGTTGGGAATACAATATACATGTAGAAGGTTACTTTTCAACAATAACATAGTGGTTTGTTTCTGTTTGTTACCTTATATGAACCCTGAATGCAATCAATTTTCATCTTGACTGGATTGAAATGGTTGAACTTGTACATTTGCCAATAGAAATGACATTCACCACCCAGACTTCAGTCTTACAGCTTCCAAGTTTCGTTATGTTCAATATATTGTAAATATAATCAATGTAGATGTATTCTACCCAATTTAGAATTGTATAAATCAGAGACTTTATGCAGTTTCAAAATTGCCACCTCAGTTTATCCTTAACCACTTTTTTTTTGCCATAAATGTAGAAGAAAACTCATCTCACATTTCCAGGTATATAAAGTTGAGAATAAGACTTGGGAGATCTTTTGGTGGTACAATGGATACTTTATTTCATATTCATTGGTAATATTGTCCAACGTTGAGATCTTTCTGAATGTAAGTATTTTAAGTGATTTAATCAGTCACAGAAATGCAATGCATTCTATCCAACCTCCCGCTTGGTGGTTTTATAAAACAAAATGTATTTAGTGACATACTGTAGCATGATAAGTTCAATATACAATTTATTATTATGTTATTTTTTGTGGCCATAAATGTAACTTTTTTGTTTATAAAGTATAATCTCTGTTTTAGTGCATTCGCATAACTTGGTGGTGTAAACTCACCAGTTTGTATGTATTAGTGTCTTTATATTGACACAATGTATGTATTGATTCTGTTGTGAACTGGCCTTTAACTGACTTTACTATTTGACTCCTGCCATGCCCCGTACCTATTTATCCTTTCATAGCTGCTTTGTGCCGGATCCATCTAACCTCACTCCTGTTGTCTTTGTGTGTCTGTCAGACTCACAAGCCTCACTTTATTGTTCAGTCTACCAGTTCCATCCAGGATTATATTTCTATTCGGGTTCATTATTTCCGTTCAGTCCTGGAGCTCTAAAGACATTTCTTATGTTCTTTCTTTTCCCCTTTTCTCCTTTATTTATGTTGAAGGGGATATCTATTACTAACTATTTCAATTCATTATGCATTCTATTTAATCTTTTATTCTCTTCTACAAATGTAGGTGTGCCCCTTAGAGACAATACACTTATCACTTACACCCTTCCCATTCTTATTTCTGCTCCATGCCTTGTGCCAGATTAGAATATCCAGCCCAAGACAAGGGCACAGTGCTGACAGATGAACCCTGAGCCCCATACCAAATACCTGCCTTGAATATTTCTGGGTAGGCTGTTCCCAGGCTGAGGCCACACAGGGCCGGCCTAGGGTAACAAGTTGGTAGGGGTGGCCTGCTGCCCAGCCGCTTGCCAAAGAGCACTGGGGATGCACAGCTCCCCAATGCTCCGGTGCGGTAGAGATGGCGGGCGCTAGGACCGCACAGCTTAGGGGCACCCGCTGCTGAAATCCGGCACTGGCTGTTCCTTGGTAGGGTAGTCTGCTGTACAGTTATGGGAACTGTTATCTGGAAACCTGTTATCCAGAAAGCTCTGAATTACGGAAAAACAGTCTCCCATGGACTCCATATTATCCAAATGATCCAAATTTTTTTTTTCTTCTGTAATAATAAAATAGTACCTTGTAATTTATCCAAACTAAGGTATAATTAATCCATATTGGAAGCAAAACCAGCCTATTGAGTTTATTGAATATTTACATGATTTTCTAGTAGACTTAAGGCATGAAGATCTAAATTACAGAAAGATACATTATCAGAAAAACCCCATGTCACAAGCATTCTGGATAACAGGTCCCATACCTGTGAGTGCCTGTTGTGGCTCTTCCTTTTTATTTTTTATGTGTACAGCACACAAGTAGGCTATGCAATTTGACCCGAAATCTGTATCATTACAAATCCTTTTCAGGGATTTACAAAGGTGCTGACATTGCAGCTGCTTTATTTCTTTGAAAATGTCGTGCCCAGGAAGCTTGAGCTAAACAAATGCTGTTTTCCAGCTCCGACAGGAATTTTACCAGCAAGAAGACAGTTGTGCTGTGTCACAACCCCTGCGCCTCAAGGAATTTACATTGTCTATCTAATTTCTTTCATTTTCTCCTTTTTATATTGACATAATTCCCAACTGCCTTTGTGCTGAGACCTTTACTTTTGTTGACATAATTGTTCTTCTGTGTAGTCATTGTTAAAGTCTATAGTTTGCAAAACTGTAATCTGAAACCCAATTTGTCTCTTAAATAAACTCTCAAACAGAAGCTACACGTTAACAATTCTGGTCCAACTCAAATTGTACATGAATAAAGAACATTAACACTGTCTTATACACAGATAAATGGATGGAGGTCACCAGAGCGTAAATATTAGTATGTTATAGAATGGCTAATTCTAAGCAACTTTTCAATTGGCCTTGATTTTTTTATATAGTTTTTGAATTATTTGCTTTTTTCTTCTGAATTTTTTCCAGCTTTCAAATTGGGGGGGGGCACTGACCCCCTCTAAAAAACAAATGCTCTGTAGGCTACACGTTAATTGTTATTGCTATTTTTATTACTCATCTTTCTACTCAGGCCTTTTCCTGTTCATAGTCCAATCTTGTATTCAAATCATTGTGTGGTTGCTAGGGTAATTTGGACCCTAGAAACCAGCTTGCTAAAATTGCAAACTGGAGAGCTGCTGAATAAAAATCTAAATAACTCAAAAAACACAAATAATAAATCATTAAAACCAATTGCAAATTTTCTCAGAATATCACTCTCTACATCGCACTATAAGTTATTCCTTGAATTATTATAGTATAAATTCCTTGTGAGCCGAATGTACTGAATGTACTATATACTGTATATGCAGGTAGATATTCTAAACTATTTAAATGTGATCATTTCATAGAGGGATAAGGATCTCTTAAATTGAGGTCACTAGCACCATATGAACTCAGCCCAAGTTTTCCACATCTCATTGGTCTCTAGTTCCGTGAATTACACCCAACTGCTCTGCATTTATTGTCAGATGCAGCCAGTCCCTAGAGACCTTCCTTAAAGAATATAAAACAATCCAGTTATAACACTGTTTAACAGAGTACTTAAGCTTAACTAAAGAAGTGGGGCTGAAATGTTGTACATAATTTTTTTGGGCTTCTGTACCAGCCCAAGGCAACCACAGCCCTTTAGCAGTAAAGATCTGTGTCTCCAAAGATGCCCCAGTAGCTCCCCATCTTCTTTTCTACTGATTCACTGCATATGCTCTGTGCTGATGTTAGTTACCTTAGTTTAGGAACCAACGCACAATAAACTGAATATTTACAGTATACTATAAATGCCACAATATAAGGCTGATTAGTAAATAATTATGATTATTAGTACACGGCAGCTCAGAAACCAGCACAATTAGCATCAGAATTCATAATCAGTCCTGTAGCATCAGCTTATATTACTGGACATCGTCATTTTCTGTTTGACGACCCCTAAGCTTAGCTTTCCAACAGCTTATCAAAGCCCACTGAGCATGTATGTGTCATTGACAAATTCCAAGATGGGAAACTTTTGTGACAACCTTGAAGGCCTGGAAAATTACTACTATAGATTGACTGAACCATTAGGTTGGTTCAGTAAGTTCAGTATATAAAATAACATATCTAGTCATATTCATTGTTAGGGTTTAGTTTTCCTTTAATAAGATTTGCAGTTTTGATCTGTAATGCAGGGGCTCTAAAAAAGGTTCTCGTTTCCAATTAAAAACCCGATCAATAAAATCTTGTTTCAAAAACCAATGTTATTTTCTGTTTTTTTCATCCGACACAAAAATGGAGCCTACTGTGAAAAGGACTTTTACCAGATTAATCAATCGTTTAAATAATACTTAAACAGATGCTAAATGGTTATCAAATGTCTTCTTTAGCGAGTTCATCATTTTACACTCTAAATTACTCCTATTCTAATAGATTGGGTTATTTGTACTGCTGGCATTACATTCTTTTTTTTTAATTCAAGGTTGCTTAGACGTTCACTCCGAAGGTTTCCAGGGGCAGATTAATGGGAAGGTTAGCAGAAAGAAAAAGCTTGCTTAGTTTATAAAATGTGCATAATCATTTTGAGATTGCTGTGTAAATGCATACACTTATGAAAAAGTCTATTTGATCATGTTCTAGAAACCAACTTGATTTACCTGCTCAAAATTCTAAATTCTAAGTTTATTTACATTATTTTAATAGATATATATTTGATATATTTTTTAGTAACACATTTGGTTACTTACATGCTTTTACATGCATCCCACTGCCCCTACTCTATTCCCTAATGTACAGTACTAGTCAATTACTCACAGCCCCCTGATTCTAGTAGCTGTGTTTGTTTAACATAAGAGTATCAATCTTTATAGATTATTCCTCTGATATCCATTTTTAAAGGGAAGCACCAATTCTGATGTAACAACTGCAAGGCAGGGTTAGTTTTATCGGAGGTAGAATATGAGCAAGAGAGAGAGTCAATATTTGGGTTAAGGTAGTGCCTCTAAACTGAATAAAGTCCAAACATTTAACTTGTTTAGATAATATGTTGTAAGCAGTTAATGAGAACTTGCAGACCGCAATTGCTATTGGTAAATATTGTCAGGACTTAGCTGCATTTAAACTCTGGGCTGCATGTTGAACTGGGCCTGCGTTACCCTTTTGAATCACTGGAGACCTTTGGGATCCAGTGTTACACATATTGTTAAATACTCTTTTGTTACTCTATGTCAATGTTCCCCAACCAGTGGCTCATGAGCAACATGTTACTCTCCAACCTTTTGGGTGTGGCTCTCAATGGTCTCAAAGCAGATGCTTATTTTTTAATTCCTGGCTTGGAGGCAAGTTTTAGTTGCATAAAAACCAAGTGTACTGCCAAATAAACTACCTGTAGGCTGCCAGTCCACATAGAAACTGTAAAATAGCTAATCACTGCCATTATTTGACATCCCCAGGGTTATTTTCATGCTTGTGTTACTCTCCAACTCTTTTTACAATGAAATGTGGCTCATGGGTAGTGATGGGCGAATTTATTCGCCAGGCGCGAATTTGCGCGATTCAAATTTCAATTTTTTTGCTGAAAAAACGGGCGCCGGCATCAAAAACGGGCGCTGGCGTCAAAAACGAGACGCCGGGACCGTTTCACGAATTTTTCGCCGTTTCGCAAATTTCGTACATTTTTCGGCGAAGCAAAACGGAGCAAATTCGCCCATCACTACTCATGGATAAAACAGGTTGGTGACCTCTGCTGTATGTACATGCTCACCTCCTCCTCCCTCATTAAACCAGATGATTACAATCTGACAATTAAGGGCCTTTTTAAGCCTGTTACAAGCAACTCCCACTTGCTAGGTCATTAAAACCTTGCAGCCTAATTTAGCCTACGTATTTTCCATTCTGTGATTTCACTGCCTCGCTCCTGTCCATAGTGCCTGGTTCTCTATTCTATTCCTTGTTCCTCCGCACCAGTTCCCCAAGTCTAAATTCCATTGGATCTCCTGGTATTTGACCTCTGCCTGTTTACTGGACTACCTTTTATCTTCAGCCTGACCGTAACCTTGGCCTTTAATACGAACTTGTCATTGTTGCTGCCTGCCCCTGACCACTGTCCTAGTGTAAGAAAGTACATAAGTTTATATCTTGCTTTCATCTGTTATATTGCCTTAATCTTCATTAATAAATCATTCATGTTTCAGGCCTATCAACACCTCAAATACCCGTTTTATCCGTGTTATACAGCACTTAGGCTCCTACCTGCCAACAACTCATCCGTGGCTCAACATGACAAATACACACAATAAAAAAAGAGAGGCTGCACCCATAGAAAAAAGATAACTTTGTAGGCTTGTATTTTCATGTATATGCTTTTGTCCATGCTATTAACTTTATTGTTTGTTAAGCTAAGTCTAGAAAGCTCAGTTAATTGTTATGTACAGTTTGCCTACTACACAGGATTATTTATTATTAGACATTTAAGACTTATGCACAGAAAGAAATGTATGCTACAGCAGCTCATTTGTGGGTTTCATACACACTGGTGATTTAAATCTGATCCCACTGAATTGCTTTTTCTGGATGAGAACTGAATCTGACTCATTAAGTAATAAGGACTTACACACATTGGCTTAAAGGGATTCTGTCATGATGTTTATGGTTTACTTTTTATTTACATTGTAAGTAATCCACTCTACTATTTAAACTGTTATTATTAAACCAATAAATGTATATGTTTTTAACGGTAATATTGGTGTGGAGGCAGCCATCTCTTACCTGATCCTGTGCTTTCAGAAAGAGCCAGCACATCACAATGGAGTTTCTTTCAGATAAGCTATTCTCCTACTCCTACTGTAACTTCAAGTCACAGCGGGACTTGGATTTTGTGCCTGATCCTGAGCTTTGAGAAGGAGCCAGCACTTCAGGATGGAACTGCTTTGAGATAGCTATTGCTTCTCCCTATACCACATTATATTATTATATCACAACATAGCTCCGCCTAGTGGTAGACATGAGAATAGCAACCAAGTTGGAAAAAAAACAAGGGTTTTCCTGCTTTGATGCTATTCTCATGTCTCAATTTTAGCAATGCAAACAAATCCTTCAGCAGAGGTGTTGTATAGCTGCTATCTGGTTAGCTGCCTATTGTTCTGCTGATAGGCTGCTGATGGGCTGATGGGGAGGGAAGGAAGGGGGTGATATCCCTCCAACTTGCAGTGAAGTAGTAAAGAGTGACTGAAGTTTAACAGAGCACAAGTCACATGACTGAGGGCACCTGGGAAGCTCACAATATGTCTAACCCCATGCCACATTTCAAAATTAAATATAATACAATCTGTCCCTTTAAAAAAAGGATTCCAGTAGAGAATTCTGCTGGAGCAACACAATTAACTGGTGTTTTTTGAAAAAACATGTTTTCCCATGACAGTTTCCTTTTAAATTATAGTTGCATGCATTTTCCAACATGATACAGATCCAAATGCTTGGCCAACTTTGCAGTGTGCCACAATAACAGCTGCATTATTGCTTTGATCAGGCCTCTTACGGAAACAGAAATCCATCATTCCTTTCCTCTGTTTCCTCGATTTATTTACTTCAGTGTAATGTGCACATCATTCACAATGCATGACAATAAACAAAGCAATACCATAATATTATCCTGCACCAGAAATCAGTTGTGTCTGAAGTTAAACTGTTCTTCAATAAGCTTCTAAACATGATCACTATGTGTTTTTAAAGGAGAAATAAAGCCTAAGTAAAGACTTAGGCTGGAAATTTTGTACATTATGTTTTGGGCTTCTGTACCAGCTCAAGGCAACCACAGCACTTTAGCAGTAAAGATCTGTGTCTCCAAAGATGCCCCAGTAGCTCCCCATCCTCTTTTCTGCTGATTCCCTGCACATGCTCTGTGCTGCTGTCACTTACTGAGCTTAGGGACCCACTCACAATATACAGTACACATAGAATATAAATGTCACAATATAAGGCTGATTAGTAATTAATACAGAGAATTACTACATGGCAGCACAGAAAACCGGTGCAAATAACATCAGAATTTAATAATCAGCCTTGTAGCATCAGCTTATATTACAGACCAACCTCATTTTTTGCTTGATAATTTGTGACAACCCCTAAGCTCAGCTTCTCAACAGCTGCTCAGAGCCCACTGATCATGTGAGTGTCACAGACACTTTCCAAGATGGTGACCCCCTGTGACAAGTTTGAAGTCCTGGAGCATTGCTGCTATTGACAAGCTGAAATTTTAGGCTGGTGCAATAAGTTTAGTATATAAAATATGACATTTTTAGCCATATTCATTTTTAGGGGTTAGTTCTCCTTTAAGTGTCCTAACAAGGTTTCGGTTTTGTGCTTTCTATGTATAAAGTTTGAACCTATGAAATACCCACCTGTGGTATGCTTTATTTATTGTCTTGCAAAAATTGCCTTCTATTAAAATGGAAAAAAAATGATTTTCACCCCCACATTAAAGGAGAAGTAAACATTAAAAATGAATATGGCTAAAAATATTATTTTACATACTGAACTTATTGCACCAGCCTAAAGTTTCAGCTTCTCAATAAAAGCAATTATCCAGAACTTAAAACTTGTCACAGGGGGTCACCATCTTGGAAAGTGTCTGTAACACTCACATGCTCAGTGGGCTCTGAGCAGCTGTTGAGAAGCTAAGCTTAGGGGTTGTCACAAATTATCAAGCAGAAAATGAGGGTTGTCTGTAATATAAGCTGATGCTACAAGGCTGATTAATAAATTCTGATGCTAGTTGCACTGGTTTCTGTGCTGCCATGTAGTATTATCTGTGTTAATTACTAATCAACTCATATTGTGACATTTAGCAGAAAAGAAGACAAGGAACTTATGGGGCATTTTTGGAGACACAGATCTTTCCTGCTAAAGGGCTGTGATTGCCTTGGGCTGGTACAGAAGTCCAAAACATAATGTACAACATTTCCAGCTACTTCTTTAGTTAGGCTTTAGTTCTCATTTAAAACTGTCCAAAAGGGATATTTCCCAAGTGTTTAGATTAAGATGAACTAGAAGTAAACTGACCCATAATGTTCTTATGGCAGATTTAAAACCCAAACTTAAATGATGAACAGGTACAGTAACTTTGAGCTTCATTTCCTTGCTCTTCATTTGTTGCCTTATCTTCCAATACGGTGTGCAGACTGTACACATTAAAATCTAATTTCTAGCTAAGATGTTCAACTTGTTAAGCTCCAATATTTAGGTCTAGTATTTGGTAAAAAATAAATAAATAAAGTTGCAGAATATCAGAAAATTTCCTTTTAAAAAAATCTATTTCATGCAATATGTATCTCTCTTTTAATACCCTTGCCTCAAATGACCCATCCGAGATGTTTTTCAGATGCACATTTGAGTATAATTAAACTAGAAAGAGATGCGTTTTTGTACATAGCTATTTCTTTTCAAACACTAGTTTGGTCATGTTTTCTTTTTGGCTTAAAGTGTTCTTCATAACAAGTGGTTATGTCTTTGCAAATTAATATAACAGACAGGAGAACACTGGCTCATTATGGTACAAGGAAAGCACAAAAGGAACATTCTTTGCAGCTTTAGTCTTTTCATTAATAAAGGAAAGTGTACCCAGAAATCTCCATCTTTTTCTTTCATGTGTTACCAGGGGTTCTTTGGAAAGAAAGCTTTGTCCGCTTTTCCATTGTTATAAATAATATAAATATAACATTTAGGTTGCATTAAATGCTACAATATGCTTGATGTTTTAACATTTTCATTTGTTTTCAAAATTATTTACCAAATTAAATTTCTTCAGTTGTTTTCACCAGAAATTAAGACTTTCCAAAATCTCTGGTGTTTGTCTGGCAGCTCAGTGATCCAGGTGCAGATTCTGAACTGTTACAATTTGCTACATTAGTTAATACATTTCTCAGCAGCATTTGTGGAATATTGGCAATTATTGTATCAAGTCTAACAGCTGCCTTTAATGAAACTCTTCTGTTCTGCAGTAGAGTCCTGCAGCAAGTCAGCTACCCGCTTGTTACCTGCAAAAAAAGCGGACACCCTGCGGAATGAGGGGAGGATTTTCAGGTGCGGGTCTGCTGGTCTTCGGGTCGGGTTGTGGGTCTCATCTAGATTTCTTATCTTATGTAATATTGTCTATATTTTACTCCTTTTAAAGTTTTACAAAACTTGTTTCTGTCCCTGCCCACTTTTGACGACAAGACTTCCGGTTTGAAGCACCGTCACTTCCTGTTTGATGGTGGTCGGCGGGTTGCGGGTCAGGTTGCGGATAAGGCAGTTGCGGGTCTGGGTCGGGTAGCGGATCAAAGTGGCTAAATATGCCGGTTGCAGTTCGAGTCGCAGGCTGCAGGTTGTGGGTTTGACTTATGGGTTGAGTACCAGTAGGGTGGGTTTGGGTTGAATTTTGGCCAACCATTGCGGGTTAGGGTTGGGTGCCGGTCAATTACACTTCTCAACTGCTCACCATTATTCCCTGTTTTGGAATTAGAAGCATGCACAGAAGTAGCGTATAGAGTGAGAAGATGTGGGTATGGATTGGGCACATGTTCAACAATGGCAACATTTTGTGGGTTAGGGTCAGGTGCAAGTTAAAGGTTTTGCAGGTTAGGGTCAGGTACTGGTTTTGTTTTTCCTGACCTGCACATTAGTACTCAGCAGGGCCAAAGATAAGAATTGTATCAACTAAGGTTTTTTGGTGCCCCCCCCCATCAGAGCTGCTTTAAAAAGACAGAAGGTCTGATACGCTCCTAAAACATTTAGGGGGTTATTTACTAAAAATCCGAATTTATCACCTATTTTATAAAAAAAAAAAAAGACCAAACTCGAATGCCTGATTTTAGCTCATGTAATAATTAAAAAAACTCTGTTTAATTGAGTCACGGAAAAACTCGATAAAAACCTAAGATTTTATGGGAAAACCCATAAAA
Organism: Xenopus petersii; assembly: GCA_038501925.1. Classification (NCBI taxonomy): domain Eukaryota; kingdom Metazoa; phylum Chordata; class Amphibia; order Anura; family Pipidae; genus Xenopus; species Xenopus petersii. Next base: position 57,938,777 of record CM076672.1, read on the forward strand.
AGTTGAATTTTCATGCTAAACCCAGCACAGACCACAAAAACTTCCAATTCGAGTTTTTTTCCTCTAAAAATTAGAGTCTTATAGTGAAAAAAAACCTCTCAAATGTAACATTTGGATTTTAATAAATCACCTCCCTTAGTTACTGTACATTGTGATATTGTGAAGTAGTGATTCTGTTTCTATTAAGCAGTTAACATATTCCTTTTGTCTAGGTCCTTTAACTGCACCATCATGTATCTATATCCTGTGTGTTTTTGTGGCTTTCAGTTTAAATGGCCAGTTCATTCAGGGACACTGCACAATCCAGATTCTTTTGGTATATGAGTGTCCTACTTGCTCATTCTTGTGTCAATTCAATTAACCATAGGTTGTAAGACAGATGCACGTTAACATCCAAGTCCTTCAGAAGGGGAGGGAGGAGTATCAGTTCAAAGGTCACAATGCCCAAAATTCCTTGTTTGTGTTCAGTAGGTTTTAGCTTATGTCGTTTTATTAGCCTGGAGAATGAAATGTTTTAAAGGTTGCCACAGTATTAAAAAAAGCCTATCAGTCTTGTAAAACATTAAAGCATCACATTATTAACTGTCCTGGATTAAAAAACACTCTTTTAATGATTGTAAACAATTTATACAATAAAGTAAGAAAGCTGAACAATTTGACAATATGCAGTTTGCTATAAGTGGATTAACATGTAAACAGTTTGCCAGCACAAGACTTATATAATACATATATAATACATACACACATATAATGAAAAGGTATATTAGAATTACAATTGGATTTGAATAGGAGAAATAAGCTGTTTCCAACTCTTTATATTCAGCATTCCAATTCCAGCATGCTTCTTCTGAATAAGCAGAATACCTTAACATTAGCACTGATTGTGTGGCATTACTTTGCACTTACCTTTTGTCTCTCTCATTTCTCTCTATTACTTTATATTACTGTAAAGAAGTGATGTGCTGGCTGGCCTGATACCCGTGGGTCGGGCGGGTTCGGGCCGACCTCGCACCTCCGGTTGCGGGCGGGTCCAGGTTGAGCTCTCCTTCCTGCACTCCCCGTCCGCCACCTTGCACTGCCGGCTTCCAACTTCTGGCTTCCTTTTTTTGTAGACGTGCACCTAATTGCCCCATCCCTTTTTGTGACATCATCAGCGAGCGGGTCAGCACAGGTGTATAAAAGGAACCCAGAAGTCAGGGATGCGGACACACGTAGGGCAGGTTAGGGTCAGGTAAAAACCGACTTGCACATCACTACTGTAAAGCCATTTCTTATCGCTACATTTCTTTTCTTACCCCTCCCAACAAATTTTACTTTTATTTTGCCAGATTATCATTCTTTACTTTTCACTCTGTAATTAATCCCCCTACTCCATCTTTCTACTCGTTTTCCTAATCTCTGTCAGCTTACAGGTCACCTCTCCAGTTAGTCTTTGCCACCACCCATTTCATGCAAGCTACTGCCTTTCAAGTGTCCCACTCTTTCTTCCCATATCTCTGTTGGAATGGCTTCACTAGACAAGCAGCCTTAATAATGGCATTTATTTCTGATACACTTGGTACAAATCAGTTGCGGCTGTTGATACAACCACCAATGGGAACCCCTAGAAATCTAACAGGTCTAGGCCATTGGTGATTTCATGTTACCCTTGAGTTAAGGTGGACTTCCAAAGTAAAGGAACACACATGGGCACAAGTATCATTTTTAATTTTGTGTCCAAACTATCACTTTGCACTTGTGCTGGCATTTGTAAATGAGGCATAAATCCTTATGTGTTAATACCCAAATAATACCCAAAATATTTTTTTTTTGGACAGAACATACAGTCTATGATATATAGAACATGCAGTTGCATGGAGGCACTAAGCAGCTCTTACATATTACAATAAACTATTATATATATGTGAGTGTGTGTGTATTATAGACTGAGAGTGGTTCCTTACTAGAAATCTCTTCCCCATTGTTTTGTTTCAGCTCCACCAACTTATTAAACTATGTCTGCAAATGGGCTCTCCCTGTTCCCAAAATATCCCAAATCTAAAAATGTTAAAAACATTAAGGGGCCGATTCACGAATTTCGGGTGAAGGGTTCGAATAAAAAAAAATTCGAATTTCGAAGTATTTTTTGGGTACTTCGACCATCGAATTGGTTAAATTCGATCGAATTCAATCGAATTCGAATGATTCGAACGATTAGAAGTAAAAATCGTTCGACTATTCGACCATTCGATAGTCGAAGTACTGTCCCTTTAAGAAAAACTTCGACCCCCTACTTCGGCAGCTAAAAGCTACCGAAGTCAATGTTAGCCTATGGGGAAGGTCCCCATAGGCTTGCCTGTGATTTTTTTGATCGAAGGATTTTCCTTCGATCGTTGGATTAAAATCCTTCTAATCGTTCGATCGTTCGATCGCAGGATTTGTGCAAAATCGTTCGACTTCGATATTCGAAGTTGTACGATTTTAGTTCCCAGTCGAATATCGAGGGTTAATTAACCCTCGATATTCGACCCTTCGTGAATCGGCCCCTTGGATGTGTCTAATTGGAGTTTGCGTTGGTTTTGCCCGAAGCTTGTATACATTTTATTTTATATCTTGAGGGTTTTGCCTGGAGGAAAAAACAATCTGTGTCACCAAGCACAAAAAAATCTGTCACCAAACGGTATCTACTTAATCAGAACATCATTTTTTAATGAAATCTTAGAAACATCTCTCTATATAGTAAGGTAATGCCTGCGGGTAGTATGCTAATGCCTGTGGGTATGTTTAGCTCAGGAGATATTTTAGATAACATGGAGAATACAGAAAGAGCTTGAAGGAGGAATATAGACAAAGCTGAAAGCAAGAATGCAACTCTAAGAGGAAGAACTTCATATGGATGAACCCAAGAGGACAACTACCATGGGGGAATAATTTTGGGGATTTCTGAAATTAAATGTAAGCACATCCCTTCTGTTAATAACTATTTAAATCATTTCTGATTTTGTTTACTTGATTATACTTATAGTCACATGCTCTCTACTACCCTCGTCATTGCACACCTTACATCTACCTCTCCTTCAGGGGGGCCCTTGATGCAGGAGTGAGTTCTACACAGATTCTCATGCACTTTACTTTACTTTGTCATGATAATTTTGCAACTAGTGGCTCTTCAAACACAAGTGATTGCTTTATTGCTGCAGTTTAACCTCACAACTGACTCCCACGCACAACTACAAATTGTGAAAAAATCAGCCCATGAATACCAGTGTCACCTCATACAAGTGTTGGAAACGTGGTTCATAGGGGTAAATTTATCAAAGAGTGAAGTTCCGCCACTAGAGTGAAATTCCGCAGCTCTCAATTCATTTCTATGGGCGTATTTATCAATGGGTGAAAGTGAAAGTTCACCCTTTGATAAATACGCCTATAAAAATCCCATAGAAATGAATGCAGAGTGGCAGAATTTCACTCTAGTGGCGGAACTTCACTATTAACTTCACTCTTTGATAAATATACCCCATAGTCTATTGTGACATCTAAGGGGCCGATTCACCAAGGGTCAAATATAGAGGGTTAATTAACCCTCGATATTCGACTGGGAATTAAAATCCTTTGACTTCGAATATCGGAGTCGAAGGATTTTGCGCAAAACTGCGATTGAATGATTGAAGGAATAATACTTCGATCGAACGATTTAATCCTTCGAAGCGAACGATTCGAAGGATTTTAATCCAACGATCGAAGGATTATCCTTCGACCAAAAAAACTTAGGAAAGCCTTTGGGGACCTTCCCCATAGGCTAACATTGACTTCGGTAGCTTTTAGATGGCGAACTAGGGGGTCGAAGTTTTTTCTTAAAGAGACAGTACTTCGACTATCGAATAGTCGAATAGTCGAATGATTTTAAGTTCGAATCCTTCGATTCGAAGTCGAAGTCGTAGTCGAAGGTCGAAGTAGCCCATTCGATGGTCGAAGTAGCCCAAAAAACACTTCAAAATTCGAAGTTTTTTTACTTCACTCGAATCCTTCACTCGAAGTTAGTGAATAGGCCCCTAAGTGTGAATAGGGCTTTTATTAATTGCTAAGATTTAGTTATTTTATACTAAGTTTGAGGCATTTATTTGTAATCATCGGATATTTGTTTTCTATTAAATTGTTGTTGCGTATTCTTTTATTGAAGATAAAAAAATAGAAGAAAAAAAAGTCAGAATCAGATTGGGCAATATCCTCTGTGTGCCAAAGGCCCCATGGAAAAGCGGTAAAGCAACTTTTTAACCCCCATCCACACAATGAAAATCAGCATGCAGCACCATTTATTGAGGATACTGGATTATGTCAATTATATGGAGAGGCTGATTAAGAAAGGTGTTTCTCAACCCTTAAGAGGAAAGACAACTATATTCGGCTATTTGGTGTCAATCATATTACATCTTGTTATCATCAGATTATATTTAATACGTCAACGTAATTAAAATCGTTTCGAAATTTATGTTTGCAATTTTTACCAGGTGCATGCTTTACACCTGTTATGTATACATACCTAACTAATAGTATCTGTTAGAAGGTAAATTGCTCTGCATGCATTAAGCAGGACACTGTAATAGAAATATTCTATCACCTGTACCATGATAAAGTAATTCAAATTAAAATCTATAATTGCAACAAAAAATTATATTCATATATTCATAAGCTGTCATTTGATACTAATTTGCCATGCAATGTAATTATAAGCAGGATGTCAGCACTATTTAAAAAGCTTATTTGTGGAAATTATAATATATTTTAACCTTTGTTCATTTAATGGTGATTGTGTTACTATTTAATATTTTTGTTGTATTTGATCCTTTTATGTCTTCTGGCACATTTTCATGGTGAGACAGTTTGGGTAAAAACAGCTGAACAAGAAAGACGCACATTTGCACCAATGATGTTCTCGGCAATATAATTTTACTTTGGGTGTTAGCAACCCAAAATGTAAGTTTGTTTGATAGGTATAAATGTAATGATTAAAAGATGCTTAGGGGCAGACTTTTGTAAGGGTCGAATTTTCATGGTCAAAACTGTCAAATTCAACTAGGGATTTATCGAAACTCGATTTGAGTTTTTTTAAAAAATCCAAATTCGATTTTCAAGATTTGTCATACTCTGGACCTTTAAAAATTTAAATTCGACTATTCGTCACCCAAAACCTGCTAAATTACTGTATCAATGGGAGAGGTCCAGTGATCAATTTGGAGATGTTTGCAGCCTTCCTGACATTCAAGTTTTTTTCAGAGAAAAAACTCGAATCAAGTTTGATCAAATCTGATTCAAATTCAATTTAAGTTTTCGGGTTGTTTAAAATCATCTGAGTAGGAAAAATGTGATACTTAATTTCGATTAGTCGAATTTTGAATTCATGGGAGTTTTAAAAAACTTACATGAATTTGAAAGCCGACCTTTGATACAGGGGCATAACTACAGAGGAAGCAGACCCTGTGGCTGCAGGGGGGGGGGCAAGAGGTATAGGAGCCCCATGATAAATGCTTTGTCACCCATGAGAAAAACAAAGTGCCCAAAAAGACCTCCTTATTGCACTGAATGGGAATGGTCACAGGTAAAACATATAAAACGTGTAATAATGCCAAATTGCCTTCAAAGGCAATGCCTTGTGATTATTTGATTAATATGTTTTACCTGTATCAATTCCAGTGGGTTCCAATGGCAAAGATATTTTTTTGATCGCTTTTTTGGGGGGAACAAAGAGTGACAAAGAATTCTGTGTGCCATCACGTAAAATAAAAGGAACTGTCCTGGATAAATTAAAGCAAATTAGGACATATTTAATATGCCTCTGGACACAGGGCAAACATTTCACTGGTGGTCCCCTGCAGCTCCTCTATTAAATTTGCACCCATACTGTATTCATGATGGGAGTGTAGGACTTTGTGCTCATTTATATTATTTTATATTTAATTATATATTATTTAGGGATGCACCGAATCCATTATTTTGGATTCGGCCGAACCCCCCATTCCTTGTCGAAAGATTAGGCTAAATACCGAACCGCATCCTAATTTGCATATGCAAATTAGGGGTAGGAACGGGAAAACATTTTTACTTCCTTGTTTTATGCAAAAATGCATGTGATTTCCTTTCCAGCCCTTAATTTGCATATACAAATTAGGATTCGGTTCCGCCAGGCAGAAGGATTCTTCCGAATCTGAATCCTGCTGAAAAAGGCTGAATCCTGGCCGAATCCTGAACCGAATCCTGAATTCAGTGCATCCCTATTATTATTTTATTTATTGTGCCATGTAAAATGTTTCCCTTGTTTCCCTCTCCTGCCTGCATTTAGACACACAATAAGGGAGCACTGTCCTTATAACTAATGCTATTGCAGTAAGAACAGGAATGCCTTACATCTGCCCGTGTCGAGCTATACTTCTCTGCAATAATTCCCCAGATGCAATTACTCAATGAATGACCAATAAAGAGCACCTGTTTGCACCTGTTAGTGCTCTAGCACTTGTGTATCATGCATTATTAAATGGCATTCTAAATCTTTTAAAAACAATAAAACACAGATGTACGATTTCTCTGCCTATATATTCCTGCAAGCTGGGAATTGTCCAGAACTGCAGTCCCAGGACCATGTTTGTATATACTTTTTTTTTGTTTTGTTTTTTACAAAAAAACCCAAAAAAACAATAAAACAAAAAAAAAACATACATTGAATTAAATTATTTTATTCATATAAATGAAAGAATGTATTTTGTCTTGCTGCCTCTTTTTGCAGATTTGAATCTCACTTCAGTAGGCAGAGATCATCTTGCAGCCCTTCTTTGAAGTTGCCGTGTCCCACCAGATTCACACTGAGATGCACTAGTCCCGGCAACATCCACATTCTCCCACTGAGAAAGAATCAAAGGATTGAGCTCCGCACACTCCCTCGACTGCCTGTCTGTCTGTCTGTCAGGTGGTTGGCATAATAAAGCTGCCAACCTTTTTTTTTTAGTTTGAATCCTGAGAAAAGTTCTAACAGAAAGGAGAATATTTCTTGGATCCAAAGCTAAAAACACTCCAACAGAACTTGTACATTTTAAAGCATCTGTTGTAGGAATTAAGTCAAATGCTCGAATCATAAGCTTGGGGGATTGGAGAAACAAATACTCTGTTAACCTGGGCCAAGTGGAAACATACTACAAAGTACTAACTGCTCCTAGTAAGTTTGCACAGAATGTTTCCCCAATACCCTCTTTGCTTCAGAAACTGTGGTGGAGAGGGAACTATGGGTGACATATGGTGCCAATGCCCCCTAGTACAATGCTTTTGGTCAAGAGAATTTGGCATGATTGATTCTATAACTCATATACATCTTAGGAAAGACCCCTGGAAAGCTTTGTTTAACCCATGGATCCCTAATATTAATGCAAACACTATTAGTTATATTTACAGCTACTTGGTAAATCATGGCTTTCCCCCTCTCTTTCAAATCCCCAATTTAAAGCACATATTATCTTTATTGCGATAAGTGAAAACTCACTTCCAGACTATCCAGTAGCCATGATAAATTTCTTAAAATTTAGGAACTGTTGGCTCCACGGGCTGCTACATTGAGACTTGCATTGCCCCCCCCCCCTTTCAGTATAAAAACCCATTTTTTGGATTTAAATGTGTATTGAAAAATGTTTCATTTCTGACATCAGATGCTATCCTTTAAACCATGTTGTACTCATGTTATTGTTAATAAGTGTTTGCTGTACAGGGTATTTTGTTCTCCATGCTGGTTACTATATAACAGAAGAGTCAAGCAAATATTTTTTTAAAGTTTTATTTGTATGTTTTATTTATCTGCTTTGTTAATTTGTATTTAGAAGCACAGCCAGTTTACAATCAATCGCATACTTTCTGCGATGGTTATTGTACCTTCTGCTTATTTGCTTATGTACATATTATTTGTATATCTTGTATTTGAGAAAAGAAAAAACCCAACACAAAGTTGTATTAAAAAAAGCATATTTTGTTATAAGTAAAGTATAGTTTTGTTAGAATTATATAGTGGCCATTTATGTAAAAATTTGACTTCCTCTTCTTCTGCTTCTTTATAGCTTCAAATTTGGGGTCCAATAAACTTCCCAAAGCATTTCCTATATTGTGTATTATATAAATACTGTATATAAATATATATATATAGCTTTTAATTCAACCCATTGGCTAATGCTACTATTGTTCTGTGCAAACATACATCTTTTATGAAAATGGAAAACAAGAAGTTTTGGCATAGTGGGCTGATCCTTTTCTACAATTACCAATTTCTTTCTGTGTGATGGATGGTGAAAATTCTGGGTTTTTTGAAGCTTGTAGCGTGTAAAGAAGTGAAAATAGTAAATAGTTGGGCAATAATCTAGTGGCACCAGCCCTTAAGGTTGGCCTGTAGAGGAATTCCCCTGCAGGAGTATACTGAATATAAAGGGGGTGCAGGTATTGTGCACTTCCACTTTGGTCTAGAGGCTCCACCAATACTGACGTTGCCAGACCATTTTTGGGAGACTCCTTCAGGGCTAACTAGACGACAGAAGGGTGTGTGAGTTCAAAGGAGTAAAAGATAGGTAGGCTAATGAGAATGGACAGTCTTTTGTCCCAATGACAAGTGATTAGATTGGGTTAGAGCCTCTTAGGCAATTGTGCGCTAGGTAATGAAAATAAGCTTGTAGGTGTAGGTTAGAGGAGAACCTACAGGAGAAGCATGAGCACTGAATGAGAGGTTACTGCAAAGCATAGGGGGTGGAGGTTTACAGATAGAAGAGGCCCCTGTATGGCTAACAGCAAACTGCCTGTGCATCCCCTACATCACAGAGGTCCTGAAGGCTTCAGGAGAGAAACAATATGAAAGAGTGAGGAGATCAAATAGGAGATTCTCTCTCTCTCTCTCTCTCTCTCTCCATGTTAAATGTAGCCCATTGTTTTCTAGGCTTCTTGCACTCAATTGACCTGAAATGCCAAACACAGGTAAGATGCTCCAGGTTTCGTTTCACTTGCATTCAGGGGTTCATTGTGGTGCCATGTATACCTGCTTCTAATTGGTTCCTACAGCACTGAAAATACAGTAAGGTCTGTGGTTACATAGGTTTCTGGAGCTTCATAGACCGAGCTGTCTGAGGTTGCCTGAATTCTATAAGGGCCATTTAACTCCACATTAACATACAGCATTTCCTTCCATTTAAGTGTAACTAACCTTATAGACAGAGTTTTGTCTCAGGCAGCCTCAAACAGAAGCCAATATACATGGCACTTTAGTAGCGACGTTATGCTTTAATGCCATGTACGCTCACTTCTGATTGGCTCAGCCCAGAAACCAATAAGGTTTTGTCATAGGTCAGGGTTGTTTGTGGCTGAAACAAAAAGTGCAGTTTTAAGTGGAAGAGGTGTTAATGCATTAAATCTTAAACACCTTTTTTTTGGAACCTTGTGTGATGATGTTATTGTGAGCCCAGTGCTCCTTGTATGTCTTGTATCCAGCTCATAGGTGGACTATACCGATGACCAAGGTTCATCTGCATCTGTAAATAAATGAAATCATAGCTTCTGGGAGAATCCTCAGAGGACTTGCAAGTGCAAGTGGAATTGTAGGACACTGAAGCAGTGCATCAACTTATTAACAGAGGCACCAGCCAAAGGCAAAGGCAGGCATGCAATTACTAAGGAAGAGCTAGGTATCATTCAGGTACATATTAAATGCAAACAGTTCATTTGCTGCTAGCCTGCTACAGGTTGTCATGTTAACAAATCAAATTAAACCTGTTGCAGTGTAACGGGATTATCACATATGAGAGCAGCACTGAACTGCACAGTATGAAGATTAATGTTACATGTAAAGATTAATGCACACACAGAACACTGCAGACATATGAATCTGTCTCTGTTTTCTACAGCCGATAAAGCAATTTTCTATGTTCCCCGCACATATTCTTGCCACTAAATCAGCAGGTGAATAAGGTTGGAGGGAAGCAGATGCATACTATGTGCACTGTTTGTTCACTTAACAGCAGCTTGTACTTTCTCTTTAGTTAACCATTTATTGTAAATGGTTATTTCTTTAGCTCTAATGTAGTAATTCTGACTTCCCAGGGCTCTGTGAATAAATGAAGGCACTCTACCCATAAATAATGAAACAGCATGACACTGTGGTCGTTAAGTCTAGTAAATGATTTATATATTATCCTTTACTTGTATAGTTTCAACAGAGATTGTTCATAATTTCCATCAGTCTCTGCCCCAGGGGGAGCTTACAGTCTAAAGTCCCTATCCCACAATGGTCCATTTCATCATTTAATCTGCCACTGTGATTTTGGAGCGTGGGAGGAAACTAGAAAACTTTGAGTAGAACGTACAAACTTCTTGCAGAACTTCAGATCGGAATTCAGCTCAACCCTGGTCCTTTTAGGACTAATCACTTATCTTCCCTACCCTACTGTCATTTAAAGGGCTTGTTCACCTATAAATTAACTTTTAGGGGCACATTTACTTAGCTCGAGTGAAGGATTAGAAGGAAAAATACTTTGATTTTCGAAATATTTTTTTGACTATTTCGACCATCGAATTGGCTATTTTGACCTTTGACTACGACTTCGACTTTGGATCGAACGATTTGAACTAAAAATCGTTTGACTATTCGACCATTCGATAGTTGAAGTACTGTCTCTTTAAAAAAAACTTCGACGACCTACTTCGCCACCTAAAACCTACCGAGCACCAATGTTAGCCTATGGGGAAGGTCCCCATAGGCTTTCCTAGCAATTTGGGATCGAAGGAAAATCTTTCGATCAATGAATTAAAATCCTTTGAATCGTTCGATTCAATAGATTTAATAATTTTTCCTTTGATTGTTTGATCGAACGAATTGCGGTAAATCCTTCAACTTCGATATTCGAAGTCGAAGGATTTAACTTCGATGGTCGAATATCGAGGGTTAATTAATCCTCGATATTCGACCCATAGTAAATGTGCCCCTTAGTAAAAAGTGAAATTCTGAGACAATTGTTTTTTATTGTTTATTATTTGTGGTTTTTGAGTTATCTATATTTTTATTCAGCAGTTCTCTAATTTGCAGTTACTGCAATCTGATTGCTAGGGTCCAAATTACCCTAGCAACCATGCACTGGTTTTATTAAAGGGTTGTCAGTGGCGTAACTACCGGGGGAGCAGGGGGTGCGATTGGGCCAGGGCCCACACCCCCTCAGGGACCCCTGGCAGCTTGCGCGCCACTCTGTTTTCCGGCCATACGGAGGGGGACGGGGCCCGGCTGCATGTCCCGCGCCAGGGCCCGCCCCCTCTAGTTACGTCTCTAAGGGTTGTTAACCTTTAAATTAACTTTTAGTATGATGTAGAGAGTGATATTCTGAGACAACTTGCAAATGATTTTTATTTTTTTATTATTAGGGGCCGATTCACTAAATTCGAGTGAAGAATTCGAAGTAAAAAAACTTCGAATTTCGAAGTGTTTTTTGGGCTACTTCGAATGGGCTACTTCGACCTTCGACCTTCGACTACGACTTCGAATCGAAGGATTCAAACTAAAAATCGTTCGACTATTCGACCATTCGATAGTCGAAGTACTGTCTCTTTAAAAAAAACTTCGACCCCCTAGTTCGGCAGATAAAAGCTACCGAAGTCAATGTTAGCCTATGGGGAAGGTCCCCATAGGCTTGCCTAAGTTTTTTTGATCGAAGGATATTCCTTCGATCGTTGGATTAAAATCCTTCGAATCGAACGATTTAATCGTTCGATCGAAGGAATAATCCTTCGATCGTTCGATCGAATTTTCTGCGCTAAATCCTTCGACTTCGATATTCGAAGTCGAAGGATTTCAATTCCTAGTCGAATATCGAGGGTTAATTAACCCTCGATAATCGACCCTTGATACATCTGACCCTTAGTGTTTTTTCAGTTATTTGAGCTTTTTATTCAGCAGTTCTTCAGTCTGCAATGTCAGCAAACTGATTGCTAGGGTCCAAATTACCCTAGCAACCAAAACCAAATAAGTTAAACGTAGGATATAATGTTTCGGGTTTCTAAACTCTTCACATTAAACAGAGGTGCATATAAATCTGGTACATGCCAATATATAGCAGATGAGTGGTCATAAGAAGGATCGTTTGCTATATACAGTACAATATTACAGATATCAAGGTTTGTTAAAAAAAAAAAAAAAAAAAAAAAGGTTGTTTTTCAGATTCGTCTCTCAAGAGAAGACAGCTGTGGGTTATTTGGTTAGGACCTAATCCTCTGAAAATATTGTGCTACCGGTATTGCAAGATAGTTCACACTTATTTATTGTTGTACAAACTAAGTGATGAGATAAAAATGGTTATCTGTTTACATAAAACACCAACACCAATGTCCATGGCATGATTATATTTGTCCAACACACACAAACCGATAATCATACAAAGTCTTGTATCTGAAAACAATATCTGTGTGTATGGCCAGCTTTAAGCTGCAAGGCCAAGGAGCTAAGATCACTCTAGTTAGTTGTATTTTTGTCATTTAAAGCATAATCTAATAGTCTATTGGGAATGTTATGTCCCTTACTAGTGCAAAAAACGTCCACAAAGACGCTTACGAACATTAGCGACCATGTTTGCCCTATTTTTGACCAATTACAGACCTCAACGACTACCTCACAAAGTTTGCCACCAAATTGCTTTTGGGAGTGTACGCAGTGTATGTCGTAAAATTTCGCAATCGCAAAAAAATATTTGCGAAACTCCAGAGCAGGTGTTAAAGGTTCAAATGTGCAATTAAGATTCACAATCCAAGAAAAGCCTGACGAAGAATATTACATTGCGACAGGTACATTTTTATTCGAAAAGTTTTGCTCTTATCGAATTTGATTATATTTCCCCCTATATTTGTTTACTTTACATTAATTTCAGCACTTCAGTTGGTGGGCACTGGCCAACCCTTTTTTTACAATTGGAATGGCACAAAAGTTATGTAATAGCAGAGCTGTATTCATGTGGGTGGTGCCCAGAGACCTAGGGGCAAATTCACTAAGATGCGAAGTTGCGCCAGGCGCAACTTTGCCGCACTTCGCCGCACTTCGCCGGGCGTATTTTCGCCAGCGCTCCGCAAATTCACTAAAATCCGAAGTTGCGCACAGGGGTAGCGTTAGTTTGCGAAGTTGCGCTAGCGTTAATTCGCCAAGCGAAGCGAAGTTTCGTTAGCGATGGTTAATTTGCATACGGCGCAAAATTCAAATTTCAATGGAGGAACACGTATCTGCACTACAAATGCCTAGAAAACCTTCAATCAGCTAATATAAATTTTATTTTGCCCTACACATGTGCCCACTGTCTAGGTAAGTTGCCATGAGTCAGGAAATGTAGGGGGGAAGGAGGGGGAAATATAAAAAAATTTCGATCTTTTTCAGCCTATCACTCATCATGTAGAAAACACGCCAGCATTTTTTGGGACTTAGAAAAAAATTTTACTTTTTTGGAAACAATCCCTATCTACTCTATTGCGCTTCGCCAGGTCTGAGGTGGCGAAGGAAGTCTAGCATAAAAGGTAGCGTTCAGTACACTGCGCAAGTTAGTGAATTTGCGTAGTTACATCGCTAGCGAAAATTCGCCTGGTGTAAGTGTGCGAAGTAACACTAGCGAATTTACGCCAGCGTTCATTAGTGAATTTGCGAAGTACCGAAAATGCCAAACGCTAGCGAATTAACACTAGCGTTCGGCGCTTCGGGCTTAGTGAATTTGCGCCCTAGGGTGCACCAAGCACAAAAAATGGTGGATTGCACCCTGCTCCTACCTTGTAAATGATAGTCATGACAGAGATTTAGGGATGCTCCAAATCCAGGATTCGGTTCGGGATTCAGCCAGGATTCTGCCTTTTTTCAGCATGATTAGGATTCGGCCAAATCCTTCTGCCCGGCTGAACCAAATCCGAACCCTAATTTGCATAAGCAAATTAGGGAAGGGAGGGAAATTGCCTGACTTTTTGTCACAAAACAAGGAAGTAAAAAATGTTTTCCCCTTCCCACCCATAATTTGCATTTTTTACTTTCTTGTTTTGTGACAAATTAGGATTTGGTTCGTTATTCGGCTGAATCTTTTTCGCAAAGGATTCGGGAGTTCCGCCAAATCCAAAATAGTGGGTTCGGTGCATCCCTACAGAGATAAGTGAAATTAAGAATAAGAAATAAATATATATTAATATAAACATATATTGTAGGGAATGATATTATTAGATTCGCTTGATCAACGGAAGATGTCTTTTTAAATACAATATATGAATGACCTTGAAACTTTTTTTTTTACAGCAGAATAGATTATTTGGGCTGTAACTAAAACCGTGCTTTATGTAAGGTTTATTCTGCACAACAAATATTAGAGCTTCTCTTAGTTTAGCTTAATTTGAAACTCCAAAGTTGCTCAGTGTTTTGCAGCAGTTGGTGAGAATCAGATCCATTTTCTGGTGGAGAATGTCTCAGCTACACACAATGCTATTCAAAGGCTCTGACAGGATCATTACAGTGATTAGTTGCTGGAACATTGCCTTATTTTTGCCTCTCCTTAATTATCAGGGACAATTAAAAGTGCCACAGAAAAAAAGGCTTTTGCATAACTCCTTCTAAATAACATTGTCTGACGACTTATAAAAGTTTAAAAAAGTGACGGAGGACAGCTTCAAAACAATCTGTCAACAATATATATAATATAAAACATGAAGTGTAATAGAAATCTAGAATCATCAGCCCTTGCTTGTTTGCAAGAGTATGATCATTTTTGGTGTTTTTGTCTCCTCACATATATTGAAGATAAAATACGTGACATTGTGTGCAGCCAAGAGACCACTGTTATGTCACCAGAACAAAAGTGAATTAGGGTTTCATCAAAAAATTATTAGCATGACATTTTTCTGTCCATACTGAACCTTCATCCACCTGATATACATTTGGTATGTACAAAACATGGTGATAAATTACTTCACCTATCCTTCTATGGCTAATTGAATTTATTTGTAAGGGCTCTTACTCACTGGCGTTCTGACCTGCGCTCCCCTGCGTTCCGTTTTTTGGCGTTCAGCCGCAGGGGAGCGCAGGAATAGACGCATGTCATTATTTCAAATGGGGCTGTACTCACTCAGGCGCGTGTAGGCGCCGAACGCAGGAAAAATGCAGCATGTTGCGTCTCAACCTGCGTTCGGCGCCTACATGCGCCTGAGTGAGTACAGCCCCATTTGAAATAATGACATGCGTCTATTCCTGCGCTCCCCTGCGGCTGAATGCCAAAAAATGGAACACAGGGGAGCGCAGGTCAGAACGCCAGTGAGTAAGAGCCCTAAGACATTGGAGTGACATGATACTTATGGTTATAAGTAAACTTCACAGACTTTTTGGGGCAGAAAGTATGGCAGCTGCTATGGTATAAATGAAAGGCTTTGCAATAATGCAATAGTTTAACTTTTATTTATTGCCTCCTCATGGATCTATGAGAACCTGCCACATTCTTTTGGTATGATGGTATAGTATCCCTTAGGAATAGCAAACATTTTACTAGATATCCTTCTTTAAATGACCACTTCAGTGTAAAAAGAAAAACTGGGTAAATACATAGGCTGTGCAAAATAAAAAATGTTTCTAACATAGTTAGTTAGCCAAAAATGTAATGTATAAAGGCTGGAGTGATTTGATGTATAACATAACAGAACACTACTTCCTGCTTTGCAGCTCTATTGGATTCCTCTAATTCGTTACCAGGCAGTAACCTATCAGTGACTTGAGGGGAGGGGGCCACATGGGTCATAACTGTTGCTTTTGAATCTGACCTGCATGAGCTGTTGCATGCAAACTCACTGAACAGTTATGTCCCATGCCCCCCCCACTTAAAGTCACAGACTAACTCAGAGATAGAGAGCTACAAAGCAGGAAGTTGGGCTCTGTTCTGTTAGACATCCAGTCACTCCAGTCTTTATAAATTACAATTTTAGCTAACTAACTATATTAGATACATTTTTCATTTTGCACAGCCTATCTACCGTATTTACCCAGTTTTTCTTTTTACACTGAACTGTTTGTTTAAGACTAGATGCTCACCTACTACAGTCATACAGTGCCAAGAACCAATAGAAATGACAAAGAAAGCCCCAGAGCATTATAACTGCCCCTTGTAGGAAAGGAAAACCCTTATGAAGGAAATATGGCACTGGTTTGAAGGAGCTCCCAAATATTTGAATTCTGTAGATTCATAATTAATATGTTATGCCTCTCAAAACATGCTACTTCTGTCAGTTCGTCCATCCATAACAAGGGTTCCTAGGTGACCACACTACATATCTTTCAGTACACACCACTTCCCCATTGGCACCAAGCCAACCATGAAATTCATCTGTTTCCTGCCTTCCTTGTAAAGCCTATAGCTTTGCTATCATATTGGCTATATTTTTTAACTAGACTCTTTCCCAGACTTTAACCCTTGCCCTCTGCCCTAACTCTTGAGCTGGATTCGCCCTTTGTGTTTACTGTTATTTTTCCAGCCTAGTGTCCCTTAATGGGACTGGATCTATGTGGGTGTTGATGAAAAAAGGATGAATGTCCCATTCTAAGGGGCATATTTAGTAAAGAGTGAAGTTAGAAATCACCACAGTCCACTAGAGTAAAATTCCGCCACTCCAATCATTTCTATATTATTTCAAAAATCCCATAGAAATTAATGGAGAGTGGCAGAATTTCACTCTAGTGGACTGTGGTGATCTCTAACTTTACTCTTTGATAAATATGCCCCTAAGATTTGCGTTCCAAGTGCAAATTATATTTGCTCATTTTATCACTGTTGCATTTCCCACACATTTACAGCATCTCTTCCATTTTGGCTTACTTCGGCAACCTCTGTTAGGGAGGGAGGTCTGGGGCAGCAGCAATAGTTTCCTGCAGGGAGCAGGTCTGGAACGCGGCCCATCGAGTTTTTTCCCTGTGTCCCGCCAGCCCAGTCTGACCCTGTGCTGATAAGTTCCTCACTCCCTGTTTGTCTAAGTATGGGAGTCTCTTATAGATAAGCAAGCAGCAGGGTCAGACTGGGCTGGCAGGACACCGGAAAAAAACCTGATAGGCTGTGGTCCAGATCCACTCCCTGCAGATGGCTTCCAATCTCCCTCTCTGGCCCCCAGTGTGTCCTCAAACAGAAGAAGAAGGTAGGCGCGGGGGGGGGGGGCGGCAGGAGGAGGCTTTGCATCTGAGGCCCCCCAGTCTGATGCTGGCAAACAGGGAGTGAGGGACACATTGGTAAATCCCTATGTTCATAGTGTTATCTAAAGAAAAACCTGCTTAAAGACATAAGGAAACCTGTACGGTTAATGACAGTATACAAACAAAAATAACTTCTTAGAATTGTTTATTGATAGGCAACAACAGACGTAAGTAAAAAAAAAAAAAAACATGCTTCTAGCTGTGCAAGGATCCCACTGGCAACAGGAGGAAAATATATCAAAATATCAGAATATTAACATAGTATTAGCTGTCAAAGGAATATATGCATGGCTTTGTTAAGAAATGACAGTGTGACATTTATAATTACAGACAGATAATGGCTGTTAAATTGTAGTTTAGGTGCTGTGCAGGAAAATGTGAATATAGCAGCTAAAATATAAGAATAACATTATACAGTTAATTATGTTTATTAATTCCTCATACACCACAGCATAAACAATCTGTAAACAGAAGAAATACCTTGGCAAGCCAGTGGTATGATTTGTATTTTTCTTTGTATTTTTCATTGGAATTTGTATAGATGTAATTGCATATTAGTTTACGATGACCTTCCTGTTGCAGTGCTTTCTGCTGCCGCCATAGTATAATGTCAATTTGGCAATTAAGTCTATTGACGAATGTTTTGCCTCAATACACCAATGGCTTGATAAATGTATCTCTACATGGTATCCATGGTAATAATATGTGGAGTATCCTGAATACAGACAATGTCATTTTTCACTGAATATCTTGTATAGTGTATAATTATTGTGAAAGACTAGCTATGGTTAAGTCTTCAAGTTATCCATTCTACATCAGATATTCTTTTGAATAATGAAAACAACCCTTTTGTGCTTTCCTTGCTTTTTGTACTGAATATTATTATTATAAATTATTTATAAAGTGTCAATATATTAGGCAGCACTGTACATTGCACTGGGGAAGAAAACAAAGAGTGTAAGAAAGAAAAACAAGCTCATTCTAACAAGCATAAACAAATCAAGATATAAGGTCAGAGAACCCAGTCCATAGGAGCTCACAATCTTAAGGACGGGGGCTTTAGTGATACAGGGCCTTAGTGATACATAAGGTATGGGTTTGTTATGTATTCAAGCTGGTCAACTGTGTCAAAGTAATCATAGCAAAGGCTGTCTAAATATACTCATAAGTTATTCTTATTTCTGATTTCCTTGTCATTTACCTGTTGCCTTGATGATTACTGTTGTCCTGGTTATGCCTTGGGATTTTGGTCATAATTTTGCTTTTAGTTTTGTCTCCTCCTGTTCCTTGTCCTGGCCATCCCTTTCCTATTTTTGTGTCATCATCTTATAAATCTGATTGCTAGCCACTGAACTAGATTTTTTGATGTGAGCTCAGATGTTATATAATGTTCCTATCAGATCCAGACTGGGATTCACAATAGGCCCTGGCATTCCAAGTACACAGAGGCCCAAGCAGCCCCCACCAGCCCAATAAATAGTGACTGTCTATGGCAACTTACAGCAGCCCTTCTGGCATTTGCCAGAACCCAGAGATTGTCAGTCCGGGCCTGGCTCCTGTCACACAGGTTATGTCAATGGTAGACTTTAATCTCCCTTTCCCTTAGGATGAGGAACACTGAAGCGTGGCCATTATCCCCTCTGCTGTATACCCTGGCAAATGTACCCAAGCCACTTGGACCATTAGAAATTAAATGATTACATTATCAATCTGTTGAGAAACTTATTTTGTTACATACATATGATATTTTGTCAATTCCAATCGTTTACTTAAAATGGGAATTATAAAAAACATATCTGAAACATATATAAAAGTGATACTATATGTTTAACCAATTCCCCTTATTGAGTTCTGCCGTTATGTAGGAAGAGGAACTAAATCTCTTTTTTTATTAAAAAAAAAAAAAAAGAATATCTTTTGACATTCATACTGGAAAATGTAGTCCACTCAATTTTAAGGATGACCAGTTTGATTGAAATAATTAATTCCTTTATTTTTCTTCAATGTAATTGGATAAATATAATGCCTTCTTTTATGTGGGTCAAGAAGTGACCAATACTATTATTATCCTTTTTTATATAGAGCAGACACATTACTGCAGCACTTTGCATCTCCAGTGGAGCTTACAGTCTAAGATCACATTCATGCCATGGTCAGTTTTATCAGCAGCCAGTTATTCTGTGATGAGCATGAAATGCATTGGAGTCAAGGGGAAGGAAAAATTACATTGCATTTTTAGCTCTGCAGTAACATATACATTGCGCTAGAAGCTGCTTTCCACTAAGCTACAACTGTTTGCACAGGATAAAAGCTAAAAGGCTCCCATGTAGCAAATTTCTTCCTAACATGGTGCCTGGGCAACTCTAGATAATAAGGGGGTTTACTCCCATGCCATTGATATGGAAAGCAAGGAGCAGAAAATAATGGCATCTGCATTTTTTTTTCTCCAGGGAGAAACTAAACAAAATCCATGCCACGCTGGTCTCTAACTAAAACCTACTCTAGGATATGTTCCATACTGGGACCCAGGATCTGGGAAGAAGGATCCATAGGGTCATAGTTTCTGTACCAGGGTCACCCATATATTTGCTTTTTCCAGGACCACTGAACATGAGGGAGTTTGAGGTGAACTGGGAGGAAATATATCTCCCCTAAACTCTTTCCCATTTAGCAGTTCACATAAAGCATAGCAGCCAATCAGATGTTTGTTTTCTAGCATTAATGTTAAAAAAACTATTATTACAACTACAGGAAACTGTGTGCCTGTTATTACATCACCCTTTAATATTATAATATAAGTTATATATGTTTCCCTACACCATAGGCAAATGCGATTGCTTTCACACTTAGTAATATTCTGTGCTCATGGTAAACTTTGTCCATGCACAGTATTCTTTCATGAAAAAGGGGAGCTAAACCTTACTTTTAAATGTATTTTTATTTTAGGGTGCATCTGGCAGAAATGACCATGTAAATCTTCACTTACTGTAAACTACAGTAGTGTTCCAAAACATCATAGCCTAGTGCTGCCTTTAAGATGCAGGAAAATATAAGAAGGCAAAAGTGTGATAAACGGGCAGATGCAGTGTATAATTATAGCTCAAAGCCAGGATGTGTGGGGCCAGTAGAAATCATAGAACAAGATTATAATTGTTTCCACAAAGGTGAAAACTCCTCCTGCCCAATATATGGGGCATTTCCGACATCTGAATACATTTATGCATTCAAAATACATTTTTCATCAGTCTCTTCAGATTCATTTTATTCACTATAACTGGCTCAAAAAAATATAAAAACAATTGGCCAGGGTGTTTGCATCGACATTGTTTTTCCTAAATAAACATGCTGAGCAACAGAGTAACACAATCCAGACTATATATTACAAACACCACAGCCAAAAAAAGCTAAATACGTCTATTGTTTATTCAGTACGAAACCAATGATATAGGGAATCCGGTATGCACAAAATGTGTTGAGTATATCTTTGGCGGGGACATATAAAACAGAAGTGTAAAGTGCAAAAACACAAGGCTATAGGAGTACTTTATGTAGACCCGGGGAAGTGGTCCATGAACACTAAGGAGCAAAAGAGTGCACCCCTTATCCCTCCTTCTCTGGATCTGGCTGTGCTCTTCACTTTGTGGGGAGTAAATAATCTGGTGCAAGGTGCAGACGGTAGTTTTAGTGGATAAAAGCCAGCCTTTTCCTTTCCACCTGCCATAAGACAGATTGTACCTGTTTTTGCTCTTTGTCTCTGCCTCCCTGCTTGTAAATGACCCCTGTATTGCTACTCCTGTATCTTGATGACTCCTTTCCTACTTGTTTTCTCTGTGACCTATGAAAACTCTAGTGTCTAGCAGGGTGAGTGATGACAAAGTGTCAGGACTTTAGTAATAGACATTGCAAAAGTGTTGGAAAAATGTATTAACTAGCATTGGCCTCAACATCAGACATAGGGAGAGACTGCTCACTAGGGTTCCTTTGGCAAGCACCAAAAATACTATACAGGTATTGGATCTGTTATCCGGAAACCCAAAAGCTCTGAATTATGGAAAGGCCGTCTCCCATAGACTCCATTTTATCCAAATTTTTAAATATGATTTCATTTTTCTCTGTAATAATAAAACAGTACCTTGTACATGATCCAAACTAAGATATAATTAATCCTTATTGGAACCAAAATCAGCCTATTGGGTTTATTTAATTTTTGATTTTCTAGTAGACTTAAGATATAAAGATCCAAATTACAGAGAGATGCATTATCCGGAAAACCCCAGGTCCCAAGCATTCTGGATAACAGGTCCAATATCTGTTCCATAGTTACATTCAGGGCTGTATTTAGATGAGCAGCATCTGACCCAAACACACCCCTACATCATGCGTGATTGGGTCATGCTCCGGTGCACTGACTTGAGTGCACTGACTTGAGTGCTATACAACCAACGTCCTTGAATGATCACACGGCTATCCAGAAGAATTATGTGTACAATCAGTCTGTGTGTCCACTGATGTGAGTATTACATAGTAAAGATAACAAGGGCTTTAACATGACATATTTATTAATTATGGTATTTACAGTTATATAGGCTTTATTTAAATGTAATAAATAATAATCACGTGCCCTATGGGGAAATATACACAGAGTACAAGGTCAGTGAACTAAAACAAAAATACAATAAGCTATGACTAGTCAAGTGCAAGATAAACTAAGTTTCAGAAGCTTCCTATTTCCTCCTTATTTAGGGCTTTCAATTGGAAATAGAGCATTGAAGTGGTTCTCTGGTGTATGGCAAATAGTGGTGCAGTCTAACACACAAATATTTTGGGGGTTATTTATTGTGCTAAATTTAAGTTTTCTCACTATAAAATTCAAATTTTTAGTGGGAAAAAAACAACTCAAATTTTTTGAGATGTATTATAACCCGAGGCTACAAAAAGTCTGAATCCAAAAATCCGCCATCTCAGACCTGCCGAGGTTGTATATAAGTCAATGGGAGAGGTCCGCATCCTATTTGGAAGTTTCTGTGGTCTGCGCTGGAATTAGCCAGAAAATCTGACTAAAAAAATCAAGCGATTAAGGAAAAACATCTGAAAAAAAATTGTATAATTCAGGGTTTCACTCGATTTTATCAGGTTTTCCCCCTAATCCTATTAAATCTTCCTTTTTTTATATAATAAATTAGGTAAAATTGTGGATTCTAGTTTGGTCTGATTTTTTTATTTAAAAAAATCAGATAAATTCAGATTTTGATAAATAACCCCCTTCCTAATATATAAAACAAATATTCACTTGCATCTTGCCAGCACTTTTCTTATGCATATTCTATTTCATAAACAAAGAATGTCTGAACATTTTAATACTCCACCTAGTTGTTGCTTTAAAGGCTAGGAGCAGATACCATCCATAGGATTTGATTCTTTAGTGCCCAGTTGGCATAAATAACAGGAACACTTTGTACATTTTCCATACATCTGTTTTGCTGGAGGCTAATATCACTGTGTACCCTCAAACAGTTTTTGAACATTTAAAGATCAATGAATATACAAACCTCCAGAAAGATGTTACGACATGATAAATCCAGTATTTACTGCCAAGAATCAGGGGGAACGATTTTAAACTTCAATTGATACTTTTATCAGTCAGTTAAACATCTCTGCAGAAGAACAGCACCAAATCCTGTGCTCAAAGCACTGCAAATGTTCTGTTACTGCAAGAGGAAACATGCTTGTGAATTTGCATGGAGCCAATACATGAACACAGGTATGGCAAAGATACTGTACATACAGTTAGGCCCATAAATCTTTGGACAGAGACATCTTTTTTCTAATTTGGGTTCTGTACCACAATGAATTTTAAATGAAACAACTCAGATGCAGTTGAACTGCAGACTTTCGGCTTTAATTCAGTGGGTTGAACAAAAAGATTGCATAAAAATTAACACAATCACTTCATTTCAGGGCTCAAAAGTAATTGGACAAATTAAAAAACTGAAAATGAAATGTTCATTTTTAATACTTGGTTGAAAACCCTTTGCTGGCAATGACAGCCTGAAGTCTTGAACTCATGGACATCACCAGATTCTGGGTTTCCTCCTTTTTAATGCTCTGCCAGGCCTTTACTACAGCGGCTTTCAGTTGCTGTTTGTTTGTGGGGTTTCTGTCTAAGTTTAGTCTTCAACAAGTGAAATGCAGCTCAATTGGGTTCAGACCAGGTGACTGACTTGGCCATTCAAGAATATTCCACTTCTTTGCTTTAATAAACTTCTGGGTTGCTTTGGCTCTATGTTTTGGGTGATTATGAAAAGCCTCCAATCAATTTGACTGCATTTAGCTAGATTTGTGCCTAGACACTACAATCCCTAATGAATTAGATGAAATTACATTTTACGTTTTTTCGGGAAAATTAAGGGAAATGCATTATATATTGGTGGGACCACAAAAACTGTGTAAAATGAGGGAAACCTTGGGAGCCAATTTAACAAGGATCGATTGCTGCCATTTTTTCTCGATTCGAGAAAAACACAGAGGAAAAAAATAGACACAAAAAAAAAAGTTCATAGAACGTTTGTTTCTCTGAATTGTACTCTTTTTTTTGCAAATTAAATTTTTCGTATAGTTACTTAATCCATAATTTTTTCATAACTGATCAACTGTAAAAACTACAGCAAGCAAATGATGTTGAGGGCATGTAGAAATCAATGGAAGTTCCCTTTCTTTTCTTGCAAAGATCAGCCTTTGATTTGTAGTTTTAGAGGTTTTGGAAACGTTCATTGTCGTACAAATGTTTTATTCACTCGTAAAAAATTTGTGGTTTTTGGATTTTTTCATCAGCTATTTTCATTTGTACTTTTTGTATTCTGAGGTTTGTACTCTCATGGCATTACTGGTGGAGAGAAACAGAGTTTAATCGTAGTTTCAAGAACCTCTAAAACTAAAATTCGACCGCTAATAAATAGGCCTCGAAAAGTTGCCAGAATAAACTCAGCAAGTGGGTGTATGTATGGATGCTGGGTTTTCATTTGGAGGGGTTGAACTTGATGGACTTTGTCTTTTTTCAACCCAATTTAACTATGTAAATATGTAAGTAAAAGAGAGAAAACAGAGATTTTGAGCCTCATTGAAAATGAATGGAACAATGTTCTTTTTTCTGCCTAAAAAAAACGCAAACGGGAATAATTTGTTTGAGAGAAGAAAGTTGCACGTGTTTTGTCGCATCCACATTTTAATTTCATGAACTGGAATTTTGATAAATCCTCCCCTTAAAACCAGGTTATGTAAAACTGCGGTTTCTGGCTACACCGGGGACAATTTTGACCTAGTTTGCCAGTTTGAAATTAGTCTGCAATATATGGACAAACCTATAATAATTCATAATTGTTTAGTGGTGAACACAACTGCTATAGGGCAGATTTATAAATGTTCAGTATTTTGTAACAAACAGTTGCAATAACTATGAACATTTTTACGAGAACATATTGGAGAGCTGGATTATACTACAATCACAACGTCATACAAAGAAGTCTATGGAGAACTTCAGAATACAGGGGGCTCATTTATCAACACTGGGCAAATTTGCCCATGGGCTACAATAGGTAACAGTTTACCTACAGCAACCAATCAGATTGCTGCATTCATTGTTCTTCTTGCAGCTGGCTTTAAAAAGCTAATCACTGATTGGTTGCTATAGGTAACAGCCCATGGGCAAATTTGCTCAGTGTTGATAAATGAGTCCCAGGGAGTCATAGAAATCTCTTGGTCTCCAGAATGAAAGCCCTATCCAAGACCTGAAACTTATATTGACTTGCAAGAAAAGTGGATGGAGGCATTAGTCAGCATGGGCCACAAGAAATAAACTTTCAGTCTAGGATTATCATTTACATTATACCACATCATATTTCTATATGTATTTGTTCTTTGCAGTTGATTTATATACCCAGTTGTGGAAAACGTTCTACTCTTTCCTCTACCATGATCTGTTCTCACTACTTTGACCTTAACTGGTAAAATGTATGATATGAGCGGTACGAATGTCCCTGGTTATGTTATTTAATTTCTCTCCTGTTATAGACCTATCCTGTACCATGAGCGGCTATGCTCCTTTGCAGCCATGTTGCAGTAATTCAATTATCTCCCATCACTGGCTTAAATGCTAAATGTGTTTTCTGCTTCCCTGCACCCACTCTACTGAAAGATTCCTGAGCAACTCGGGCACACATAAGGACTTCACTAAAAGTTTCCCGTTATGTGGATTCACTGTATGCTGTCAAAGGCCACTCAATAAAAAGCCTGATGTTTTCTACTCTGTTACATCGGGACCACTGTTCTCCGTATTCTACACCTCGTTCCCCCCATTTTTACTTTTAGATATATCAGTATTAGGAAACAAATTTTTGAATAAAGAACAGGGCTTTTTACATCCAGTTATATTGCTAGACCATAGTAATAACATATTGATGTTTTCATTACTTTATTTTTTATAAATAAACATATAAAGATATATTTTACCAATCTTATTAACATACACTCAATGTAGTAAACTCAAAATAATGTTAATGTGTAAAAAGCAAAACAAATAATAGTTCTTATTCCATAGATGTTCATATATATATATATATATATATATATATATATATATATATATATACCTACTGCATCAGGGGGAAGTGAAGGTGAAATGTAAGGGAAGTGGAAAAAATGATTCCTCCTAATGCTGACATCCATAGCTTCGAGCCACAATCTTTTACACGGTCCCTAAACTGAACGTTTCCCTTTTACAATAATAGGAAATGATTGGTGGCAGTTTTGAGATTTGATTCAGTGAAAATTCATTTTTCTTAGTGTTGAGTCGCTTGACATCAGTGTTGGCATTGCATTTATCAAACACTAGAAAGGGACAAAGATATATTGAAATAGCCATTTATAAAAGGGAAAAAAGATACAGTTTGAATAAGACAAAATAAATTGGTCTCCATTTTTCAATACATTTCATTCATAATGAAAGTAAAAGAAACATTTAGTTAGTTGATTTTAAGGAGAATGAAAGTTTAAAACTAAGTAAGCCTTATCAGAAAGGTCTATATAAATACACCTCTGTTAAAATAAACACTGTATTTCTTTCCTTCTATTGTGTACTCATGGGCTTCTGTGTCAGACTTCCTGTTTTCAGTTTAAACCTCCAGGACTAGAGCTTGAGCATGCTCAGTTTGTTCCTCTTCCCCCTTCTTTTTTTTGCTGTAATTTGAGCCCAGAGCTATGCGTGAGCAGGGAGAGACTCAGGCAGGAAGTGATGTCACACCAAGCTAATACTGCAGCTGCTATCCTAAACAAACAGAGAGCTTCTAGAACTTTATATTTAGGTATGGTAAAACATTCTACAGAATAAATATAGCATTCTAGCTTGCACTATTGCAGCTAATATATTGGCATTAAAATGTCTCCATAGCTTTCCTTCTCCTTTAAACTCCACGTTACTGTACCTGTACTGCAATGTCTTTTTAAAATCATACACATTTAATTATGCGTTTTATGTTATAGTTACAGATAAAGCCGTCTGGTGAACTTTGAGGATGGTACCCAGATGGGCAGACCTCATTAGTTGACACACTTTATATATATGCACATTGTAATGTTTTCAAGTTACTTGATAAAGGGTAGTTAACTCTCTCTTGAAACTTTCTATACTATACTATACCTGAAGTTCTTCCATATTATTTGGATAAAATCAAGCTACATATCCAGTTATGGATTTAGACTTTCTGCAGAATTCTGGCACTCTGGTGTGATTGCTATGCGGAGACTTGCTGAAGCTTAAATGAGAATGAAAGGTTAACTAAAGAAGCAGGGCAGGAATATTATACATTATGTTTTAGGTTTCTCTACCAGCCCAAGGCAATCACAGCCCATTAGCAGTAAAGATCTGTGTCTATGTCCCTCAGTAGTTCCCCATCTTCTGTTATGCTGGGGGAAAACTTGGTGAGCCCCACACCACAGGCCCAGACACACTCAATGCTACAAACTATTGGCACTCCACCCCCAACGTCCCAATAACGGACAAGTGGACCTGTCTAAGAACTTGCTGTGCACTTTGATGGTGAATAGCAATAAAAGAAGATGTACATAGAGGTTTCATTAAATATTTGTCATTTAAAACTAGGACTTGAAACAGTGGAAACCATGGAATGGTTGGGAGAACTATTAACACTAGCTAAACATATTCTTCACATTGTAAGTGGTTAAAGTAGTCAAGAAGGTACATGATGAACTTGTATTAATGTTTGCTATCTTATATCAGGTTAGGGTTAAGCTGGCCATAGATGCAAAGATTTGATTGTACGAATCTCCGTTTCGTACAATTTTCATGCCATGTGTGAAGTGTCCCGACATTTCTTGTGCCATGTCGATTGGTCGTTCAGACGATTGGACAGGTTATAGAATTTCTATTGGCTACCGATAATATCTCTGCATGTGTTGCTGATCTGACAATATCAGTGGGTGACAGTCACCAGCTTTTGTCAGACATAACTTTCGTACAATTGCAGTCAGGGGGCAGAACATCTGTTCTTTTACTACTTTATTTGATCTGAATGGTTAGCGGGAGTTGGCACTGGACAATCGTTCGTCCGATCAAAGGTAAATCTGCATGTCTATGGCCACCTTAAGATCTTGAATGTGAGATTTACAGACAGAATTAAAGGTGACATCAGATGACCAAAGAAAAAAAGATCTGAGGCCAATATATGCTGAGAGGAAGAAGCTCTTCCTATTGATATTCATATAATGTATGAAAAAAAAACAGGACAATGAAAAGAAGGAGATAAGGACAGTTATAAGAGCAAAGGAAGGTCTGTACAATCATTACAAAATCTGATCTATAAGAGGTTAAACCCTTATTTACTTTTATCATCTGCTTAATTGTCTTGCAAAAACTGCTTCCAGAGAAAGTCTAATTAATAGTTCAGTGGCATCAGACAATATAAAGAACACAGAGTACCCAACAATAATAGTCTGGGTTCATATGAATGTTTCCAAAACATCTATATTTCCCATCACTGACAAAAGATGTGTGTCTTCTGCCATTTTGCTTTTAATTTGGAAAGCCATTGATGAGTCTGTAATTGTAAACAAACACATGACCTTTCTATCATTGCAAAAATAAATATTTTCCGTTTGATTTCAATTGTAGTAATTAATGTTGTAAATTCCTCGGCATGTCTAGGCGCTTAAAGTACCCCCTTGTCTTGGGTGCCACAGCTCCTGGTCTACTCCATTAACTCGTAGAAGCACCCAATGTGTGTTTTGCTCTATGGGCTAGAGCAAACCTTAAATACAGATTTATTTGTAGAGTGTATATATTAAGTATATTACATATATGAGGAGACAGATAAAAAAAATCTTTGAACAATCTGGTATCTGAATCTGGTATACAAATTATACAAACCAATGTAAAAAACTGTAAAATGTTAGAGAAAATTGGCCCAAACAATTTGTAAATTTACTTGAATTCACAAGATCCTAGTAATTTTTACTTTTAACGGCAAATCTCACTTTTCATTGTGTTTTAAAGGGGGTGGTTCACCTTTAAAGTAACTTTTATTATGTTATACAATGACTGATTCTAAGCAACTTTTCAATTGGTTTTCATTATATATTTTTTAATAGTTTTATAGTTTTGTCTTTTTCTTCTGACTCTTTGCAGCTTTCAAATGGGTGTAGCTGTCCCCTTCTAAAAAAACAAATGCTCTGTAAGGCTACAAATGTATTGTTATTGCTACTTTTTATTACTGATCCTTCTATTCAGGCCTCTCCTATTCATATGCCTGTCTCTCATTCAAATCAATGCATGGTTGCTAGGATAATTTGGGCCCAAGCTACCAGATTGCTTAAAATGCAAATTGAAGAGCTGCTGAATAAAAAGCTAAATAACTCAAAAACCTTCAATAATAAACAATTAAAACTAATTACAAATTATATCAGTATATCACTGTCTACGTCATACTAAAAGATATCTCAAAGGTGAACAACCCCTTTAAGATTTTTTTTTTTTTTTAAATAAGGCCATCTAGAATTTATGACTTCATTTTACTTTTAAACTGTGTGTAGCGCTTTTATACATACTGCATTAATTAGTACTAATTAATGCTGTTTACTATCTACAGCAGACCATGTTTAGACAATAGACACAGAACAAATGAACCGATGACAGGTGTTTTAAACACATACACATTCTCAACATTTGTTCCGCATATTTGTAATATCTGAAGGACAGTAGGCAACGCTCTGACAGACAACTGGAAAACACTTTAGGCTGTATATATGAATATTTATTTGAACAAGTACAGATATTAATATTGTACCCTGGGACAACATAAACAGTTCATTGTTTGTTTTCAAAGCATTGCGCTTTGTCATTTTCAAGTAAAATTAAAATGCCACCTTGCTGTATTTTCTTCAAATAATGAAGATCCATGGAGGGCATCAAAAAAGTTCACTTTCCCAAAAGGTTAAAACCAAAAAAAAAAAACATTTATCACCACCTGCTGGACAAACCATCTTCATTTCTTAGAGAAACCCGTTAATAGAGAACCGGACACAACAATGCAGAAGGCTAATACTAGCAGCAAATAGTTTCTCATTCCCTGTAGAAAAATAAAGCAATATAATCACAGAACATAAGCATGTAAAAATAAATCCCCAAGCCAGGAGAAGCTAAAAGGTGATTCAGAACCCCTACTGTAGAGAATATAAACAGATACTACTTTGATTTGAATTAACTTTAACAAGTTAATTAAAAAACATATCACATGTTTAAAAGTGGCCTGCACAATAAATATATAAAGGATGGCTAACCTAAACATTATTACTAGTATTTTTAACCAAGTGGTATGCAGTGTTGCAATTCATTCACCTATAGTCAGAACAGGTTTTAAAAGTATTTAAACTATTTATAATATGCAGACATATTCTGCAGAACTTTACAGAGATTTTATGTCATTCACATCAGTTTCTGTCCCAGAAGAGCTTACATTCTATGCAACCTGCTAATCTCCTCATCACCTATACAGTTCTATAAAAATCCAGGTCATTTTAGCCTGTGAGTGCCACTTATTAGTACAAACGTTGGGTGTAGAACTGAAAAGAAACTCACCTTTATTTCCTTGTAAACTAAGACTCCCCACATTGCAGCTATTATTCCTGGCCCCTGAAAAAGCAAGAATGAAAAGATTGTTATATTTGTTTTAAAAATGAGAAATGATACTTGTCCTACAGTAGTATTATCTTTCAGCCAGAATATATTAAAAGTTAAATAAATAAATCAGTATTGTTCCTTTACATAATAATGTAAAGTTACTGAGTGAGTTTACAACAATATTTAAGGCAACATGAATTAAATCATAAAAAACCCCACAAAACTATGATGCAAGAATAATAACTATGAACTATGTTTTCATGAAAAAAAATGCACTTATGAAAAATAATGTAAATAAATATTAATAATTATTTGACTAGTAGGCAGGGCCGCCATTAGTAATCATGGGGCCCCATACAACAACATTTTCAGGGCCCCGCCCAACACACACCACAGTAAAAAGGCCACACAGACATCAGCTCTAAAAAATGGTAAACCCCCCACACACAAGTTATGAAAAGCCATTGATTGTCAGGGCCCCCCTACAAGTTCAAATAAAATAATTGGTGACCAGGGCCCCCTATAAGTTAAAAAAAAAAAACAATGGAGCCAGCCCCCCCCATAAAAGTTTTTAAAAAAACATTGGTGGCGATGGCTCCCACATACAAGTTAAAAAGAAACATTGGAGCCACAGACAATATTTTTTAGCTTCGGCTCCTTTCGGCTTCGAGTCTTTTTGCGGCTTCAGGACTTCAACTTTGGCTCCTTTCGTGGCTTCGGGTTCTTTCACAGCTTCAGGACTTCAACTTTGGGTCTTTTCGCGGCTTCGGGACTTTGGCGCTGTCAAGGGGGCCCACCTATTTGGAAAAGTGGAGCACAGCCAGGCCCCCCTATAGACCAGGTATAACAGTACCCCCTGTGTCCCCCCAATGGCAGCCCTGCTAGTAGGCAGTATTTAACATATGTACATAAGTACATTGAATAGCTTGAAAACTGATTGTACAGTATATACTGAATTTACTGCACCGGCAGAGATATTCAGCAACCCTATAACAGTAAAGATTCAGGCCTTGCACATGGCTCACAAGCGCTCGCAGTCTTGGATCATGTGTGTGGAATGCTCTGGACAGCTGTTAAGAAGCTAAGCTGAGAAGAAGTCAGAAACAACCAAGTAGAAAATGAGGTTCTGTCAAAGAAACTGATGTGACAGAACTGATTATTAAACTCTGATGCATCTTTGTATTATGTAACGAGAATCTGAATTATATAATAATCAGCCTTTATTGTGACTCACTATATAAATACTGTATATTGTGAGCCAAGCCCTAATTCTAACAGCAGTCCAGACCATGTGCTACATTTTAGCAGAAAACAAGATGGGGAGGTACTGGGGCATTTTCAGAGGCCTAACTAAAGAAGTAGCTGTAATGTTGTACATTATGTTTTCTGATTCTGTACCAGCCCAAGGCAATCACAACCCTTTAGCAGTAAAGATCTGTCTCTCCAAAGATGCCTAAGTAGCTCCCCATCTTCTTTTCTGCTGATTCGCATGCTTTGTGCTGCTGTCACTTATTGAGCTTAGGGACCCACTTACAATATACAGTACACATAAAATAGAAATGTCACAATATGAGTTGATTAGTAATTAATACAGATAATTACTACATGGCAGCACAGAAACCAGTGCAATTAGCATCAGAATGTATTAATCAGCCTTGTAGCATCAGCTTATATTACAGACCAACTGCATTTTCTGCTTGATAATTTGTGATGAAACCTATGTTTAGCTTCTCAACAGCTGCTCAGAGCCCACTGAGCATGTCAGTGTCGCAGACACTTTCCAAGATGGTGACCCCCTGTGACAAGTTTGGAGTCCTGGATCATTGCTGCTATTGACAAGCTGAAACTTAAAAGGGATACTGTCATGGGAAAAAAAAATTTTTTCAAAATGAATCGGTTAATAGTGCTGCTCCAGAAGAATTCTGCACTGAAATCCATTTCTCAAAAGAGCAAGCAGATTTTTTTTATATTCAATTTTGAAATCTGACATGGGGCTGGACATTTTGTCAATTTCCCAGCTGCCCCAAGTCATGTGACTTGTGCTCTGATAAACTTCAATCACACTTTACTGCTGTACTGCAAGTTGGAGTGATATCACCCCCTCCTTTTCCCCCTAGCAGCCAAACAAAAGAACAATGGGAAGGTAACCAGATAGCAGCTCCCTAACACAAGATAACAGCTGCCTGGTGGATCTTTGAACAGCCCTCAATAGTAAAAACCCATGTCCCACTGAGACAAATTCAGTTACACTGAGAAGGAAAAACAGTAGCCTGCCAGAAAGCATTTCTTTCCATTTCTCTTGCAGGCACAAGTCACATGGCCAGGGGCAGCTGGGAAATTGACAAAATGTCTAGCCCCATGTCAGATTTCAAAATTGAATATAAAAAAATCTGCTCTTTTGAGAAATGGATTTCAGTGCAGAATTCTACTGGAGCAGCACTATTAACTGATTCATTTTTTTTTAAAAAATGTTTTCCCATGACAGTATCCCTTTAAGCTGGTGCAATAAGTTCAGTATATAAAATATGCAATTTTTAGCCATTTTCATTATTAGGGCTTACTTCTCTTTTAAGCTTTTAGTCCTCCTTTGACTATATACATAAAACTGCTATCACCTTTCACCTCTGCTGGGATTTTATTATTTTGGATGTTACTATTAGTTCCTGGTGGCTGCCATTTGACAGCATACATTGCATCTTAAAACTGGGTTGTTAGACCTCTGTCAAGACAAGACTCGTGTTGAAACAAACTTTGGGTTAAAGTGCAACCTCTGTTGTGGGAAGATGGCCCAGGCTTTACATTTTCTATTCATACATATTACAATGAGTAACATTTCTAATAAAAGTTTAGTTACTTACTGCGGTTATAATTGGAAAGCTGACAACAGCGCTAAGGTAATTATTGGCCAGGAACCAACAACAAGTAGCAATTGCCCAAAGTACACCAGAAACAAAACCTTAAGAGATACAAGGAAAAAAAAGCAAATCAGTACTTAATATATGAAAAAAGTAGAAATAATCAGTTAGAGTAATCAGATTAATCACTAAGCAAGGGATCAATAAAAAGGTGCAAGTTCTACAGAGCACATAAAGGAAATCTATACCGCAGAGAAGTTACACAGTACACAGATCTTTATCAAACAACTGACTTCAATATGATCTCAAAAAAAGAGAGTAAACAGTATACAGCTTGAGTTGTTCTGATTATGGTCACATGTTGAAAAGATGAAGTAAAAAATAAACATTTTTTACTTTCATAATACACTTCACAATAATGAATGTTTTGAATACCATACTCTCCTTGTAAATATACAAATATCAGAATTGTTTTCTGATTTATACGTGTTGGCTTGGGGCTGTATAAACTCACTCATAATTCAAGCTGAGTAAGTCTTTACAGAAAAGAGACATTAATTCTGAGTTTTGGATCTTTTTATCATGCTGATATAGAACAATAAACAAATCATTTTCTTCCTCTGTCCCTTTAGTAGAAGAAATTATGTTTGGCGGAAATATACTCAGGCTGTGCCGGTGCCTGATAAGAGGGTTGAAAGACGGAAGGAAGCAATTTGCCGAATTCTAATGAAAGTAAAGCTCATGCAAAAGCACCAAAAGGGTGAGCTGTCAGGATAACACAGGCAAAAAGTCGGATGAAACAGTGAAAAGCCTAAATAAATCTTTGGAAGTACTTACCTGGCAGTATTGCTTGTGGATAAACTTTCGGGTGATTTTTCATTATTGCGCAGTATATCAGAAAATAGACTGTACTTGTTAGGAAAATTCCACTGAAGTGTGCAAAGACGTAATCTAAATCTTTCGTTAAAAAAAGGAGTATTACAGAAGTCTTTGACAATTTAATACCAATAAAGCATTTTTAAGAAAATATATACCCTTAAACGGGACCTGTCAACCAGACATAAAAATCTGTATAATAAAAGTCCTTTCAAAATAAATGAAACCCAAATTATTTTTTATTAAAATATCCATACCTTGTTATAAACCAGTTCAAAAGTCTTAGCTGTCAATGATATATTGCCTGCCCCATCTCTATGCCTTAGGTAGGCAATTACTTTCACTTTCCATTCTGCACTTCCCAGATGTCACTACACCAGGGTTGGTGGGTTGGCGGTTTTCCAGTCAAATTGGGATACTAATTTAAAGGTCAGGCTGGTTTTGAATGTACAAACTAGCCAAGGTATAGACTTGGTCTACTCTTTGGGTCTTTCGCTGGTTTGTAATTTGGAAACCAGCCAATGTTTTTCTTGCCCTAATGTGCCA
This sequence comes from Xenopus petersii, assembly GCA_038501925.1. Taxonomy (NCBI): domain Eukaryota; kingdom Metazoa; phylum Chordata; class Amphibia; order Anura; family Pipidae; genus Xenopus; species Xenopus petersii. Next base: position 57,973,452 of record CM076672.1, read on the forward strand.
AGCCTGAGTCTCCCAATGCATGTTGGGTAATGTAGTTTTTGTTTAACAATTTACCAACTGCCAAGTTTAAGACTACAGTTCCTAACATGCAACGGGACTTGTGTAGAAGTCGTGAGTTAACAGTTTTTGGGCTCTGTACCCCAGTCTCCTGTCACTCTTAAGCATTTCAGGTAGCATTCCTCAATTTCAGACAATTTTGGGGCAAAACGTATAGAGGTAGACCTGTTTTACCAATATTTATTGAAATTGTATGTGTATTAGGACCTTATGGGGTCCCTATACCTCCAGGGCCCCCCTCTGTAGTTACCCCCCTGATGACAGGCAAATCTGTCCCATTTGGCTCCATGGAAAAATTTGCAAAACAGTGAAGATTTGAAAAAGGTGTATTTTCACATATATTCATTTATTTTGTAGACTTTTTACATTGCACATATTTTGCTATTTTTGGGCTACTTTTAAAGTGCCTCTTGGCTAGTTTTGGGCTGGTTTTGTAGCTGACTTTGGCTGGTTTTGAAAATTAGACCTGGCAACCTTGCACTGCACTCCTCACATTCCCCCTCTTTCCTCACCACCTAATTGTGTAGCCAGTGCATGGGCATAGTCATCAGGTGCCCCATTCTGACACAAAAACAAGATGTTGGCATAATTCAAAGCTTGCCTTAATAACAGTATACACATACAATGGCACCCGCCTGCTTGCTGTGACTGAATTGCAAGACTAAAAAAAACAAGATTTAAATAATTTTTATATTAATAAATATTGTTTAACTCACCAAATTGGCTTGCACCAGCATATATGCTCTGATTATTTTTGCTGTGATCCTTGATGTAGAGAACTGGGATAAAGTTGGAGCCATAGAGAATTCCTGCTACAACTGCCATCACAGACCCTCTAATACAAACACAATTGGCACAGAAAACAGTGACATAAGTCACACTACCATCAACAGTGCATAAGAACCCAGGGTCAGTGTCATGTGACCCTTAACCTGTGGTATGGGGGGATAATGAAAACTAACCAACCATATCCTTTCCTTTTACCTACAGACCCAGGGTAGGGTACTAATAATTACAAAATGTTGAACAGAAATACCTTAAAGATAAAAAAAGCCATTGATATCCAATCCCGGCAGTAACAGTAACAATAAAAATAAAAGTGTTTTAAAGTAATAAAAATATCATGCAGTGTTGCACTGGTAAAACCAATGTGTTTGCTTCAGAAACACTACTATAGTTCATATAAACAAGCTGCTGTGTAGCAATATCGGAAATTTAAAAAGGGCTATATGGGACAAGTTAAATAGTGGATAACAGATGACACTATTATGTTCTACAGAGCTTATCTGCTATCTACTGTGTAACCTGAGTCGTTTCTTCTTTGAATGGCTACACAGCAGCTTATCTATATCAATCATAGTAGTGTTTCTGAAGCAAACACATCAGTTTTACCAGTGGGAGTTTCCTAGGGAGCTAGAGCTAATTCATTGTCATTCCCCATGATAAACACCTTGGCTAGGAAGCGGACCAAAAAAAGTCTTCTTTCAATTTGACAAGTGAGCATTTGTCACTAACAACTGCCTTTTGAATCTGTTAAACAATACTCATTCATACCCTAGTGCTGATTTCAAATATAAGATCACTAACTGAGGAAACAATCTTGGGTATAAGATTCAAATGTCCCTGGATTGTTACATGCATTCCGATTTTTTTCATTGTGATTTTAAATGTGATGAGTCAATGTTTCTTACATCAATCGTTTTTGCAGCGGTGATAGCTTGTCTACCCATGATTCATCTGAAACAATGTTTTGCTGGGAATTAAGCTATTGCAAAAAAAAAAAAAAATTCACACGAAGTTAAATCATTCTGCAATACGGATACTATACCAGAAGACAAAAGATTCTTGGTGGAGCATGTGAATCAGAAACATATACGATTAAAATAGATCATTATAATGATTTTATTATGTAATACGTACACTATTGCTAAGTAGCGGGGTGATATCCGATTCTGAAACTGATGTGGCACGGTTTACGTCGGATTTCACAAACAAAAAAATGACGGCACTAGAAAGCAAATAGAAATAGTGCACATTAAATTGCCTTAAACCAAAACCAAATCATTACAGTAAAATGTATTCCATTTAGTGAAACAGTTTTTTAACTTGAGCTGTTATGGGATATTTTCATATCCAAATATATTTTTGTTGAGTGTTCTTATGATCCATAATGGGGTTTAAAGCATGCTCATTCTGTTTGACAATTTCTATCACCATTAAGTTACTTGATACACAGAGTGAATAGTTCAATAGACATGGTAGACTCTAATGTACAGATGAAGTAGGATATAGTGGTCCATTATAAATTAACGTGTTACACAAGAAAAGGGTGTGTTATGCTCCATCATTACTGAACATGTTCCTGTAAAGCCCAATCTATTTAGGGGGTTATTTATCAAGGTCTGAACAATGGACCTTATTTATTAGGAAAAAACCCCGAAAAAAATAGGGTCGGGAAAACTTCAGAGCTTTCCCAATCAATATTTGGCCAAAAATAGTTCAGATATTTATTGGGCAAGTTGGAAACTCGTGTTAGGTGAAAACTACATTGGATGTTGATGTGCTCTTCTCCAGAATGGTCTCCACTGTCCTGTAACATAATACGATTGGATCTTTATTCTTACCTAAGTTGTCATTAGATCTCATTTATCAAGCTGCCTTGTTGATCAAAAACAAAAATAGGTGTAATATTGAGTATATAGAAAGCATTTGACTCATGCTAATCTAGCATTTACCTAACAGTGTTTTGTGTGCCTAAACTATTGCAGGATCTACTATAACTGAGACTCAAAGCAGTAACATTAACACTATTACTTCTACTCAAGGATGACTAGCACTCTGCGACTGCATGAAAGTGAATAGTGTGCAAATGTAAAGTGTTTAAGAGAATGTCCTATGCATAGCTTACCTTCACTGACATGGAGCCTACAAAAAGCTACAGTATCCTAACATGACTTTGCATTGTGCAAGAGGATTATGAAGAAGTGCTTGAGGCGCAGAGATTAATAATGTGCACAAAGAAACATCATTAAAAGGAACACAATGCTTTGAAACTTGAAATGGATCATACAGATACCTTAATGCTGAAAGACCAGCTCCAGCATAATTTAAGTTTGGGTTAGCAACAATTTCTGGGTCTATTCCAAACATGCCAAACCTGTAAAACAGCCAAACATGGTCTTGTTGGTGGTGATGCAATGATACCATTACAGAAATGTCTACCAACTAATTATGAACATGATTTCATGTATAACAAAACATCCTTTCACTGCTGGCCCCTGTTGGTTTATCTGTGCAGTGGGCTGCCATGCATACCAGAAATGCAGAACTGATGGTACTTTTATGTTGGGGTCGTAAATTCTGCATTTGTAGACATGAAAAAGGGATAATGCTTTCTCTTCCAGATTAATGAGAAACATGTCATCTACACTATGAAATCAATCATTTGTCAATCTATGTGATATTTTTGCGCTGTGCAAAATACTTTTATATATTGCCCTGCTGCTATCCAGAAACAGAGAGCCTGAGGGTGCCATCTCTTCTTATACCTACACTTAACGGAGAACTTAAACCTAACTAAAGAAGTAGCTAGAAATGTTGTATAATATGTTTTGGGCTTCTGTACCAGCCTAAGGCAATCACAGCCATTTAGCGGTAAAGATCTGTGTCTCCAAAGATGCCCCAGTAGCTCCCCATCTTCTTTTCTGCTGATTCACTGCACATGCTCTGTGCTGCTGTCACTTACTGAGCTTAGGGACCCACTCACAATATACAGTACACATAGAATATAAATGTCACAGTATAAGGCTGATTAGTAATTAATACAGATAATTACTACATGGCAGCACAGAAACCAGTGCAACTAGCATCAGCATTTAATAATCAGTTCTGTAGCATCAGCTTATATTACAGGCCAACCTCATTTTCTGCTTGATAATTTGTGACAACCCCTAAGCTTAGCTTCTCAACAGCTGCTCAGAGCCCACTGAGCATGTGAGTGTCACAGACACTTTCCAAAATGGTGACCCCCGTGACAAGTTTGAAGTCCTGTATCATTGCTGCTATTGAGAAGCTGAAACTTTAGGCTGGTGCAATAAGTTCAGTATATAAAGCATTTTTAGCCATATTCATTTTAAGGGGTTAGTTCTCCTTTATAATTGGCACAATAAATACTCATATTGAAAGGTGATTGTGTCATTCTTCCCTTCACATTTTAACATCAAATGATAAAAATGACATTTATTTTTACAAGCACACAACCCTTACCTTGAACTCGCCCAGCCAGTTAGAAGATTAAATGAAGCCCAAATTAACAGACCCAGTCCAAGACCAACTGTTTTAACAATTGGAACAACTGTTATGTTCCCTACAATCAAATAAAGTGTTTTACTCAGACACATATTTACATCTAAACACTGAATACATTTAAAACTGAACAAAGTATTATGAGATTTCAGTTCACATGCAAATATGTGGGCAGATTTACTCGTGGGCGAAAATTCGCCAGTGACCGCTTTCACCCATCTCTACACTTCGCCAGACGAAAATTTGCTCAGAAAACGCTAATTCACTCAAATACAGAGTTTTGCCGTGGGCACCGAACATTAGCGATTTTTTACTAGTGCTACTTCGGCAATGAGAGCAATTGAAAGTGAAGATGCGCTAGTGTTCATTTCTACCTAGCGCAAATTCGCTAAAGGTCTTGCGCTCAGGTTCATTTGCATACGGTGGGAAATTTAAAATTGAATGGCCGTATATGTTGCAGCAAATACATTACATTACACAAGTCCAGGGAACCTTAATAAATAGAGTTGTTATACTGCCCTACACATGAGCCCACTGTATAGTGAATGCTCCATATGTTAGAAAATGTATGGGGGAACCCAGTTACCCAAAAAAAAAAAAAATGTAAGAACTTTTGCAGGCTATCACTCTGAAAAAAGGAAAAGACGCCAGCGTTTTTTGGACTTAGAAACTTTTTCCACTAAAAACTATGATGTAAGTAACAGAGGATTGAGGAAGATCTATGCACTCGAGTGCACTTTGCCTGGTCTGAGCTGGTGAAGGCAAGTCTGGTGAAAGAGGTAACGTTCAGTAAAATCCGCATCTTAGTGAATTTGCGGAGTAACATCCATTTGCCAGAGTTAAAATTCGCCTGGTGATAGAGTGCGAATGATCGATAGTGTCTGTCTCTTTCGCTAGCAAAGTTATGCCTGCGCGTTAGTAAATCGTCAAAGTGCCTGAAAGCGGTAACGCTGGTGAATTGATGCACACATTTTTAACTTGTATGTACATTTTTAAAAGCTGTGAGCGCAGGTTAGAATAAGTGCAAAATATATTGTTTTAATACAAATATTTTTGTGCGGACCACTATTTGTTGTGTGCGCTCACACAAGTGCACAAGTTAGAGGGAATTTTGCTGCCCATTACCGGCTATATCAGTACCATTGAAACCACAAGCCTTAAAAATGGTCTCTGGCTAATTTATGTTAAGAATTAATTTAAACATATATTATGAGGTTTAAAAAACAAATATTACATTAGTACACTAAGGGGGTGACTTACTAAAATTCGAATTAATCTCAGTTTCTTATTAAAACAAAGTCGACCAAACTCCCATCCACAAACTGTACTCATTTATCAATAAATAAAATCAATACCCCTAAATGATATGAAATATCATATTAGATTTGGTTTAGGGCAATGTTTGAGCACACCATTTATTTGAATGTGTTCCACCTTTGGAGAGTTTCCAAGGTTTCACTTCAATAAGCATATACTGTAAAAGTGACTGACAGTGCCTTTTAAAGTAGACAGCTTAGTTCCTCTCTCTGCCTAAAAATACTAAATATTTTTGGGAGGACAAGGTGGATTCAGGTCAGATACTGGATTTTACTAGGCTTCAACTTCTCATGCTTTCTTTCTATTTTCTCTAGGTGGAGTAGATAACAGTTTTTCTGCAGTTTTTCTTTCATTAAGAATACTGGACGCGCATAGAGTTTATGCAAAATTTGAAAAGATCTTACCTGTAGCCCAGACACAGCCTCCTACCATAGCTAGAGGCCAGAATTTTGGGGAATGAAGAATAATATTGACCACCAAAGAGACAATCCATATGGAAGCACAGAGTATCCACTGGAAAAACATGCCTATAGAAGAATAATGAGCACAGATTAAGTACCACTCCATGATAAATAGACAGACACTGTTTTTCAGATTCAATTACATTTACAAATAAATTAAAAATCACTGAAAATATGTACTAAATGTACATTCCACTTTCTTTTCTGCACTAAATATCAATTCCCCCTCCCTTTTCACTGTATTGAGTCCTCCTTTCTGGTGAATTAATTAAGGGGGTTATTTATCAAAGGTTGAATTTCAAATTAATGTGAATTTTTTTTACCCTAATAAACTCACAACTCGAATGGGAGGTTATTTATGAAAAAAACTGAAATGTCTAATAATCGATCAAATAGTCCCGAACCGAAAATTCGAATCGAATTCGAAACGAGTTTTCCTCTGAAAAAAAACTTGAATGTCAGGAAGGCAATTAACATATTCAAATTATTCAATGGATCTCTGCCATTGACTTGTAAATTAACTCAGCAGGTTTTAGGTGGCGAATATTAGAATAAGAACTGTTTCCATGGTCATGATAAATCTCCCGTTTGAATTCACATTCGAGTTGGTACTTTTTAATTCAAAATTGTGATTTTTGACACAAAATTTTTTTTTGAACATTTGAACTGACCTTTCAAACCTTATTAAATCTGCCCCTAAATTTTGGAATAATACAAAGCTTGCCTTGATAATAATGTCCACAAAAAGGTACCAGCTTGTATTCTCTAACTGTACATCCAAACAGAATGAAGGAAACAAGATTCAGCTAATTTATATATTGTAAGAAACGGTTAGTTTGCTCGACTAACACAATAAAATAGGATTTGGAATTATTTCTTAGGATGACAGTTTCCCTTTGAGGAGAAGGAAACACTTAATCACTAGGGAGGCAAATTTGTCATGTTGAAGATTCCCTGTGTTATAACCAGAAGCATGCCCAGAAGCAATGTACACAGTGAGTAGAAGGGATATGGGTTGGGTGCAAATCCGCTGCAATATTTAGCAGGTTAGGGTCAGGCAGGGTTAAGTTTTGCGGGTTTGGGTCAGGTGTGGGGTAGTTTTTTCAGACCCCACATCACTATGTTCCAGGACTGTGAATTTTACAGTTTAGTCTGCAGTGTACAAAAGAAAACGTCTTACTGAAAAAGTTATTCTTGTGCCAAATAATTACACCACTGAGCAGTTTTTAAAAATAAACAAATAAAAATTTGCCATTTAAATAACTGGCTAAGGAAGAATTACATTGTAAATTTGTATTCTTATTCATGAGAATTCATTTTGTTGTGACTGTTTATTACATTCCCCCCCAAAACCTTTAAAAAACAAACAGGACAAGATTATGCCCTGCTTATGGAGCTACAAATCATTTAACTCTTGTTTTGATATTAAAATGTATTAAATGGCCTCTCAGGCTCCAGCCTTTTCTATCCTTCACCTTACATTGCTGCTGGAATTTGTCACTGAGATATTTTCCAAGTTTCTCTGAAACGATGTGAAGAAATCAAGGAGCGCTACCTTGTGGCTGCAGTATAGTATTACACTGTTCTAGACAACCCTTTCATTTGATGATCTAATTTGGTAAAATAAGGCTTAAGAGTGAAGATTTTTTAATCATGAGTAGTTTATATCATCATTATATGCAACTTTTGTATGGTTTTATAGTATAGTTATAAATTACCATATGCTGTTGCCTTTGCCGACATGTAACAACACTGCACTTTAAAGCAAACCTTTTTATTTACCTTTAGTAAATGCACTGATGTCTCTGTGATCCCCACTGGCCAGTGCTACGTACAATATATATAAATGTATATAGCCAAGGAGCACTCAAGGGACTTCATATGGTTACGTTTGAGATAGGGTCTGTAGAATTTGTATGTAAGTTGAAACATATACATTGACTTATTAAATGCAACAAGACAGATGTTTGTCTTAACATAGTATTTATTTTTACCTTTCCGTACATATTTATATTTGCCTTTCTGTGCTCTGCAGTAGACAACACATACCAGAGTGGATTGGGGCAGGTGGTTTATTAATGGAAGCACCCTAGCAAACAGAGTTTTTTCACCAGTGCACAGGCTCCCTCCCCAATTACATCTCAGGCACTTGCACAAACTTAACTGTGCCAAGTTAGGGGCTGATTTATTATGGTTGAATTGTACATTAGAATTGAATTTCCCAGTTAGATTTTTTGTCAAAACTCACAAATTAGGAATAATCCAAACTCAAATTCGAGATTTATCATACCTTGACCCTGGGAACAACTCAAATTTGATAGTACGCCACCAAAAACCTGCCGAGTTCATATAGAAGTCAATGGTAGAGGTCCAGGGACCCATTTGAATATGTTAATAGCCTTCCTGACATTCAAGTATTTTTCGGGGAAAAAACTTGATTAGAGTTTGGTTGAATTTGATCTGAATCTGATTCGTGATTTTGGGAAGGTAATAGGCGATCGAGTTTTAGACAAGTTTTTTCTTAAATAAGATACTTTTCGTGTTTCAAGGTAGAAAGAGCTGCGCAGTATAGTTGGTGACCACCATCTTTGGCTGTCACTTCTGTTTCTAGCGCTTTGTTGCTGATAACAAGATCTATGCTGGGAGCATAAGTGATGTAGCCAGTAATGCAGCCAACAACATTACTGAGCAGTTTTGGATATGGCACAATTAAATGAGGGCAAGTGGCAGGGATGTAGTTGGGAAGAGGGATCTGTTCACTGGTAAATAATCTACAAATTTGCAAATTTAAAAGCACTGCATGTGCAAAGGTTTTAATATTCTTAATGCTCCCATATATCAGAGTAAAGCAGGGCCAGAATAAGGCTGCCCAATCCACAACAAACAGCTACACCTGGAGTCAGAAGATGATCATTGCAGCTGTACTTGATATATATTGGTTTCCTTTCCTCACTTTCACAATACATAAAGGAAGGTTTACTGGCATCTGATAGTGAGTAAATAGGAAACCTTAGACGACAAGTTACACTATGCAGGAAATGATGTGATAAGGTGCTGTGGAATAAGTCATTATATCAACAAAAAATAACAATAATATTTACCATCTCCAGTATCAAACTTCTTTACTGGAACAAAGTTTGAGCCATACAAGAGAACCGATACAGCAGAGGAGATGAAGCCGATTGTAAGCTCAGTGTTGGTACTATTTGCAGCTGTAATTAGGTTTGCCATGTTAAAGCTTCCTTTTCGGTTGTTTTCCTGGAAAAAAAACAAAAATGATATGTAAATAGCAATTTATTAAAGTAAAACTATACCCCCCCCCCAAACAATGTAGGTCTCTATAAAAGATATCGCATAAAACAGCTCATATGTAAACCCTGCTTCATATTTTCATAGTAATAAACTTTTCTAGTAGTATGTGCCATTGGGTAATCATAAACAGAAAATTGGAACTTTAAAAAATAATGGCCGCCCCCTGGGATCGTACAATTCACGGCGCACACAAACATACCAACAAACCATACATGTTAGGTCACATGAGCCAATTAACAGACAGAGTTCTGTCTTTTGCTTCAACACTTCTTTCTGTTACAGTTAGAGCTATAGTATTTCTGGTCAGGTGATCTCTGAGACAGCACACAGACCATCATGAAATGTTGGTTCAAGGCAAGAGATATAAAAGGGCAATATTTACTTATATATATATAGACCAGTTTGGTAACTATATGGTGCTTAAGTGTTCATTTTGGGGGTATAGTTTTCCTTTAAGTAGGTTTTACTACGTTAAGCAGGTGTGTGCAAAGTATACATGAGTGAACTATTTCAGATCCTTTTCCTTCAGCCCGAAAAAATGTGATCAAAGTTCCTGTTGTTTCTCTGTAGACACTAAGTCATATGACTTATAGGTCACGTGTCATTATTACCAGCAAATGAGTCAAAAGTAAAACACTTTGACAACAATTTTGGAACTTGATGAATTCCTTTGATCTTTTTTTTTCTCACACTCAACAGACTTATCTATCATATCAGCAAGATAAGGTGACAAGTAGAGTGGAACTCATAAACTTCATATTTACCTGCCAGTAAGACTCAACTCAACACAAACTGCTCTTGCTAAAAAGAATATATTGTATCTGACTATAAGACTTGTGAGGTTTTAAACATACTTTCTGCTGAATCAACAGGCTAGAAAATATGCCGTTCAGCAGACTTTTCTTCCTCAAATACTAGTGACAGAGAAGAATGAAGATAATAAACTTTATTTTTCCTACTAGGGGTTGTTCACCTTTGAGTTAACTGTTAGTATGATATAGAGAGTGACATTATGAGACAATTTGCAATTGGTTTTCATTTATTTGTGGTTTTTGAGTTATTTAGCTTTTTATTCGGAAGCTTTCCAGTTTATTTCAGCTTTCTGGTTTCTAGGGTCCAAATTACCCTAGCAACCATGCACTGATTTAAACAAGAGACTGGAATGTGAATAGGAGAGGCCTGAATAGAAAGATGAGGAATACAAAGTAGCAATAACAATAACTGTGTAGCTTTAAAGAGCATTTGTTTTTTAGATGGGGTCAGCGACCCCCATTTCAAAGCTCAAAAGAGTCAGAACAAAAAGACAAATAATTCAAAAACTATAAAAAAAATAAATAATGAAGACCAACTGAAAAGTTGCTTAGAAATGGCCATTCTATAACATACTAAAAGTTAAAGGGGTGATTCACCTTTAATTTAACTTTTAGTATGTTATAAAATGGTCAAATCTAAGCAAAAATGCAATTGGTCTTCATTTTTTATTTATTGTAGTTTTTATTTTTATTTTTTTGACTCGTTCCAGTTTTCAAATGGGGGGGGAGGTATCACTGACCCCATCTATAAAACAAACGCTCTGTAAGGCTACAAATGGTATTGCAACGTCATTATTATAGGCCCTCTCATATTTATATTCTCCTATTCAAATCAGGGCATGGTTGCTAGGGTTCTTTGAACACTAGCAACTACACTGGGGAAATTACAAACTGGAGAGCTGAATAACTAAAAAAAAGCCACAAATAATAAAACCTGAAAACCAATTGCAAAGGTTCTCTACATCATACTAAAAGTTAATCTACAGGTGAACAACCTTTACAATCATATATTGTACTATATTTACAAGTGAATACAGTTTGTAACACACTAAACACACTTTTTCAGGTTTAGCACAAACTTTCATATAAAAACACAAACGTCCAGTTAATAGCCAGTCATTGGCACACAGACTCAATACAATGCAGATTCCATATTCTTTCATCCAAATGACAAATTGCGACACACGAGAAGCCCTTACCTCACACTGAGATCCCCTCTGCTTCCCAGCAAGCTACTTTGTTTGGCTCTATTTCCTTCTGGTGACAGAGCAAGGAGGCGGAGCGGTCTCTACGGTCATGTGACTTGGGAATCCGGCTCAGCACTGTGTAAAACGAGAAATGTTTGTTTTGTGAATGCGCTTCCTATGCAGGCTTTAGGCTTTTTGAGCGTGTTCCACATCAGAGGCTCACCACAGTCTGCATTTGAAATGGCTTCCTTTTTGTATACAGGTCATCCGATTGGTATTTGTTTGCTTTCAATAGACAGTCACTGACTTTCTATAGACTGAGGAATGAACGACAGACACAAAGTAGTTTTAAATGAGAGTTATATGTGTTTAAACAGACACTAATATTCATAATCAAATCATACGTTCAGCAATTTGTGACTGGCCATAATGTTACGCCGTTTTTTTAGTCCCCGGTGGAGGGAAGGTGGTGGGGCGATAGGGTTAACACCTAGGCCGGTGGCTAAACCCGAACAATGTGGGCGGGGCATATAGCATTGGGGGCGGAGCAGTGATGTTGGGGTGGGCATGATGATATTAGAGGCAGGCACAATGACGTGTGGCGCTATGATGCTGGGCAGGGCCACCATCAGGGAGGGCGGCAGTCGGCAGGGCTGCACTTTTAGAACAGCCAGGCCCCCCTTGACAGTTCCGAAGCGGTGCCGCTCGATTGAAGTCCCGAACAGCCAAATGCGGATGTGCCGAACACAGACGAAGTCCTGAAGCGGCGAAAAGAAACAAAGTAACTAAAGTAGCCGACATTGACGTCCTGTAGAGGCAAAAAGAAACAAAGTCATGAAAGGAGCCGACACTGAAGTCCTGAAGCGGTGAAAATAAACTTTTTAAAAAAAATATTTTCTGCAGCCCCAATTTTTTTTTAACTTGTAAGGGGGCCCTGGCGCCAAGGTTTTTTAAAAAATATTCTTGGGACCCCCAATTTTTTTAACTTGTAAGGGGGGTCCTGGCGCCAAAGTTTTTTTTTTAAAAAAAATTCTTTGGGGCCCCAAATTTTTTTAACTTGTAAGGTGGGCCCTGGCACCAATGTTTTTGTAAAAAAAACTTTTATGGGGGACTTGGCGCCAATGTTTTTTTTTTAACTTATAGGGGGGCCCTGGTCACCAATTATTTTTTTTAACTTGTAGGGGGGCCCTGACCACCAATTTTTTAAAAAAAAAAAAAAAAAAACTTTATGGAGGGCCCTGGCACGCACCACAGTTTTTTTTTTTTACTTATAAGGGGACCCCGACCATCAATAGCTTTTTATAACTTGTGTGTGTGGGGGGTTACCGTTTTTAGTGCTGATGTATGTGTGGTCTTTTAATTGTGGTGTGGGCGGGTTCTGGGGCAGGGCCTGGGTGGGCGGGGCACAGGGGGCCCCAAAAATTTTGCTGTACGGGGCCCCGTGATTTCTAATGCTGGCCCTAATGCTGGGTTAAGGTTATTACATCACTTATATGCAACTGGCTAGAGTTCTGTCCAGTTTTCGCAATGTTATAAATGAGACTGAAAGTTTTGAACGGACAGCCCTTTGACAAACAGAGATGTCCAGTTGAAACCCACCTGCTTGAAAGCCTACCGCTATCTATTCTGCCCGAAGAGTAAGACCAATCCATTAAACTACATGTATGGGATCTGTTATACAGAATTCTTGGTATTTAATTGGTTTTCGGTTGGTCAGATTAATGATCGGGTTTCGAAAGGCTGAAAACCGAACAGAAAGTTGAGACCTGAACAGGCCTTAGAAAAACCGAACTGTTCGGTTCAAAACCGAACAGGTGGCAACCCTATTGGGCGACGGCAAGAGGCTAGCAGCAGGCCCTGACTGGCAATCTGTGATTCTGGCAAATGCCAGAGGGGCTGCTGTAAGTTGCCATAGACACTATATATTGGGCTGGTGGGGGGCCGATATGTGGCCTGTCTGGGCCTCTGTGTACCTGAAATGCCAGGTCCTATTTTGAATCTCAGTCCAGGCCTGGCCGGCAGGATGATGTCATGGGGGCAGGGTTGGCACCTGGCCCGGTCGGTAAAAATAATGGTCGGTCCCAATGTTATTTATAGGGAAAAAAGATAAATATATAGGAAGGCCAGTATTTTTTCCAGAAAAGGTGGCAACCCTACATGGGGGTGATTACGGTTATCAGATTCAGGGGACTGAGTACAATCCAAGGAGATAATAAGTAGATTGGGGGTAAAAAAAAAGAGCATGGACGCAGGGAAATTTCAAGGACTTACATATTTGTCAGCAATTTGTTGTCCTGGCTTTTGCTGGTGAAATACCATCATGTGCAAACCCTGCCTTGCTCTGATAAATTAGCTCATTAGGTCTGAACTCTTCGGCGCAACGTCTTCAGATCCGACACGCTGAGAGGATCGCACTTACAAATTGCATGCATCCGACATGCCTGTCGGATGAAGATGCAATGTGCGATGTTCGCATCCGACAGTCGTGTTGGATGCATGCAGTTTGTAAGTGCAAGTGTCACATCTGCTTCCTCTCAGTGTGTCGGATCTGAAGATGTTGTGCCGTGGAGTTCAGCCCTTAGTCATTTTTGTTCTTTTTTTTACTTAAAGTAAAGAATGAAAGTGTTTTAAAGTAATGAAAATATCATGTAGTGTTGATTAAAAAGCAATGTAGTGTTGCCCTGCACTAGTTAAACTTATCTGTAGCAGCATGGTGGAAATCAGGAACGGGCCGCGCCGCAAAGGCGCCCAAGGCAAGCCGTGCCGGTGCCTTCTCAGTGCGAGTGCGCATGCGCGAATTGGCGCTCGCGTGCGGTCCTCTCTCTGCCCGACCGTTTCTGGCCTTTTCTTCTTTTTGCACTACTGCGCATGCGCAGAAAGAAGAGAAGGGCAGAAACGATGTGGCAGACAGGGGACCTCACGCGAGCACCAATTCGCGCATGCGCAGGAGCGCAGAAAGAAGAAAAGGGCAGAGAGAGTCGGGCGGGGATGGGAACAGACTGGGGGTAGGCGACAGAGGAGGTACTCTGCCTACCCCTTGGCCCGGCCCTGGTGGAAATTGAAAAAAGGCTAAATGGCACAGGTTAAATAGTGGATAACAGATAACACCATTATGTTCTACAGAGCTTATCTGCTATCTACTGTGTAACCTGAGTCTTTTCTCCTTTGAATGTCTGCCCCATTGTTACACAGCAGCTTGTTTATATGAACTATAGTAGTGTTTCTGAAACAAACACAGCCGTTTTACTAGTGCAGGGCAACACTGCATTATATTTTTATTACTTTAAAACAATTACATTTTTTGATGTTACTGGTTAATATTAACTTTTAATATGATGTAGAGAGTGATATTCTGAGACAACTCGCAAATGGTTTTAATTACTTGTGGTTTTTGAGTTATTTAGCTTTTTATTCAGCATCTCTCCAGTTTGCAAGCTCAGCAGGGCCCAAATTACCCTAGCAACCATGCATTGATTTGAATAAGAGACTGGAATTTCGAATAGGAGAGGGCCTGAGTAAAAAAGATGAGTAATAGGTGAAAATAATAACACATTTGTAACCTTAGGTGGCGTCACTGACCCTATTTGAAAGCTGGAAAGAGTCAAATAAAGAAAGAAGGCAAATAATTCAAAAACTATAAAAAAAATAAATAATGAAAACCAATTTTGTTGCTTAGAATTGGCTATTCTATAACATAAAGTTAACATTAAGGTGAACCATTTCCTAGGTACTAAAATAATTGTTTATAGTTGACTTATTTTTAAGTACTAAACACCCTATACATTTATAGGGCAAATGTATGTAGTTGTCAGTACTAAAATAGTTATAGAGAGAGCAAGGGAAGACTGGGGAATTTCTAAAGCAGCATTTGTAATTCCCAGGCAATGCTTTGTGCTTCCATAGAAAGGTTGTCACCTTTGGTGCTGCATAACACTGTCCAGTAGTCAAAGGGGCTGGGTGTAAGATTGTGGGTCCAGTAGAGACAGTTGTGTTGAAGGATCAGTCATGAGGGTGGGGAAGTGGGGCATGGAGGTGGGTAAGTTGGGGAATTACAAACTTAGTGGCAAGTACTTTTGTAATACAGGTCCCGGCCTTGATGATTTACTAGCTATTCTGGTGAAAAATCAGCTGGGGACCAGCATTATCCCTTAGGGAGCAAGTGCCACATTTTGGGAACCTTTGCCTTAGTACCTCTGTCATATAAAGCACCTTATGTCACTATAATAAAGAAATGTCATTTCCCACTCTGTCGGCACATCAAATGCTGGTGGGTTATTTATAAAAACTGGGCAAATTTGTACCTTGGCAGTAACCCATGGCAACCAATCAGATGATTGCTTTCATTGTTCAACCGACAGCTGACTGAAAATATAATGTTCCCCCACTAGAGGGATCCTTGCAGTTTCAAATAGACAAAGCTATATACAGTCCATTTTTATGTGGTAAGGTCATTACATGGATTCAGAGGTTTCCCATTTTGCATAATGATCAGTAAAGTCAAAGTGGCTCTTCCTCTGTGCCATGTCCCTTGTATAGAAAAACCTCAGACTTAGTAGGAGTTAAATGAACTCTTTACAAAATACATGTTTTACATCCTTATATGTAGATGATATAAATACCTGTATAATATATTAGTATAATAAAGCTTATAATAACTTTTCATTTTTGCGATAGTTCCCCTTAATATGTATGGCCAACTTAATGCTGAAATTGTTGCAGGAGGTACTTTATGGAGTAGTATGAGAAAAGTGCAAGTGGAGCTGTGGATAAAATTGGGAGATTTTAGTATTTTAGAGTGAAATGCACCTTTAGATATGCCATATACGAGTGGAAATTGCCTCTTCTGCAGGTCAAAAGATGCCAGCAAATACCTTCCCCTTTGTATGCGTTTGAATCACAGCATGTAAAGCACTTCATGCGGCAATCTGCCATGATCTGCATTTTACTACAATTACGCCTAATCACCAGATGTAAGGTGCTTTACATGCTGTGTTTTGAATGCATTCAAATGGGAAGGTATTTGTCTCCCGAGGGAATTCCTGCAGGTGACAAAGCTCCATGTTTATCATTCCCTAAAACCTGCATGGTAATGTAGAGGGTTTTTTTTAAATGCTGCTTTATGTTTGGTCTCCTGTGTGCACCCCCACTCAGGCACTATCTGGGGTTGGTTTGTATGTACACAAAACCAAAATCTTCGGAGGGGCCCAGCACGCACCTACCCTGTCATCCCTGCACCTCCCATCTGTGTGTGTCCCCAGCTCCTTTTTTTCCAACGACAACCACAGACAGTGGTGATACTGGGGCTGCTGTCACCTGCTCTCTGCACTAGAGGAGAAATACAGAAATTTGATTCTCAAAGTTACAAAAGGCTACTTTTGCTGCCCTTGGTAACTGGCAGCTCACCATGCCTCAAGTCAGTGGGTGTTTTCGTGGCATTTCGGGGGTGTTTTCAATGGGCTTTTTTGGTGCAGTTTTTTTTCGCACAAAAAAACTGCACCAAAAAAGCCCATTGAAAACACCCCCGAAATGCCACGAAAACACCCACTGACTTGAATCCAATGAGCATTTTTTCTTGGGTTTTTTTCTGCTGCAGATTTCTTGTGCTTTTTTTCATGGCAACCAGGGGCGTAACTATAGAGGAAGCAGACCCTGCGGCTGCAGGGGGGTCCAGGAGGTATAGGGGCCCCATGAGGCCCTAATTCATATACAAATTCAATAAATATTGGAGAAACAAGTCAACCTCTAAACATTTTTGGGGCCTGAAAAATAATTTGCTGTGGGGCCCAGTAATATCTAGTTACGCCACTGATGGCAACATTTTGCTGCAGTTTTGTGGGGGGAAAAATTGAGGCAAAATAAGGAATTTTGCCATGAATCTATAGCTGCTGAAAAACTTTGCTCAAAACCACTTCTCAGCTGTTACAGGTTGGAGTGAATAAACATGGACAACTGCGTCTTTGTAGACTGGCAAAAGGTGAGACCTGCCTGGCTGCCATATGCCTATTAGTAAAGGGGGCGAATCTGTCCTGTTTTGCTTGCCAAAAAATTTGCAAAACTCCAAAAAAAATTGCGAAACGGTGAAAAATTAGCAACACGCATTGAAGTTAATGGCTGTCAAAATTATTTTGACTTGTGAAAATGTTTACACTAGTGACAATTTTTACATGCGTGACTTTTCTGTCCAAATGCATTAATGTCAATGGGCATCAAAATAATTTTGACGTGCAACAATATTTACACAGGCTACATTTTTGTCACATCAAATTTTTTCGCTGTTGCGAATTTTCACAGTAGTTTTGAAAAACAATTCACAGGTGGCGAAATGTGAAAATTCACCGCAAATCCACGCCTGGCGAATAAATTTGCCCATCGCTAGTGTCTATGTATCCCAACCCACTTCTGCCAAGTTTTTTCTCCATGCCATGATGTCAACATAGGAACTAGGTATGTAAGGAAGCAGAGGCACCTGTCTAATGTGCAATTTATTTGGAAAAAGATAAAACTCCACGTCGGACACTGCCCTTGCTGGCCAACAGGGAGTTGCCTCCAAAGGCGCCTCAGAAGGAAACTTCATGTAATGTGTAGGTTTTACTACTGGTGATTTCAGTTATTGCAGATGGAGAAGCTTTTCCAGGAGACAAAGCTCACGGGCTATTTGTTTGCAACTAGTGTCACTTGCCACCCCATGTGGAGACCCAAGGTCAGGGCTGCCATCAGGGGGGGCTTAGGGGGTACTCCTGCACCGGCAGTGTCAGACTGGGACACCAGGGGCCCACCTAAAACCTAAGATAGGGGCCCACCAAAAGTTTTTAGACCAGGGGCCCACCCTCAGTACTATTTTCTTCCTCTCCTCACTCAACCTCTATTCTCCTAGTCTCTTTTCTTTACATACTATAATCTATTATTCCACATATTTAGCCACTTTGTTCTCATAGAAATAGGGAATGGCCATGAAACAGACCAAATGTTTAGCAGCATGAGGGCCCACTGACACCTGGGCCCACCGGGAGTTTTCCTGGTATCCCGTGGGCCAGTCCGACACTGTGTACCGGGCCTGAAGGGGCCTGAAGGGGGGCCGGCTGTGCTGCACTTTTCGTAATAGCCAGGCCCCCATTGACAGTGCCAAAGCTGTGCTGCCTCTCCTGAAGTCCCGAACAGCTGAAGTGCCGAACAGCCGAAGTTGCGAAAAGACCCAAAGTCACGAAAACAGCCAAAGTTGAAGACCTGAAGCGGCGAAAAGACCGAAGATACGAAAACGGACGAAGTTGAAGTCCTGAAGTGTGCAAAAAGACCCAAAGTCACGAAAGAGGCCAAAATTGAAGTCCTGGAGCAGGGAAAAGACTGAAGTCATTAAAGGAGGCGAAGTTGAAGTCCTGAAGCCACGAGTTCAGTTCTACTGAACACCAATGTGTGTTTATTTATTTTTTTAATCCCCTGGCCACCAATGTATTATTTTAATAATCTATAGGCCCCTGCCACCAATGTTTTTTTTTTAAACATTCTCTGGGGCCCCACTTTTTTTTCAACTTGTAAGGGGGTCCTGGTGCCAATGTTTTTTTAAAAAAACTTTTATGGTGGGCCCTGGCACCAATGTTTTTTTTTACTTATAGGGGGGCCCTGACCATCAATAGCTTTTTATAACTTATGTGTGTGGGGGGGTTACCATTTTTAGCGCTAATGTCTGTGCGGTTTTTTAACTGTGTTGTGGGACTGATCTAGGGTGGGCGGGGCTCAGGCGCCCCCGAAAATTTTGCTATACGGGTCCCATGATTTCTAATGGCGGCCCTGCCGAAGGTGCACGTCTTCTGCCACTGAAGATGTGATTGTAGTTTGGCTAATTGATAAACTGAAGTGGCATGTCCAATTGCAAAGTATTCCATTGGGCACAATAAAGCCTAATCCTGTGCTGATAAACAGAAACCCTATTTAGCTAATGTTCTTTAGGGAAATACATTCAAAACATTTTTCCACTCTATTTATAAACAACTATTTTTACAGCATAAATCTGCAGCCCTCTTTCAACGGGTGAACTTCAACCCCAGTCATCCACACTTGACAGGCTGCGTGAGTCAATGCAGTGAGTTGTAGTTGCAGAACAGCAGGGGGCTGCTGCTGGCTGGACTTGTTCGAGGGCAGACAGCCTGTGTGACATTTGGGCTGGTGCTCTCCGCCTCGCTGTGTTTACACAGTTGTGTCCATTCACCCTGAGCAAGGAGTCACTTCCCCAACTGGAGCTGATAAAAGGCAGAGAGGGCCGGGGTGGGCTGGCCGATGCGCTTCACTCCAAGACCCAGCACTCTCCTCTCCTCCAGCACTCTCCTCTTCCCCAGCACTTTACTCTTCCCCAGCATTCTCCTCTCTCCCAGCACTCTCCTCTTCCCTAGCATTCTCCTCTCCCCAGCACTCTCCTCTCCCCCAACACTCTCCTCTCCCCCATCTCAGGACTGGCTCTCTGCACTGCTGGTGCTGACTATAAAACATGTGAGGTCCGGACAGGAGCCTGAACAAGTCCAGCAAGTGCTGTCACTATGTAGATCCTGAGGAGCAATGAGCCCGGCCAGAACAGGGAGAGGCAGTAGCAGCAGCTCATTGAAAAGGCTCGTGTGCAGCTCATTTGTCAGGACTTGGGGCAGGAGGCGGCCAAACCTCAGGAGGGCACTTTTGCTGATTTGCACCGCCACAGCCATCTATGGAATTATCATAGCCATTCAGGTGTTCGGCGGCTCGTCCCACGGTAAAGCTGTAAGTAAGGTTGAGCAGAAAGTTGCGACAGATGCTGTTCTCAGACTGCCGGGGAGCGCACTGGAACGGAACACTTTCTACATGGAGAACGCGCAGCCACTAGGGGGCGCCACAAACAGCTCTCTAATAACTCTGCAGCCCAACGTAGTCTACATCACCCTGAAAACCAAGCGCAGCAAACCGGCTAATATCAGGGGCACAGTAAGACCCAAGAAGAGGAGAAAATATGGTGCCCGTCGGCCAGGTGTCCTACAAGACACAGAAAGTAAAAAAGACAAGTTATGGGCGCAGGGGAGTAAAATTCCTAATTCCCAACATAAAAGCCAGGCTCAGAGTTGGATCCAGGGCATAGGCGGGCTCAGGGGAGGCAGAGGGAGCTCTCAGAGTAATATTAGGATATACAGTGACAGTGCGCCCCCATGGTTCACTAAGGAGGATATCGGGGCAATGCGATTCCTCGCAGACTCCAGTATCGGTCACATCAAGCAGGTGCTTTCCGGCCCAACCAAGCTGCTCCTTTTTGAAAGCGACCAAACCCACCTCAAGAAAATGCCAGTGTCCCCAGTTGGCATGTGCCAGGGCCAGTGCGGCGTCATTAAGCGACCTCTGGACATGAGCGAAGTGTTTGCCTTCCACTTGGACCGGGTCCTGGGACTCAACCGGACTCTGCCATCTGTCAGCAGAAGATTGGAGTTCGTTCAGGGTAAGAGGATCTATTGTTCTTTGGGATCATGGCATCAGGTTTCTCAGTACAGTCTCTGCCATCTC
Organism: Xenopus petersii; assembly: GCA_038501925.1. Classification (NCBI taxonomy): domain Eukaryota; kingdom Metazoa; phylum Chordata; class Amphibia; order Anura; family Pipidae; genus Xenopus; species Xenopus petersii. Next base: position 57,994,413 of record CM076672.1, read on the forward strand.
TGAGTAACACAACTTAGCTTCACATGGCTTTCCTCTTCACTCTGGTGAGTCTGTACAGCGTTTTATTGCACTTTTATTATGTTCTGATTCATGCAAACTGCAACTTTGTTGGACTGCAACTTTCTGCAGCTGGTACAGGGGGATCCCTAGCTTTTCTGGTTTGATCTGGACCCAATATAAACTGCACTCCCTGGGGTCTCAGTGCTAACACTGCCAGTTATCTTTGCAGGCCTAAGGAACTGCTGGGTGCTAGAGAAGGGAGCATTTGATTTGGGTGAAAAAAGGTTAAATGGAGGCAATAGTTATCAATTACAGTAGAAGTATGGGACCTGTTATCCAGAATCCTCGGGACCTGGGGTTTTCCCTATAACAGATTTCTTCGTAACTTGGATCTTCATACTGTAAATCTACTAGAAATTTATATAAACCCAAATAGGCTGGTTTTGCTTCCAATAAGGATTAATTATATCTTAGTTGGGATCAAATACAAGGTACTGTTTTATAATTACAGAGAAAAAGGAAATCATTTTTAAAAATTTGGATTATTTGGATAAAATGAAGTCTATGGGAGACGGCCTTTCGGCAATTCAGAACTTTTTGGATAACTGGTTTCCATAGAACAGATCCATACAGTTCCCATAACATCAGAAGGACAATAATAGGTGCACTTAAACAAATGGGCTTACTGGAACCTAGGGCATGCAATGAAACTTAGCCTGGCCTGGATTTGTGGTAAGGCCACCTAGGCCCAGGCCTAAGGCGGCAAGATTTTAGGGGGGGGCGGCATGCTGCCTAACCACACTCACATTGGTTCAAAAACACTGGGGATGCACTGGAGATACAATTATTTTTAATATTTCCTGTGCACCAATCCCCATTGCTCCAGTGCAGATGATGAAAATTTGCACGAATAAAGGGGAAGGGACAGGGGCAACGAACGGCAGTGGGCCTAGGGGCGCACACTATGTAAATCCGGCTCTGAAGTTAGCCACATATTTACTAGCACCAAGCCCTTCCTATAGCTCAGTGCATGCTGGAAGTGTTGCATTCCTGCTTGTGCAAATAGACTGAATAAAACTATTTAGAGCCATCCTGGATTCGGTGCATCCCTAATATGATTATTATATATGGATTTGTATACTGTACTGATCCTGGACTGGTGCATTTTTTTACAGACATGGAGAACTGGTCCAGGGGGAAAAGTTAGCGATTTAATATACTGTGGAATGCTTAATATATTGCCACCACATGTGTTAACTTCTCTTTGTTCTTTATATTTCAAGTTATTCTCTTTTAATAAATACATGAATTAGATTGACATTGATATGCTGCCAATGTCTCATCTAATGCCTCAAACATGCATCCCTGTTCTCTTTCTGTTCAAGTCTGGGGTGGTGTTTTGCAAGGGACATTGTGGACACACTTTGCCACTCTCTAGTTAATGAGCAGACCACTGAAATAGCTGCTTGGAGCCTGCAGAAACAATAGTACAGGGTAGTAGCATCGTAAAGGAGTTGTTCACCTTTGAGTTAACATTTAGTATGATGTAGAGAGTGATATTCTGAGACAATTTGCGATTGGTTTTCATTTTTTTATTATTTCTGGTTTTCGAGTTATTTAGTTTTTTACTCAGCTGCTCTCCAGTTTGCAGTTTCAGAAATCTGGTTGTTAGGGCCTAAATAACCTAGCAATCAAATAAAAGACTGGACTATGAATAGGAGAGGACCCACAGCAGTGGGCTAGTTCTGTTCTAACACCGGCAAGGAAATGCACCTTTACCCACCATGCTCAAGTGTTTAATTTTATTCTTTTCACTGCACCTTACATTAGTAAATAGGCTCTAAAGCAGTGGTCCCCAACCAGTAGCTCGCTAGCAACATGTTGCTCTCCAACCCTTTGAATGTTGCTCCCAGTGGCCTCAAAGCAGGAGCTTATTTCTTAATTCCTGGCTTGGAGGCAAGTTTTGGTTGTATAAAAACCATGTGTATTGTGTACTGCCAAACAGAGTCTCCTGTAGGCTGCCAGTTCATATTGGGGCTACCAAACAGCCAATCACAGCCCTTATTTGACATCCCCATGGACTTTATCATGCTTTTGTTGCTCTCCAACTCTTTTTACACTTAAATGTGGCACACAAGTAAAAAGGTTGGGGACCCCTGCTCTAAAGTCTTATAAATAAACAGACTTCACCTTAGTACACTTTGCTTTTATAAATGGAGCACCCTAATCTGGAGGCAGGAAGGTGCAGCACCCCAATAGTTACAGGCCAGCAGAATGTATGTGTGCTCATAGCACAGAACTGTGTGTGCCTCAAAGCTCAGAACTACTCATAAATGGCAAGTGCTCATCTGTGCAGGAGAATTGCCTCTCTCTGGATCTGCTCAGCTGCACAAACCAATTAACAACTCTGTGCTCAGCATGTTATATAAAGGTGGAGTGTTAAATTTGGTTTTAAATGAAAGTTAAACGTACTGGGTGGTGCGATGGAAAGGTCACAATTGCTCTCTGATGCATTGAACCAAAAAAAGCTCCCCATAGACGCGACGATTCTTCTTGCCGAACGACCGATTTTAGGGAAGCCCGACCAATCCTTCAAAATTATCGTGCAGTTAGTGGGATTCGAATGATCGTACATCTTATGATTTTTTGGCCGACATCTGTCAGGAAATTGATCGGCCAGGTCAAAAAATCTTTGTCGGTCCCAGTGCAATCTATCTATGTTTGTAGGGCCAAGCAGGCAGCTCCCCTTTGTTTTCCTGCCAAATTGGTCTTTTTAGTTGATGGTCAATTCGTACGACCGTACGATCGTTCTGAGAAGATCGTGGTCTCACGATCAGGATCTGATCTTTGAAAAATCTCAGCATCTATGGCCAGCTTAAGCCCAACAACCCATGGGACAGTTGGTGGTACGCTGATTTATTGATGAAAAAATTAGTGAGGAGGTGATTGCTTTCATTTGTGCTGTTTCATCATTTAGTTTATACTGTAGGAGCATTTATTGCAGTAAAAGAAAACAAATATGTGGCAGAAGAATCCTGTGTATTGTGGCCTTTAGCACCTTGTATATTGTTAGTATGTGCTTTATGTGATTGACTGTACATGAGGGAGCAACATGATTCACACAAATTACAGGGAAAAAAATGATTGTGGGAAAAAACATTGATCACTGAAACTGATTGTGATTAGTCAAGTTTTTTTGAATGAATAAATGTGTTTGCTCTATGGGACAGGGACCTCCTTCCTCCAGTATCTCGCAACATGTGCCACTTAACCTTTGTAATTGTATGTACAGTATTTATTTGTCATTGATTTCAGTGTTTGCTAACGCTGTCAGTAAAAAAGCTTACAGAGCTTCCTGAGCTACAGAAGTAAAAGAAAAGATTGTTGTGTCTGTCTAAAGTCTTAATCAGGCCTAAATAAGGTGCAAACCCAAAGCATGTGGATGTCTGCCTGTCCAACTTCTCCTTCCAAAAGCAATAGCATTAATAGGAAGTGGTCTTCTATGTGTTCTTAAAGGAAAACTATAACTTCAGAATGAATACTTAGCCAGCACATTGTTTATATCATATTAAGTAAAGTCCAAAGTTGCTGTAGCACACAAATCCGTTTTTGGTGATGCAAAAAGTGATTTTTATTGGCTCATTACAGACTTCAAAACATGGCTTATTGCAATGAGCCAATAAAAATCACTTTTTGCATCACCAAAAACGGATTTGTGTGCTACAGCAACTTTGGACTTTATTGTAACTGTGCTGGCTCTTAGCAGGGGGCTTTATATGCTGTTTAGCACCAGACACCTGAAAAGGTCTATGGAGTAACAGGTGAGCGCTCTAACTTCTGTATATCATATTAAGGGCTCTTACACACGGCCGTTCCGACCTGCGCTCCCCTGCGTTCCGTTTTTTGGCTTTCAGCCGCAGGGGAGCGCAGGAATAGACGCAAGTAATTATTTGAAATGGGGCTGTACTCACTCAGGCGCGTGTAGGCGCCGAACGCAGGCTCAGACGCAACATGCTGCATTTTTCCTGCGTTCGGCGCCTACACGCGCCTGAGTTAGTACAGCCCCATTTCAAATAATGACTTGTGTCTATTCCTGCGCTCCCCTGCGGCTGAAAGCCAAAAAACGGAACGCAGGGGAGCGCAGGTCGGAACGGCCGTGTGTAAGAGCCCTAAGTGGCCTATTTAGAATAGGGATGCACTGAATCCAATATTTGGTTCGGGATTCGGCCTTTTTCAGCAGAATTCGGGTGAATCCTTGTACCTAGCCTGACCATGGTTAGTTACACCACTGCATGCACATGGCTCTTTTCTGTAATGGAATTAAATGTTGATCTAATGGTGTGGCCATATTAGTGCTGATAGCAGCTGATTGGCAGTGATATGGAGACACTGTCAGAGAAGCGCCATGAGCATGTAGGTGTTGGGTCACTCTCTGCAGCTGCTCAGAATTGCTTTGGGTGCTGCTCTCACAATGCACCCATATTCATTCCAATAGCAATGTGACAGAGAGAGACTGAATACCTTCTTTCTTATTCCTTTCATATTCATGGCATTTTTAATAAGTGCTGCTATGGAGTTTGTAAGCTGCATTAGACCATACTTTCCATTTAGTTTTCCCAGGGGTGCGTAATTACGGTTGTGAACTAGTCTGGTTCAGCTTTTAAGTAGCTGCTTGTTCTCTTTAACATAATAAACCTTTTGTCACTTCACTTGCATTTCTAAATGAACGTGTGGGCTGCAGAATTAGCACAGAGAGGTGGTGCTCCAGTCTTGCAGAATATTTGAGAAACCATGTTGTTTTTTCCCCCATAAAATGAACATGAATATTTCTTGTCAGACTAGTGAAAAAAGCTTATTTTCATGATTACATTAATAATATGCTGTGACTTCTGGCCCATGACTATAGTAAATTACTATGATGCTGGATATGTGAAGAATAAGTAACAGACAGAAAATTAAAAATTGCCTTTAGGCTAGAGGGTAAATTGGCTGGTGCGTTTATGAGTTGCGGTAGCTCTTTGTAATAAATTTGAATTCTGCCATCCAAGTAGTGAGGTGATAGAATTTTCACCTTGTAAATCTACACCCATGTTCAGCAGAAGCCCAGTAGTACTGGATAAATCGAAAATGGGCTCTGTTCTAATAAAAGCAATAAAAATATGCAGGGTGCTATAAACTGAAGAAAGTGCTGCTTAAAATCAATAATAAAATTACCATACCTTACTTACCTTAATTACCTTAATAAAGTAACCAATTAGTAATTATTTTACAATAATATAAAGCACTCCTGGAGAACACACGCTATGAATAAAGCTATTCAGGTTGGTGCAGTATAGGTGTGTGCTGGTTTTTATCCCCGCAATCTCCTGTATACTCATGTATACATGATTAGTGAAGATAAAAGTACAGAGGTATGGAATATTTGCCTGTAAATAAATGTAAAGATCATTATGTCAACCTAAAAGGGCCAGTACAGATATGTAGGAGCTGTTCTGCTATAGATCATCTGTCTATGAAAAATATGCAGAGGCATATTTGTCAAAGCAGAAAAGACTTCAGAAGTATTGTAAACAAAGACAAAGAGAAAATACATACTTTCATATGCCTTTTTCTTTTCACATGTGCCTTTACAAGTTAAGAGTCGTTGGGTGGATTAGACATTTGTAGAGCAAAGGAAAAAGTAGGACAAAGGTAATATCTAGTGGTGTAGCTACTCTGTTAGTGTATGTAGTGCTTACCTTTGCTCTACATTTCCTCCGATCAAGTGTGTGCTTTAGGGATCTTACAGATGAGCGTTTGAAGCTGCGCTCCCCTGCGTTCCGTTTTTATGCGTTCAGCCGCAGGGGAGCACAGGAGTAAACATATTCAGTTTTTTTCAATGGGACTGTACTCACACAGGCGCATGTAGGCGCCGAACGCAGATTGAGACGCAACATGCTGCATTTTTCCTGCGATCGGCGCCTACATGCGCCTGTGTGAGTACAGCCCCATAGAAAAAAACTGAATATGTTTTATGCGCTCCCCTTGCAGCTGAACGCATAAAAACGGAACGCTGGGAGCGCAGCTTCAAACGCTCGTCTGTAAGAGCCCTAAGTCAAGTCTCTCAGCTTCTCACATCAATAATTTTACTCCGTCCCCAGCTTTCCCTTGCCAGCCTGTTTGCACAAGTGAGAAGCTTTAATCCAAGAGTATATGTGAAATAGATTAATAAATTCTTTGTGAAACAGCACATGTATGGCCAGAGGCAAATTAGTGAAAAAAAAGTTATTTTATGGTTTATCATGTGAAAACATATGCGCGAGATTCAGTTTGAAGTGGAAAAAAAACTTTCTCCTAATTCAGTTCCAGTTTTTTCCATAGACGTCAACAGAGTTTTCATGTGAGAAACAGCGAGATAATTTTTTTCTCATTGAATTGCATCTGGCTCTTTGGGAACATCTGGAATTGAATTAGGAGACAAGCTTTTCTCATCAAATTGAATTTTGCCCATACTTGGAGCTTTCTAGACAATCAGACCTAAATTCTCCTGCTATGACATTTCTTCAAACTATTAAAGGTATGGGACCTGTTATCCAGAATGCTCAGATGAATCATAACTAAGCAGAGAAAAAGGGAAGTTAGGCACTCAAAAAGCTCAGTCAAGCCTATGTATGAGGAAGTGCTCCATGTAAAGTGATTAAGATGATGTGTTAATAAAGTTTTTTTTTTACACTACATTGTTGTGACATTTGTGGCTTTTTGAGTGCCTAACCCTTCATTTTCTGGTTTGTTTGGCTTCTGCTCCCCTTGCTGTGGACTTGGGTCTGGTGCACCTGTGCCATACTTTACACTTAGTTTTGTTTGTTCACTTATATACTGTGAATTAGGTATTATTGTTTTTTGTTGGATTATGAGTCATAACTAAACAAACAGCAATGCATGAGGTAAGCTCAATGGAGCTTAAATTAAATACACTAAAACTGAAATAAGTGACCAATTAACAGAACAATTACAGACAGGTCAACGCCTTGCCAAAGTAAACTTGACTACATAGCGGCCTACATACACATATTTTCCTGCATTCTCCTTAGGGAATATAAATGAGGTTTTCTGAATAATGGATATTTTTGCAATTTGGATCCTCATATCTTAAATTTATTAGAAAATCATGTAAACATTAAAGGGCCAGTAACATCTGTTTTACCCACCTACCCCATTTAGTTAACTGACTTTAATAACTCTAAAAACTGTGCTATAGCCTGAGTTCTAGTAATAGGGAAGAAGAAAAGGCGATTTGCTGGTTTTTCATGGAGTACAACAAGTCCCCGCCATTTTGCTACACCCACGATTGTCTTCTTCCCAGTTTGTGCGTTGCCGTTCTGCACTTCCAGTTTTCAGATTTCAAACCTCTGGTTCTTCGTTACATCACAGACCAGCAGCTATACTTATACTTCTTATAGTTTAACTAAATACTAACCCCACACAGCTCCTTCAGCTTTTCTCTCATTGCCCCCACCCATAACATGTGGAAAGAATCCTAATTATGTGCCACAATCTTTATCTTTATCATCCTTAAAGCAACTGACTTTCGGTTACAATAGGAAGTTGTTTCCCTGTCGCCCTATTTGAAAAGATACTGCACAGCATAGAGATACATTTAGCTAGGTGTTTATGCCTAAACTATTACAATTAATTCAAATGCTACGGGACAGGGGTATTATTGGAAGAGTATATGGATCTTTTAGTTAAAAATGTTTAGTGTTACTTGTCCTTTAAACAAAGCCAATAGCCTGGTTTTACTTCCAATAAATATTAATTATATCATAAGTTGGATCAAGTACAATGTACTGTTTTATTATTACAGAGAAAAAGGAAATCATTGGGAAATATGGGAGACAGCCTTCCCATAATTTGGAGCTTTCTGTATAACGGGTTTTTGGATAACAGATCCCATACCTGTATTTTCTTTTAGCTGCCTCCAGGTTTAAACCTTGAACAATGGGTAATGATAATTGGATTGTTAGCATACCTTTTTTTTTTATATGCGTTTTAAATTACATATTTTATTATACAAATACAGCCAGCCTGGTAGTAAAGGAGTAGTCATGGTGCCATTTAAAATAAAAATTTTATGTTAAAAATTAGCTTGTTTTAAAAGGAAAATACCCTTCCCCCCCCCCATTTTTTTGTGTTCATTCAGTTGGCTTATGTTAAAAAAGATGTTGCATAAACAATATTTGAGCTTCTAACATAAACATATGTTTATTAAAAAAAACATACGTTTTTATTAGTTTTTTTACACAGACATACCTTATTCCAGATATTTAAAGGCTACCATATTATGTGAATATAATAAGTACGGCTTTAAAAAAATCTCCTAAAATATATTCTTTTTTACATTTTCTTTTAACTTAACAATATATGCATATCATGTACAGGTATGGGACCTGTTATCCAGAATGCTCTGGACCTGGGGTTTTCCGGATAACAGATCTTTGCGTAATTTTGGTCATGCCTTAAGTCTACTAGAAATTCATTTAAACATTAAATAAACCCAATAGGCTTGGTTTGCTTCCAATAAGGATTAATTATATCTTAGTTGGGATCAAGTACAAGCTACTGTTTTATTATTACAGAGAAAAAAGAAATCATCTTTATAAATTTGGATTATTTGTATAAAATGGAGTCTATGGGAGACAGCCATTCCGTAATTTGGAGTTTTCTGGATATCGGGTTTGCGGATAAGGGATCCTATACCTGTATTATTTAGTCAGAATTTCCCTACTATAATGGAAAATCAGCTCAGAGAATATAGCAGATCATTATACAGTATGACTTTCTTGCTGTGGGAGGGAGAAGTAGATTTTATAATTTGTCCCCCCCCCCACAGCAACTGTTTCATATGTTTCTATGTACAGGTATGGGATCCGTTATCCGAAAAAAATGGTATCCAGAAAGTTCTGAATTACGGAATGGCCGTCTCCCATAGACTCCATTATAATTATAATAATTTCCTTTTTCTCTGTAATAATAAAACTGTGCCTTGTAGTGGATCCAAAGTAAGATATCATTAATTCTCATTGGAAGTAATATCAGCCTATTGGGTTTATTTAATGTTTACATGATTTTCTAGTAGTCTAAAGGTATGAAATTACAGAAATACCCATTATCCGGAAAACTCCAGGTCCTGAGCATTCTGGATAATAGGTCCCATACCTGTATATGTTATGTACTTATTGCTAGCAATGATCTTTGGCAGCTATAGTGCTTTGAAAGGTTATGGTTTGCAAACTGGCATATTCCTCTGCTAGCTGTCATGTTTGTACTTTACGTGGTTTGAGGGGAATAGGTGTGGTCATTTCATCCTAAAATGATGACTTCACCGCACTGCTTGGAATTACAAAATTAAATATTTTTGTTGTTTAGGAATTATCCCAGTCATGTACTACCCTATATAAATTATATTTTGATTGATGTGTTATTCATAATTAAGAGGAAAGCTAGCATTTAACGTTCATAGATCTGATGTTGAATCACAAGGCAAGTCCTATCTCTGATTAGCTGTTTAATATCCTTTAACATAACATATACAAATTTGTTTTTTGTTTTGTTAAAATCAATATTGTTGCCTTCATAAAGTCACAAGTGATAAAATTCCTACTTGTAATATATGGCACAATCGTTGTTCATTTGCACAATTACAACAATAAAATGACTATTAAGGCTTATTTTATCAGGAGCCTGCCTGAGGGAGGAAATTGGAGACAGTTCCCAGAGGAAACCCACAAAAGATTAGGGAGAACATATAAACTCCTTGCAGATAGTTCATGACCTTGAGGGGTGAATGCTGCTAATAAAAAAGACTAGATATCAATAGGTGAGCAGTAAGGACAAATTATTCAGAGAGGGACGTTGTGACGCTGCAGGAAAGCAGTTTCTAACCACGCCTACTCATTTTGCTATGGGGAAGGACAGCAGCTGAAATAGCGTTATTCACTGTAATACTTTATTGTTTTAAAGGCTTTTTTAAAAAAAAACAAAAAAAAAAAAACAGGTCAAAAGTGAGCAGAGGACACATTTATTACACTATACATTGTGATAGCTTAATTTTTATATCAAAGGTGAACCACCCCTTTAAAATAAATTATCCATCAATAACCCTGTTGATTCCGTTGGAGTTTTATATAATACATACCTCCCAAACGTTTTACATGGGCAGTCCCGATTTTGACGGCTCAGCCTGTAGTCTTGGATTATTGAAATGTACCGACTTTCTCTTTGATCTCCTGCACTGAATAGCCTGAAAAAGATACAAAGTTTTTAATTAAATAAGAGGCTTTTGGTAGAGAGCCCAGAACACTCAGTGCCTGCACTTTGATACATTTGTAGTAATTTAATATAAGCAAAGATACAATTGTAACTATATAATTATCTTAAATAGTTACTACTATATATTTGCTTATATCACCAAGTCTCCTGGGAGAACTGAAACTCATAGCTTAAAGGGCAATTCACCTTTATTAGTAAATCTGTTATAACACATTAAACATGGCCCTAAAACTCCCAGAAATGTGTTGAAACTTTACATAACCTGCCAAATGTTGTAAAATGGACATGGTATTTAGGAGGCATGGCCATACAATGGGCGTGCTCAAAATATTTTTGCCATGTTGCTAGCAGCAGATCTTCTTGTCCTTCTTTCCGTTTTTGAAATGCTGTCAGGTATAATAATACATATTTATGATTTGTGAAGCCATACCGCAGGGGTGCCCAGGACGTCGATCGCGGTCTACCAGTAGATCGCGTTAATGTTCCTAGTAGGCCGCAATCTGGGGCCCGGCGTCACTGACTTGAAGAGAAGAGGAATGAAGGAGATGAGCAACACAGCATGGAGGGAGGGGCACGAGCGGCACAAAGGGAAGAGAGGGGGAGACGAGCAGCACAAAGGGAAGGGAAGGGAGAAGAGTGACACAAAGAGAAGGGAAGGGAGAAGACTGGCACAAAGGGAAGAGAGGAGAGACGAGAGGCACAAAGGGAAGAGAGGGAAGACAAGTGGCACAAAGGAAAGAGGGGAGACGAGCGGCACAAAGGGAAGGGAGATGAGCGGCACAAAGGGAAGGGAGGGAGACAAGTGGCACAAAGGAAAGGGAGTGGAGAGAGACGAGTACCACAGCGGGCGGGGAGACAAGAACAGCACAAAGAGAGGGCTGCAGGCACAGAGGCAAAAGACAGAGGAGGGAGAGCTGCAGGCACGGAGGGGAAGGACGTGTTAGGGAGGGGAGAGCTGACAGCAGGGAGAGCTGAGAGCAGCAAGCACGGGAAGGGAGTGTGTTCAAACTTTCATAACCTGCCAAATTTTGTAAAATAAACATGGTAATTAGGGGGTGTGGTCAAGGTAGATCTCCTGATGGGGGCCAGGTGTCGAGAGTAGATCCCAGCGTAACAAAGTCTGGGCACCCCTGCCATACAGCATGAAAGTAAGGATATTTATAAGTAAAAATACCATACCATCTATAAATGCATATTTTTTTTTAAAACTAAAAAAGGCAAACAAGGCTTATGTATTTATTGTTGTTGTCTGCCTTTAAATTCTCTTTGTTTAAACTCTTTGTTTAAATGTGGTTTAAAAAAATATTTCTTTTGGGATTGTTTTAATTTTAAATTGTCTTCCTCACTTTAAATCTCACTCCCAACTGCTTCTATTTCCTCCTCCCTCCACACCCTTCCCTTCTGGATAGCTCCCTTGAGGTACTGAACATCATCCTTCATCATACATAAAATAATTAAGCATTTTAGAAAGAGATACGGAATTCTTCTATTAATGCAGAGTAATTCCTTTATCCCTGTTTGTGACTCTACATTAAAATGATCTAAAAACAGTTTATCATGCCTTTCCTACATTTCTGAAAAATATCCCTTGGCAATGCTTTCGTTTCTTTGCTGATTGTCAGGTGGAACCGTAACTACTGCTTAGTACATTGAGGAGCACTAGAAACTGCTGATATCAGAGGAATGTGGAATGTACATGGCCTGTATCAATACAGTGTTCCTTGCCGATACAGTAATTCATTCAGACACTAGGAATGCCTAGTTATCTTACTTTCCTTTTTTTTGTTGTGAGGTGCCTTTTTAAGTAAAAGGCTCCTTAGAACAAAAAAAAGAGTTAAATCTAAAAACATTTAAAGTTGAGTTTTTTACCTCTTCAGTTTTACTGAAGACTAATACCATGTATTCAACAAAATGAATAGTGCTTCTGGTGATATGTTTGCCTGTTTTCTAGTTTATTAAACAAAAGCAACAGAAACTAGCTTTTATAGTTTACAAACAACCAGGGTTGCTCCTGCCGGCTCCTGTAACTTTAAGAGATGAAGTTTTAAGCGTGGAGCGGGAGAGGGGGGTGGCAGCAGCTCCAAGTTTGCTCCTGATTCCCACAAAGCAGCTCCAGAGGAAAGGCAGAGATTTTTATGGGGGTCTGGGGGGGGCAGATAACACTACACTCACATGACTGTGGGCACCTGGGAAACTGTCAAAATGTCTAGCCCCATGTCAGATTTCAAATTTAAATATTAAAAAATGTTTTGATCCTTTGAAAAATATATTTCAGTGCAGAAGTCTGCTGAAGCAGCACTATTAACTGATGCATTTTGTGCATTTTGGAAAAAAAAAAATGTTTTCCATGACAGAATCCCTTTAAGTATATATTTTACAGGTTATTTTGTGCATTATATAGTGAATAAAGTACCACCTCTTGTAAAATATAAGGATTATTATGTTACCGAGGAGTTCCATGACCACATTAAAACATGAGGCAAAAGGGCGAGTGTTTTTATACAGGTTATGGAACTCTAAAGTGACTATTAATATCCTCAAATTTTGCAACAGGGGTACTTAAGTTATTATAATGCACAAGTTTCAATGAGTCAGGTGACAGAAATTACATCGCTAAACTCTGATTTATAACTGATGACATCGATAAGAACCGTTTATAACGATATAACACACAAGAGCCATGAATATCCTGTACATTATATCCTAGAAAATTAAACCTCATTGGGGGAACTCACAAAAGTGCTGACTAAAATAAATGTAAAAAGTCTTACACACGGTTTCCAACATTTTCCCACCTTTTTTTCGTTTAGAAAAAATGTCATTACAAGAGGAAGGGGGCATGGTTAAATATGTGGAATAGCTAAAACATTTTTCCTGCCAAAATTGCCACCACATTGAATATAATGGGGAAAATACTTTCATTGCACACAGTACACTGTTGTGAATTAGGTGCAATAATAACACATATTTATGACACTTGAAAATTTGGTGGCATTACAACAAATCCATAAGAAAAATCCTGTTGTACTTATGACACTTTTCCAATTTGGTAAGCAACACTTTTAGAATTGTGTTCCTATCAACAGCTGTGTGATTTCTCACTATAAACTCTAACCTGTGGAAAAAAAGCTCTCCAGGCACCCACATATATTCTTTCATGAGAAAAGGGATTGTTCCAGTACTGTAGAACTAATGTTTGAAAAAAAAAGTACAGGAAAAGAAAAAGCTGGCAAATACAGTAAATCTGATAAATAATTAAACAGTGCTTTGGTTGTGTAGCAGGGAAATGTGGAACGTTTTGTTTCACATTATCCAAGAGTAGCTTCCTCAGGAAAATGACTCAGTTTACAAACGTGCCTGTTTCTTTATGATATGATTGTTTCATAATTTCAAATGTTATACCATTGTTAATAAAGGTTTGATCTTAGCAAGAAGGAAGGTAATTGTTTTCATATTAGTTTTGGGGTTAGGAAGGTATACATATATTTCAATACATCTTGTTTAGTATAATTCTGCAACTAAACTAAATTGAATTTGTTACTGTATTGTTACTGGTTTGTGTTCTGTGTATTGTTAATGAAATGTAAGTGGCAGCCCATGGACATCTACCTGGACACCACTTCAGTAGTGAGGCACCTTTAGACTTTAGGGAGCCCATTACAATACATGTACAAATCTTGTAGGTATATAGCACAAGAAGTGCACAGTGGGCATTACATACTGCTGAATTGTGTATTATTGTGCAGTACATGCAATGTTCTGTTGTAGGAATAGTTATACATTATAGATACTTTAGGCTTAATTCTTGCTTTTATGTTTTTGCAGATGGGCAGCCTTGTCCTGTTATTTTATGGGATCCATCACTGATGCCGACAGATAACCAAACCCAGTCTTCTGTCAAGCTAAAATGGGGCACATATCAAGAGATGCTGAAGCCTAAATGCTGGCTGAATGGCAAAGCACCAAAAGCTGACCTGGGCTGTACAGAAATCCATCACCAGGAATGGTGCAAGATGGCACTTTTTGATTTTCTTCTACAAGTAAGGACAATTTAAGTGAAGGTACATACTGTATTAGAGACAAAAGCATAAAGGACAAGGGGAGTGACATTTTGAAAGCTTATTGGTTAGTAGGCCACCCCCATGACTCCAGTCCCTAATTTATTTTTCATTGCTTCACTCCCTGTAGCTTATAATTTGCTGATGCTTCAATCACTTCAATCACTTCATTCACTTCAATGTCCTGTCTGGGACATACTCCTCCATAGGTAAAATTCCTGTAGTCTGATATGTTTCACGGTGCTCAGTTAAAATTAAAGTCAGAAAAACTAGTTGAGAAGATCAAAGTCATGAAATAAAAATAGAATGTGGCAGTAGTCAAGTGACTCCTTTTGTCGCCATGCTATGTCTAGCATCCAATATAGAGTCATGTAGGATTATAATAACCCCAAACATAGTTGTAATCTTTTCAAAATAGTCTAGCGTGTCATCATTTAGAGGCATGCCGCGTTATCTGAACATTTTAATAGTCATTTGCTTCTTACCTCATACACAGCTCCTACAACAAAGGACACAAGTGGGAAAAATATAAGATGAGTGTTTTTGTTTTGCCAGTGTTAAAGTGACCTTAGAGGAGCAGATGATAATGTTTTGGGAAGTGTAGTGAGTGAGCCAGAGCAGTTATGTGCAGTAACATTCCTATGAAAAGACTTGTTTGTTATCCTCATATCAGTACAGAGCATAGAGTGGATACCGTATATACTCGCGTATAAGCCGAGTTTTTCAGCACTGAAAATGTGCTGAAAAAGTCTACCTCGGCTTATACGCGAGTCTCTCCCCTGCTGCGTGCTCGTTCACTATTTCCTGTGCCTGTCCGCACAGCAAAGATGTACAGTATAGCATTCTGAGTAATGCTGCTGAAGTGCTGGGACAGGCTGAATAGCATGACAGGCGTGCGCGCCTAACTCACACTGATCCATGCGCGATAGAGCAGGCTGCGTGCATTTTCAGGCAGAAAACTGGCGGCCATGATGTCATGACATTGCGCATGTTACGTTCCGGCGCCCATGCGCTAAGAGAGGCGTGGTGTCCTTCTTCAATGGCGCCTTCTCGATGCGAAAACAGCCGTTGCTCTTCCTGTCAGTGATCGCTTTCTCCCTCAGGCATAGTACGGTAAGCCTGGGGAGCACTACGCTACACTACTTCCATTGTGGCAGTATCCTGTGGTGTTCCCTATGTTGTGTGTTATGGGGCGAGTAGGGGAGATAGATTGGGGGACACCTATATGTAGGAGAGAGAGAGGGGAAGGAAGCTGTTCTGCTGCAGAGCAGTGCTTTTGACACTAGGAAGAAAGAGCTGAGGCTGAGCTCAGCACTGAGAAGACAGTGTGGCTACTTTTTTTGCAGGGGGAGGGGGGAGCAGCTTTTAGTAAAATGTAGCTGTGCAGGCAAAAGTGTAGTATAGGCTTATACACGAGTCAATACAGGTTCCCAGTTTTCCTAGGTAAAATTAGGTACCTCGGCTTATACGCGGGTCGGCTTATACACGAGTATATACGGTATGACCTACAGCAGATGCCATTGAGGACGATGAAGATGCACTTTCACAACAGCTGTTTTGTGACTTGCCTATGAATAACAGCTTTATTGTTAACCTGAATTTGTGTAATTTATACTTAATGTGGCTACTGAATCACAATGTTACAACATGTCCTAGTGGAACCTTCAGTCTAATTACAACCACTTTCACCAGGAGTGGGCAACCAAAGCATCCAGATATAAAATCACACACATATGGGGAAGTATTAAACGTACATGGCATCCTAGACCCGAGTGAGACCTAGTAGTAATGCTAAATACTGCTCTGCCCCAAAATCAACAGTATCATTTTAGAATCTTAAATTTAGTGCAATAAATACCAGAAATACAGTAATTGGTTAAATGAGTCAATTTATGTCTCAGACACATACAAGAAATATAGGAAACTATAGAGCCTTTCCAATATATGAAGGAGGTCATTTACTAAACCTCAATTTTTTTTTCTGGTCGAGGCTTTTTGGGCAACAACTCGAATTTTTAGAGAAAAATAATTTTTTTTGAGATTTATTATACCCCGTAGCTGCTAAAAGTCAGAATCTGAAAATCCGCCATCTCAAGCCTGCTGAGGTCATGTAGAAGTGAATGGCAGATGTCCCTTTTACAATTTGAAGATATAGTGATCTGCGCTTGGTTTTGTCCGATAAGGGAAAAATTCTGGGTTTTCATGCGATAATTTGAGCGATTTGGGTGTCTAATCCAAAAACTTTGTATGATTCGCGTTGTCTCTTGATTTTATCTAGTCTTTTTGTGACCAAGCTTTATTGATAAATAAGATAAAACCGTGGATGGGAGTTTTGTCGAGCTTGATTGAATAAAAAGAGATACATTTGAGTTTTAGTAAGTTATCCCCAAATTGTTGGCTCTATTCTTCTCTGTCCTGTTGCTCCCATTGCTGTGACACATATTCTAGCTAAGCAGAGAACACAGTAACAGTAATTGTAAACCATTTAGGGTAAGGCCAGACGAGGAGATTCAGGGAGATTTTGTCGCCTGGCGACTTATCGCCACGTCTTTTGCGCGACTATCTCCCCGAACTCGTGAGGCAACTTTGGGCGACTATTGAAAATGCATCGCCGCGTGTGCATTAGCGCAGGCGATTTTGCGCTGTAGCCTATGGGGAAAAGACGCTGAGGCAGTTCGGGGAGATAGTCGTGCAAAAGACGTGGCGATAAGTCGCCAGGCGACAAAATCTTCCCGAATCTCCTCGTCTGGCCTTACTCTTAATGTCTAAAATTTGTTACAGTTTACCTTAAATGCTAAATGTAGCTAATTCTTTAAAGGGAGCCTGTCACCCAGACATAAAAAGCTGTATCATTAAAGTCCTTTTCAAAGTAAACATGAAATACAAATGCTTTTTTAATTGAATCATCCATAACTGTTAAATAAAATAAAATAAATTGATTAAAAGTCTCAGCTGTCAATCATAAATTGCCCGGCCCTCTTTATCCATCAGGCATAGAGGCAGGGCAGGCAATTACTTTCACTTTCCATTCTGCACTTCCTAGATGTCACTGCTCTCCCTTGGTGTTATTTGCCAGGTGTTCCATGAAGAGTAAGTAATGTAGAGATGACATTAGTTTAGTCTGTTGTAGGTAATGTATTTAACAAGTAATCTTTACCCTCCATATAGCCTGAAAACGGTGGCTGAAAAGCACTACATGGACCTACAGTCTTAAAGTAAAATCCTTTCCCCCAGCACTGTATGTGCAATACAGGTAACATAATGAAGGAGCTTATTGCTTGCTTTGATATATCTGTTTCACTTTAATTCAATAAGAATGTCAAGTGAATTTCACATGCATATCACAAACAGTAACCCCATCATCATTCTGTTTCACCTTCACTATTCTATACTATTTACATTATATGCAACATTCTGTTACAACAACCCCCCCCCCCCATATACTTTCTGCCAAAAGATTGTTTCAGTTTTTTATTCTAACTGCTCCTTTATATTATATGGGGAGGTCTTTGCTTCATTTGCTAAAAGACATACATTACTAGAGCCTTTTACACACAGGCACAAATGATTTAAAAGGAAATATTTACAAAAGGAAAGATTATGTGCTTAGCAAACTACAGCAAAGCTAGTATCATGTCCAAACTCCCAATAGTGGAAGAGCCTCATCAGACATGGCAGATTTTAGGAGTAGAAATAACATAATTCAACTGTAACTCATGGGAAACTCATGTTTTGCTACACAGAGGATGACACAATGCCTCAAAGTAACAGCTGCCATCCCCCAACAAGGCAGGAAAGTTTACTTTGTCCCATTGAGGCTTGAAATACCAATTTATTTTCCCTTCCTCCCTAGGATTATTTGAATGTGCTATGTTTATAAAGAACATTGTTTTAGGCAAACATACATTGTGAGGCATAGTTTCTCGTGTAATGCACAGATTATTTCACAATATGGCACCGTGAAGGGTGAAATGCTAGACCTGTCTGTGGGAAATTGGCAGATACAGTTATGGCTTTTGCAAATGTATTGATTGCTTCATTGATAGTTGTAAAGAAATGTATTATTATGTTTTCATTTAACAACTGATATCATTTACAACAACGAGGCTTAGATCATAAAATACTATTCATATCAGAGTTTTAAAGAAATGTAAAATGCAGCACAAACCCAAACAGGAGTTAAATAGGCCCCGTGTGTTCATTTGTTGAGCAAATACCTTAAAGGAAAAAAATAAATATTAAAAATGTTACCGTGGCATACAAAATTGTAGAAATGCTTGGTGGAATTCCAAAAGGCTTCCTTTGATGTACAACATCTTTAAAGTAACACAAATACCAAAATCCAATTTAAAGAATAAATTACCCAATATGCTAATAAAATAAATCTTTAATTTTGTAGTTTTAACTCTGTAGCTTTAGCTTTGCCGGGAGGATTTTTTTTAATGTACTGTGCTTTACATTCAGCAAGAATTTGTGCCCCATGAAGGCACCACTTGGTGTGGGTAAATATGTAGCATTTGTCAGCAGTATCGGCATTCCTCAGCCACCAGAGACATTCCCCGGAAGCTGTAAATGTTTGTACATCCAGATCAGTATAGACTAACACTTTACTTTAATGTTGATACATATCACTGTAACAGAAACCATAGTGATTTATGAGGTAAGACAAATGCATCTGTCCCAGGCACAGGATGGCATGAGCCATAGTTATGTAAAGAGTTGTGATTTATGAAGTTATGAATTATTCTTGTTACCTAATTATAGTCAAGTGAACGTCAGGACATTTAAAATACAGGTAGAAATTCCTGAATCTGTTTGTAGTATTACATATAAGATTAACTTCTAAACCCCGCTAACCTTCCAGCGCAGTTCATGCAACATCTGATACAAGATTTTTTTTTCTAACTTAAGTTCACTTCAAGTTCTTGCCCGTATTTTAAACTTTGTATAACATTTAGCATTCATTGTTAAGTTTTCAGTCTCAAAGGTCATCACATTGTTTTAATATATACTTTGAAATGTTACAGTTTGGACAAAATTAATATTACTACTTGCACAGATTTTGCTACCTCTAGGCAAGTAGGTCTTGCCATCTAGCCCCCCACCATTCTGTTTAAGCCTGCCAATGAAGAAACATGTTTGCAGTCTCTGATCACCATAGTACCCAACTGCTTATTCGTCACAAGGGAATATTTATACTATGTACGGAGAACTGATTTGACCAGATTTAATGGTCAACTAATGAGATACTTATTAGGGGACATTTACAAACGTGATGGCAGGGTGCACTTTGCCCTTCATGCTTAAATGTATTGCCACTGGTCTCTGCACTCTGATACCTGCATCAGCCCCAATGAACACAGCACTACCTGACTTTGGCAGAGCTGTATTCATGAGGAGAAGAATGGATGAAGCACATAGGTGTCCCCTTTCTGCCCCCTACCTGTTGTCTAACTTGCATGTCATTCAGACACGGTAGTTGGGGACTGGCAGTGGATGCAAGTCGCAACAGTACCACCTACCCCATAGCATCAGTAAGGAAGGGGCTGACCTGTACCATCACCCAAATTATGTTCAGACCATTGAGAACAATGAAGTGATCAGCACCAGGATTCCGCTTTTTGCTGTAGGATTCTGATTCAGGTGAATCCAAGTGCCTGGCTTTACCAAAACCGATTAAAAAAACATTTTTAACCGCGAGGTGTGCATACGGTTTTCTTTTGCCCTTTCCAGCCCTAATTTGCATATGTACATTAGGGTTTGGAGTCAGTTCAGTGTTTGGCTGAATCTTTCACAAAGTATTCGGGATTCGACTGAATTCCAAAATCGTAGATTTGGTACATCCCATATTTTTATGCATTTATGTACTATTGTAGAAGGATAAAACTGTTTTCTGCAACTGTCTAGCTAATGAGCATCCATCTTGGTCTGTGCTTTACTAAGATTAAATGGTTTTCTTGTGATGGACAACACATGTATTTTGAAGTCTTGCAGTAATGCTAGTTTGTAGTAGGTAAGATAAAGACGTAGTTAAATCACTCTTTCGTGTCAAGCTATTTTTATGTAGCTCCCGTCTTACAAATTTAAGTCAATGAAAAATATTTTGAGGCTTGGGCAGACAGCCCGGTCGTCTTGAAAGAGTCCTTGTTCAAACAGTGTTATTTGCTGTCTGGCTTGAAAACCTATATTTAACAATCACATCATGGTTTTAGTCATCCTCTAGCTAAAGATAGCTTTGACAAGGTGGCAGTCTGGATGAGGAATTCTTTTTGTTAACGTCCTTATTTAGGGGAACTGGTTTTGCATTATATTTACTGTATATGTTATAGATTTTTACCATAAAAGGCATATATATATATATATATATATATATATATATATATATTGGGCCTGATGATGGCTCGAGTCTAAGAGCCGAAACGTTGAATAAACCCATTTTTTTCTTCACAAAAGACCTATGAGTGCGGATTTCTTTGCTCTCTCTCTCTCTCTCTCTCTCTCTCTCTCTCTCTCTCTCTCTCTCTCTCTCTCTCTCTCTCTCTCTCTCTCTATATATATATATATATATATATATAATTAATTGCTTTAGGGTGGTTTAGTGTATGGTAAAGTATCACTTTTAATAAACCCTGCTCTCCCAGAGTTACAGCAAGGGCCCAGTGTTCTTTGCATCCTCATCATTGCAGTTCAGGCCAAAACTGGAGCTACAATAATATATATGTAGTATTTCATTGTTATTGTCCCATTGACTGCATTTCTACAGAGATTCTTGATCATGGCATTGCACAATTTTGACTTTTGTCATAATGTCCACTAGCAATTAATGTTTTAAACAGAGGTCTAACTAAAATTGGCACGTGTTCTTGAAATAAAATTCATTACATTTATAAACTGTAATTCTGCATATAGACTGGAAATATAAACTACAAATATGAACTTTTTTCATTCAAAGGCATATGTCATAAAAGTTTTTTCAATCTTACTTTTGTCATGTGCATTCTAATTAGAGATGATTGATGACTGTTGAATTGCATTTCTTTTCCAATACTAACAGATCACGAAAATACATTTTTGAACCAGCACATTGTCACTTAGTTACAAAACAGGAATAGATAATATATACTGTAAATAATAAGTCATAAGAAGGCTGCTATTGCAGGAATATACCCATGAGGAATGCAGCTACAGCACGGGAATACATTGACCATTGATAATTCCCAATAACAGATTTGTAGCATGTTTAGGGGCCTAATTATCAAACCTCACATTGTTCTGGATGAGTTTTTAAAGGGGAAAACTCCCCCAAAGCTGCTATAAATCTGAATCCACAAATGTAGCTAAAACCTGTCGAGGTTATGTAGAAGTCAATGGCTGATATCCCTGAAGATGTTTCTTGACATCATGATCAGTGCTGGTTTTAGTCTGATAATTCAATAAATGCGAGGTTGTGATTTGATTTGATAAAGATGAGTTTTCGGAGCATCAATTAAAAAAAAGTTGTACAATTCAAACTGACGCACGTTTTTTTGGGGGATTTTTTTTTCGCACGGACTTTTTCGAGATGATTTTTTTTGATAAATGAGTTAAATTCATGGATGAAACTTATGTCGACTTTGTTTTAATTAAAAAAAATTAGATAAATTCTAGTTTTAGTAAATACCCCCTTCCTGATATTATTTTTTTTTTTTATAATAATATGAGTGCGTTGAAAAGGTTAATATCGTAAACTAAATCACCTCTATCACTGCATACTGTATGTTCTGATTGAGAACCTAGAATTAACAATATTACATTCTGTAGGCTCACCAATTTCTTAGGATGGCGTAATTTGAGAATTATCATGAACTGGGAATACTTACCATGTAAAAATAAAATTTAGTGATGTCTGTTTTACAGAATATTCTATATCTGTACCTGTGAAATTATTTTATTATGCATGATTTCTCAATATTCCATGTCCTGTTTTGCCAAATACTAAACAATGGTATCTTTAAGAACATTCATTATTTCATTAATGCTTTGCCATTTAACAGGAAACCGTTGGAATTATAATAACAGTTATCTACGATTTGTTGAACAGGTTTACACTCGACTTGACAGACACTGCTGTGGCTTCAAACCTCGAAAAGAGGATTCCTGTGCACAGGAAGGATTATACTTGAAATGTAATAATCCAGAGAGTATCGATTTGACACATATCATTCAAAGAAGTCAAGATCCCAAGCGCCTGGTCTTCATTGATAACAAAGGATTTTTTGACAGAAGTGAAGATAACCTGGATTTTAAATTGTTGGATGGAATAAAAGAGTAAGAAGAATATTTTAAAGCATTTTTCATTCATATAATTTCATTACGATGTATGATCTTCTATACATCATGCCTAATATTATGAGCACAAAGCAGCCAGATTGATTGATTTATCTGGATTAATTTGAGGTTGATTCCAGTTACAATACTGCATATAGAACCAAAAAAAACCCCAAAAGAACAGTAATAAGAGGCTTTCCCAGCCAAATGACACAGCAAAAAGCCATTAATATCTTGTAAGATATATCCTTATAAACGGTGAGTTCTGATGTCATCAGTTAAAAAGATGACGGATATTATTCTGCCTGGTGTTTTTATTTGGATATTAAAAGATACCTCAGGGTTCCATGACCTGTATAAAAACACTCGGCCTTCAGCCTCGTGCTTTTATATGGTCATGAAACTCCTCGGTAACTTATAATATCGAAATAAAAACACCAGGCAGAATAATATCCTTATATTTTATAACAGGGGTTACTTTATTCACTATATAATACACAAAAGCCATGAATATCCTGTAAATGATATCCTTATAAATGGTGAGTTCTGATGTCATCAGTTTTAAACAGTGAGTTCTGATGTCATTTCCGTCACATGACTCACTGAAATTTGTGTATTATAATAAATAAAGTTCCCCCAGTTGCAAAATATGAGGATATTAGAAGTTACCTAGGAGTTCCATGACCTGGCCTTCGGCCTCGTGCTTTTATATGGTCATGAAACTCCTCGGTAATATAATAATATCCTTATATTTTACAAGAGGGGGTACTTTATTCACTACAAATACTGGGAAGACAAGTAACATAATAAATACAATAAATATATACAAAGTATTAGAGCTTAACTAAGGACATATGGTAAGAGAGACAGAAGGAAGGACGCACCTGCCCTGTAGAGCTTACAATCTAAAAGAAGTAACTTATTTATATGGTATAAATTAAAGCCCTAATAGTTTACACTTTATTAGATGGGAATAAATAATCTTCAAAAATGGGTATTTTGTCTTTTTTATCATTTAAATATATTCTTTGTGATACTGAAAAATACTCATTATTAAGCACTTTGGTACTTTATCTTTCAGATTTCCAGAAACGGCAGTTTCAGTGCTAAAAAGCCACCGGTTACGTGAAAAGCTGCTTCAGTCTTTTTTCTTGGACAAGGTCTATTGGGAGAGTCAAGGAGGACGTCAAGGAATTGAAAAGCTGATTGATGTCATTGAAAGAAGGGCACAAATCCTTGTGACTTATATTAATGCCCATGGAATCAGAGTCATTCCAATGAATGATTAAAATAAGTTGCCCACTGAACATGTCTTTGCATTAGGTGAACCTGAAATAGCACTAAATATCATATCACAAATGGTTCAAAGATGTGTAACATATTGTGTTACAATTGGGACAGTTTAGGAATGCTGCTCCCAAAGTATCTAAATTGCACTATTTTTGAATGTGTTGTTTGTATTTGTTTGAATTTTCCCCATGAGATCTGATCAGATTAATGCTGGAAAGATGCATTTTTTTATTCTTTAGAAAAATAAGTTATATTAAGAGTATTTTTGAAAACCTTTAATGAAGCAACATTTGATAATATGGGTTCAGTAATGCAGGGACGTGCACTATAGCTGACAAAAAAAATCCCAGATCACATGACCTATATGTGCAGTAGTTTGCCATATAGTATGACATAGCATGCCATATCTAAGCATTACAAGGAGCATGTGATACACATATGTATTTATATTTATATTGCGTATATTTTATATGCAATAACAATATGCCCAAGTAGTGAAAAGGTCCCTAAGTACCTAATAGGATCTAAAATAGCAGTATTCCAAAGATAGAATTCTATTTCAACATACATGTTAAACGCCTTGTTTCTTTTATCCAAGTGTCTTTTTATGTATGTAGGAGCAGCTTCTTGGACATCCTGTTCCCTGACAAATATTCACAATTCATAAACAAAAAAAATTTAATTATCTGTAATGTGCTTTTCTATATAACATATTTTTATGCATTGGACCAAAATATATACAGACCATTTTCTATTGGCTTTATCTATTTTTCTTATATGTTCCACGTATGTTTTCAAGGTAAATTTATTAAGAGTTCACTTTAGACAATACTTTTCTGGAACGGTATTTGATTATTTATAACTTTGTACCTTTATATCATATTTATACTAATTATCATCTTCATAATTGTCACAGAAAAATTTTAGTAACAAACTGCACAATCTTGATGTTTATTATCTAAATAAATCATTCATAATATGCATTATGAAGGTAAAATGATACAGAAAGGCACCTGATTTTTGCTGGTACAGATGGCCAAAGTCCTAGGCCTGACCTGCTTAAAGGAGAACTAAACCCCCCATGATAATCTTCGGTAATCGCCATGAAGTGAGTGGTGTAATGGCGCATGCGTAGGCGGAGCAATCTTCCCATTCATGACAATTGCGCATGCGCCGAAAGAGACGGAAATCGCCGAAAGGGAGTAAGAAGACACAAAGATTACCGAAGAGCAGAAGATGGCGCATGTGAGCTCACTCTGCATGTGCAGTCACTATTTTAAGAGGGGACAGAATTCTGGGATAAGACTGTGCAGGGGGGTGACAAGGGGGGGCAATGGAGGGAGGCCAGTGGGGACTTAACATTGCGGGGGTTTAGTTCTCCTTTAAGCTTAGGAATTTGTGTTGTCTTACGTTTGTGTAGTCACACATGCAGAGCAACTTGAATTCCTAAACTTTCTAAGTGAGTTGGGTACCACCAAAGATCACCCTTTAAAAAAAAAAAGTGTCATGTTAACAAAACTGGGTCTTGGGGAAGACATATGTGTTTGAAGTATCAGTATCCTTTAACTAATGTGAATTATGTCCACACGACATACTATATTTGTACCAAATTACATCTTATTTGTGGTTAGTGGGAGAGTCTTAGTGATCTACATTGGATATGTAAATATGCCCAAAATCTAGACTCCTCTGTAATTATGCTTATAATTTACTAGCACTGGATTGCAATATTGCATGTTGATGGTGACTCATTTTGAATAATGAAGGAAACTATACCCCCAACTGATTATAGTTTATATCATACTAAGTGGCCTAATAAAGAATCTTACCCAAATTACTATTAAAGATTAACCAATGGCACATACTGCTAGAAAAGTATAGTTTTATAAAAATTGTTTATTTAGATGAAGCAGGGTTTTACATATGGGCTGTTTTATGCAATATATTTTTATAGAGACCTACATTGTTTTGGGGTATACGGTAGTTTACCTTAACTTGGAACCAATGTATGGTAACTCAAAGTTACTGGACCATTGCAGTGCTGGGTATTGGGCATATCACCTGCAGCACATCATGCACCACGGCTGAAAGCAGCTAGAGTACCATTATAAAGTCAGGCAGATGTACTGCAAAGCTGGAAGTTTTTTTTTTAATACGTTCCATAGGAAATATAGGGGCACATTTAATAATGGTCGAATATCGAGGGTTAATTAACCCTCTATTCGACCGCGGAAGTAAAATCCTTCAACTTCGAATATCGAAGTCGAAGGATTTACCGTATTTCCTACGATCGAAGGAAAAATAGTTCGTTCGAACGATTAAATCCTTCGAAACGAACGATTAAATCCTTCGAATTGAGCGATTCGAAGGATTTTAACCCATCGATTTGTTATGGTACAGTTTGCTTTAGAACCAGTGTTATCTTTGATAAATGCCTTCCATACTTGTGTGCCACATCCCTTACATATGAATGCAATTCATTTCTATAGCAGACTCTATTTATGGTAGGTGGGATAATGGCTCCAAATACGTTAGTAATAAAGCACAAATAACTGTATCTTCATCTGACAACACATACAGTACATGTGGAGAAACTTGTGAATGTTTCCTCTGCATTAACAAAGGATCTAGAAGATAAAGGGAAGAAACACACTATAAAGACTCATAGGGGCAGATTTACTAAAGGGCGAAGTGACCAACACTAGCGAAGATTTGTGACGTCATTTCATTATTTTGGCAATATACTAATGGTCGCTGGCGTAACTCCGCTAGTAGTGATGGGCGAATTTATTCACCAGGCGCGAATTAGCGGCGAATTTGCGCGATTCGCGCCCAGCGAATAAATTCGCAAAACGCCCGCGAAAATGTGCGGTAAATATTCGCCGGCGTCAAAAATTTTTTTTCCGAAAACCGGACGCCGGCGTCAAAAAACGGCTGCCGGCGTCGAAAAAAAACGGGCGCAGGCGTCAAAAACGGCGTCAAAAACGGGACGCCGGCGCCGTTTTGCGAAATTCGCCCATCACTATTCGCTAGTAAAGTAGACTCTAATGGTACTTCACTCCCTAACGCCTGGCAAAGTTGCGTTCTGGTCAGTGGACGTAACTATGCAAATTCACTAAGATGCGGATTTTACTGAACGTTGCGCCAGACTTGCCTTCGCCACCTCAGACCAGGCAACGTGCAATAGAGTAGATAGGACTTCCTAAGTCACAAAAAATTTTTCAGGGTGATAGGCTGCAAAAGATCGTAATTTTTTTCTGGAGTACCTGGCTCCCCCTACATTTCCTAACATATGGCACATAAACTATACACTGGGCTCATGTGTAGGGCAAAATAACAACTCTATTTTCTTTTATTAGGCTTCCCTGGGCTTGTGTAGTGTAATGTATTTGCTGCAACATATACGTCCATTGAACTTTAACTTCCCGCCATATGCAAATTAACACTAGTGCAACTTCGATTCACTTGCCGCAGTAACGTATCGCTACTTCACCAGTGTTTGGCGCCTTGGACGCAACTTTTGAGCGTTGTCCTGGCGTAGTGTTGCGATGTGAGCAAATTGGACGCTAGCACAAATTCGACGCTTAGTGAATCTGCCCCATAGCATGCCCTGGATAAGTAAAAATGAAGACTCCAGTTAAGGCACCTGTTATGCGTATAACCCTTAAAGTGATACACTAAAAAATTATTCTTCAAAATATTAATCTACATTAAAATGTAACTATAGGTCATGTTGATCATTTTTCACCAATAGCTCTGCTTTTGTAAGTAATTGTTACTTGAAGTTAATAAACCTGGCTGTTTTGCCAACCTGACTGTCCCTTCTCAGCCTGTCAGTTAGAATTTCTAACGCTAACAGACTATTGAAGCTCAAATATGGCAGCCCCCTCATAGAGGAACATAGGGGATCAGATGGGTAATGTAAAAGCATCTGCAAATACTTTTATGGCAAAATTATAGATAGTATGCAAAGACAATTTTATGATAGATGTAAAAAAGAGTTTCATTTCTGGTGTCAGTATCTCTTTAATCAAAACCTGTCATTGATGAACTATACAAATTATTAAAACACTTACATTTTTCATAAGCGATTATCACAAATCTATTGATTAAAAACACATATCTTAGCGATACATTTTACTTGCAACTATCAGTAGACATTTAAAAACGGTGAAATATTCTGTACTGGTATAGAGTCTATATTACATACCAAATGAAGGTGCTCATATCTCACTCAGGGAAGCTTTCTGCTGTGCAGGTACAAGAATATTCTAACTAGGGCACTTCAATTCTCCCCACTCTTATAGACAACAATTTGTTTCTGATTTAAAAATAATGACATCATGAATGGGTGCTAAATCTGCCAATCAAAGAGAACTAATTGCCATCAAAACCTTTGTATGCTGACTAGCAATTGCTCAGTGGGGCATCATACAATCCCAAGTGGTATGAATCAAGAATCGAATTATCCATCTCTACTGATGAGGCAATATCTAATGTAGTTCTCGGCCACATTTCCAGTACTGACAAGATAGCACAATGTTGTAGATGGAAAATAATTATGTATTTGCTCCATAGAGTACCTGCACAAGTACTAGCGTGACACAGAATGTCAGTGTTGCATACAGAGAATGATGCAACTATCTAAGCTCCTCTCCAGGGCCTAAAAAAGTTGTGTCTGTGAGTGACAAGCAAAACTCTCTGGGTGAGAAGAGCATAAACTTTATGGCAAAAAATACTCAGTGCTTGATGCCTAATTGTTGCACATCTGGTAAAGAAATCATAGAGTTGTAGATGATTTGCAGGGGTTGGAGTTGGAGAGCATTTATATTCTTGTTCCTGACTTATCACTTATACAGAGGCAAAATGTTTGGCTTTTTTATGTTCTAGTTTAGAAATTACTCAATTTGTCCAATTACCTTGTTTTTACTTAAATGTTCACTAGAATTCTACCTGGAAGTGTACAGTGGCATTTTTAAATTTTCTAAGCTGATTCATTATTTAGAGGAAATCCCATGTAGCATTCTAGTTTATATCTATGCCATGTGATGGTAACGTCTATAAAAGTCACCGTATTGTACTTTGAATAAACTATGTATTTGTGCACACTGATACTCAGCATAATAAATCTTCTTTTGCAACCCATTGTTTAAAACCTCCCAGTTAGACTCATGACATCTTTTTTTTCCTATATGCATACATCAATCCAGCTGCTAAAAAGAAATGTTTAGCTATCCCACCTAGTAACGTAACCTCAGCCTTGTTTAGTCTCTGGGTTATGGTTGCCTGTAAAAACTAGCTGAAACTTGCTATTTGATTTAACACACAGTAAAATGAATGCCTTTTCGTCCATTGCTGCTGACTACAAGGGTTCTGTGCCCCTTGGTTGACTGGGAGGACCTGACGTTTGAAAACCTTTAATGTGTTTTCTCTCTGCATGTTTGTTTTTTGTCATATGAATAGGAGCTGTCGTGTCCCCCAGATAAGGCATTCTTTATATACAATACTGCAACAAGTCTAGTGGATCCAAGCTTGTCTTGGAGTTTTGCCTCTGATCGAGCAAATCATCTACATTAGCAGACAAGACTATTACTGACATCTATGGTTTTCTCAAGAAGCTAATTAGACAGTTCAACCTTTGAGCAGCAAAAAAGTGCCCTCAAAGCCAGGGTGCATCATACAAAAATGAGACAACACCCCCCAAAAAAAGAGACATCCATAAGTTAATTTTCTCCTATGTCACGAATAGCGGGCAGCACCAATGAAGGAACCAAAGGACAAAACTGGAACCCAAACAACTGAATTTACTGGAATTGGTGAGAACCATTGTGCAGCACAAGTGTCTGTTCTGGTCACTGCTTTATTGTTAGACCAGTAGTGCACAGGGCGTTTTTATATATACAGGTATTTGATCCATTATCCAGAAAGTTCTGAATGGGGTTTGACTCCATTATAATCAAATAAGCCAAATTTTAAAAAAGTATTTCGTTTTTCTCTGTAATAATAAAACAAGATATAATTAATTCCTATCAGTAGCAAAACTAACCTATTGAGTTTATTTAATGTTAACATGATTTTTTTAGTAGAATTAAGGTATGAAGATCCCAATTATGGAAAGATTCGCTATTCATAAACCCCAGGTCCCGAGCATTCTGGATAACAGGTCCCATACCCATATATATATATTTTGTTAAGTTCAGTGGAATCACACCGGGATTTGCACCATAAATGCAGGCCACTCCAGACTGAAGGAAAAAGTCAATTTATTTTGAAATCAAAAGGGCTTTTCCACCCATTCAGCTGCTGCTCACTTCCTTAAAACACCCCTTGGATGTCCAACCCACACCTTTACTTGGTTAACCCTATGGTGACTCTTAAAGGGGTTATACCTGCCATCCAGGACATATTCCCTCTGATTTGTACATATGCTGTACAACCTATAGCACTATATATATATATATAGTGAAGTTGCTACTTCTACAGTATTAAAATTGTCTCATTGGTATCCTGTTGACTCAGTAATAAAGCTAATATATACAGTATAAATAGAATTTGGAACTCTCTGCATGAGGCGCTGCCAAAAAGAATATCACAAAGCAATTACTGTATTCCTAACAAGGCATCCTGTATCACCCACACTCTCTTTAAAGATGGCCTTATAAACAACAGACCATCTGCCTTATACAAAGTGTTGTATAGAGGCTGAGGATTTAAAGCTGTCATGCACTTGCCCTGTGCTACCACTATGACTAATGCTGGATATCTCTCACGTTTGAAGGTTTTTTCATTGCTTTATGCTACTTTTCTTTTAGTCATTAAGGGTGACTTCATTTTTATTTTCCATATGAATTTGCCATATGGGAGTTTTAAAACTGAATATATTTTCTTTTCCAGTTTGTTTATTACACTAAGTTTCAGTAAAAGTATTCACTTTTCAGTTTTAGCATTACCATAACGGCAGACTGTTCCCAAGCTCCTCATCTTTCACTGGTTTCTTTTTATTTCTTTTTACTTATTTTTCTCTTCAGGCCCTCTTGTATTCATATTACCTGCCTGGTTGCTAGGGTAGATACACCATAGCTGCTAAAATACCAAGATGGAGAGCTGCTGAACAAACAGCTAAATTACTGAAAAACCATAAAAAAATAATAAATGAAGACCAATTGCAAATTGTCTTGAATATCAATGTCTACATAGTATTAAAAATGAATTTAAAGGTGAACTACCCCTTATAAGATGCAACGCATCCAGGATTTTGTTTGGAATTTGCACCAAATCAAAAGTATTCATCTGAACCAAATCTGAAAAGTCACGTGACTGGACAATTGAATGTAAATCATCATGTATTGTTCACACCTGATGAAAAATTATGAATTAGTTTTCAAATGTTAATATCCAAATTAGGGTTAGATTATAATAGGTAGTCACCAAATATTTTGTGTTGTATTCTGTATTTAACAGAAACCAATAATGGTTGATTTGGTACATGCCTAGTTTATAATTTATTACAAGAAGCCAGAAGTGGTACAGGTATGGGACCTGTTATCCAGAATGTTTGGGACCTGGGATTTTCCGGATAAGGGATGTTTCCATAATTTAGATCACCACACTTAGGGGGTTATTTATCAAAGTCCAAATTTATCTCAATATATTCTACTACAAGCTCCGATCAAATCCGCTCGGGTTTTTTTGCGCTTATTTATTATGTTTACTTTTTTCCTAAAATTTGCTTTGCGGGAAAAAATCAGATTTTCACAATTTTAGATTTTTTCTGATTTTTCACCTGAAAATTCTGATTAGTGATGGGCGAATTTGAACCGTTTCGCCGAAAAATGTGCGAAACTGCGCCGGCGTCTCATTTTTGATGCCGGCGTCAGTTTTTTGACGCCGGCGTCCGTTTTTTTGATGCCGACGGCTGTTTTTTTGACACCGACGCCCGTTTTTTACGCCAATGACAAATTTCTTTTTGACGCTGGCGAACGTTCGCAAGCGAATTTTGGCAGCCGTTTCACGAATGTATTCGCTGTCGGCAAATCGCGCAAATTCGCCCATCACTAACACTGATTTCTTATACTTTTTGCCTGAAAAATTCGGGGTATTGCATGAAATCCAGGGCACATAAAAATGTTCAACCTCGACAGGTCTGAGATGCCAGATATTCCGATTCTGAATTTTCCATCCTTGGGGTTTAATAAATTCCAAAAAATTTGTGATTTTTTAAAAGTCAGATTTTATTAAAAAAAAAAAAAACATGAATTTTTCGTGATTATTGCATTCTGAGTTTGGTAAATAACCCCCTTAAAGTCTCCTAAAAATAATGTAAACATTGATTAAACCCAATAGAACTGCTTTGCCTCCAATAAGGATCAATCACATCAATTATATCAATGTACTGTTTTGTTATAACAGTGACAAAGGGAATAATTTGTAAACATTGGAATTATTTGATTAAAATGGAGTCTGAGAGATGGCCTTCCTGTAATTTGAAACCTTCTGGATAATGGGTTTCTCATACCTGTATACTATAATGCAGAATTCTGCTGTACAATGCCAGAATATAGTGGCACTTTAAAGTCACATGCTTCCTGCTGGATATTTACACAGTATTTTCTTGCCCTTGTCAGACATCCCAGGAATAAACATTTTAGATATGGCTATATTTTTACTGTTATTCCATGCAAACATGCAAAGAACTGAGAACAAATGATTTGTCCCTGCTCCTCCTTTGAGCTTTCCCCAGACCATGGGTGGCGGTGTAATATTTCTGAACAAAATAGCATCTAGCTATAAAACGTCTCTGTGGCAGTGAAAGCAGCAAGTGTTCTATTAACCAATGTTATTTGCTGTCACAGTAACAGGGATCAAAAGGCGGTGCCAAAGGATCACAGCTGGTCCCTTCACCCTGGCTGCAATGTGAAGCTCTGCGAGTGTCATGTCTGCGATTGTTAGACAGCGAGTGATCAAAATGCCCTGGGTGTGAAACGTGATCTACATTTTGTTCACAGTCAACAATGTTTTTAAAGCTAAAATGGCAATTATATAAATTGTCTCATTCATTTGCCGCAAAACTGACATTTATCTTTTCCACTGGGACAATTGGAACATGAGCTTTTAGCTTCTTTCATTAGGAACAGCAGTAAAAGATCTAAAAAAAAAGTGGTGTGGGTGGATTGGATTTTTTGAAATTAATGAGTTCATTACGTTTTTAAAGGAAAGATGTGCTTTTAAATAACTTTAAAAGCCTATTACTGTGAATGATTAGAATAATAATTTCATACCTCCCAACTGTCCCGTTTTTCGCGGGACAGGCCAGATTTTGACAGCTCAACCCACAATCCCAGATTGTTATTGAAATGTCCTGACTTTCTTTTTGATCTCCTGCACTGAAAGGCCAGAAAAAAGATACAAAGTTTCTAAAGCTTAATCAAATAAGAGGTTTTTGGCAGAGCGCCTAGAATACGTGGCAGCTGCACTTAGATACATTTGAGTACAATTTAAGATAAGTAGAGATATAGTTGTAACAATGTAAGATAAGCAGGTATCTTAAGGAAACTGGCTCATTTATCAACACTGGGCAAATTTGCCCATGGGCAGTTACCTATAGCTAGGGATGTCGCGGACTGTTCGCCGGCGAACTTGTTCGCGTGAACATCGGCTGTTCGCGTCCGCCGCAAGTTCGCGACGTCGCGCGACGTTCGCCAATAGGCGCTCGCGTCAAAATCGTTCGACCATTCGATCGCTAAAATCGAAGGATTTTCGTTCGAATCGAACGATCGAAGCCATTGGATTGAATGAAATCATTCGATCCAATGGCTTCGATCGTTCGATTCGAACGAAAATCGTTCGATCGAACGATTAAAATCCTTCGATCGTTCGAATCGAACGATTTTCGGATGTTCGAAGTTCGCGAACTGTTCGCGAACTGTTCGCAAATTTTGCCGGTGTTCGCGAACGGCGTTCGCGAACACATTGGCGGCGGTTCGCTACATCCCTACCTATAGCAACCAATCGCTGATTAGCTTTTTAAAGCCAGCTGCAAGTAGAATAATGAATGCAGCAATTTGATTGGTTGCCATGGGTTACTGCCCATGGGCAAATTTGCCCAGTGTTGATAAATGACCCCCTGTGACTTGCAACTTAAAGGGCAATTAACCGTTACATAAAACAGCTTTATCAGCACTGACTTAGCAGATAAAGCACAACAATATGTTTGATGAATTCAGTGAGCTACAAAAGGTCAAAGTACCAAAGAGTTTAAACATCTGGTTAAAATCACAAACTTCTACTTGATTTGGCTTTGCATAACCAGAGTCCAGGCATGAACTTGAAACTAGTGCACTAGTAACCACAAGCTTCTGTTGGCGCACATTAACACAATAAGTGATTAAATATGGGGTACAATGATATCACTTAAGTTATTCTTTTATGCGGGGGATAATATGCACAGTTTTCATAATGCCAACTCATTTTAGTCTGTAATGTAATATAAAGGACAGCCTGATTTTCTGTCTCAGCATTTCTTGGAAAAATACATACATCTGGTGGCAATTAGCAAAAAGATCATTAAACTCAGTCTTAAATTCCATAAATGTTGCTAATGGTTTTACTCACTGTTGCTGTGGTATGACTTCTTCCGTATAAACCAAAGTCGGAATCAAGAGCAAGCCCTTTATCAAGGGTCTAATTAAAAATTTTAATTTTCTTGTTTTTTTATGGTCAAAACTGTCAGATTCGACTAGGGAGTTATTCAAATTTGAGTTTTTTAAAAATTTAAAAGAGAATTATCATACTCTGGCCCTTTAAGAACTGGAATTTGACTATTCGCCACCTAAACAAATTGCTGTTTAAGTCAATGGGAGAAGTCCAGGGATCAATTTGGAGTTATTTGCAGCCTTCCTGACATTCCAGTTTTTTTCTGAGAAAAAAAACTAGAATCGATTTTTTTAAATTCGAATCAAATTCGATTAGAATCTAATTTGAGTTTTCGGGTCGATTCTCAATTAGTTAGATCTAACTTTCACCTATTCATAAAAACAATTCTAAAAATTTCATACGAATGAATTTTACGTGGTTTCGTTTAATTTATTAAGCTATAAACTGACATGATAAATCTGCCCCAGGAACAAACAAGGGAAAGTTGTGCTCACCACTAATTTTCAAAACCATTAGGCGGGGGTGCTATGAGGCTGTGACCACAAAATACATATAGTCAAATACAAGAGTCCTCTGCACTCAACCCATTATCAATATATTTCAGACAGAGACATTTTGTGCATACTGATACTGAAAAATGCCTTACCCTTTAAACAAAACAGGGATTGTTTGTCCATATATTGCAATATATATAAGCTGGCCAACTACGTCAAAGTCATCCCTTATCTGGCCAGTCCTATGCTCAATTTTCACCTGATTCATTAAGAATTCTATTGCTTCATTATACATTTTACAAAGGGACTAAGTTTTACCTGCATCTTACTTAAATAAAACTCCCAAACTTGGCTGCCTTTTTATTAGACACCAGTGGGATCACCTGACTAAATCTGCCCCAGGAGTCACAGACTAGTAAGGGCATTTTTCCTGTGAGATAAAGCAGTAGCAGTAACGTAACTCATGAGGGTCAGGCCCAGGTGCAGGCCATGCAGCCGTGCTCCCCCACCCCTAGTGATGTGCGGGTCGGGAAAAATCCAACCCACACCCGACCCTATCCCGCCCTCCCTCAGCCCGCGCCCCAACTTCCGGGTTACTTTTATAGACCTGCGCCTTACCCGCTGATTACATCGCAAAAGGGACGGAACGAGCAGGTGTACGTCTATAAGAATGGAAGTATAAGGTGGCGGACGGCCACCCGCAAATGGGGATACGAGGTTGGCCCGAATCCACCCAACCCGGGGGTCCCACGGATATTGGGCCGGCCCGGACATCACTACCCACCCCCCTCTGGACGCAGTTTTCTGTGCATTCAGAAGGCCCGATGGGATGAGGGTAGTAACGGCCCTGAGCAGTAGTCGTATACGCCTAGAGGTGAAGAAATATGCAGAAGCATAGCTGACGTGAAAGTTTGGAAGTATGTAATTTCCTCAGGATTTTCGATTTCTTTGCATATGTAAGCTGTGACTAGAACAGGACGATGTAAAGCTTCTGTCTTTTTTGTGTATAGAATGCCAAACACATGTATTGTGTGTACTATAAAGCAATGTTTCTATTGCTATGCAAAGAATGATGTGTAGATTTACATTAACAGGCTACACCAATCACCAAAAGCTGTCAGAAGAATCAGTTTTTAACAGAATAATAATATGTTCTTCTCTTCAAGCTTTCTAAATTGAACCATGACCAGACACAGCTGCATCGTGGTTGTTTTTATCCAACAACTTTTTTTTAAAAAAATCCTTATATTCAGCCAAAAAGAACTATGTGTTTTTTCCCAGATTCAGTCCATACTTTGAAGAAAAACCGAATTGTGACTCGATTGCAAATTGAAAACATCTGGACAGAAAATAAGAATAGCATTAAGTAAAAAGAAAATATAGCATTGGATATATGTTTACTGGTTTTCTTGTACCCCATAAATATGTTTTATCAATTCATTGAATTAAAATTTAAAGGGGTGGTTCACCTTTGAGTTAACTTTTAGGGGCAGATTTATCAAGGGTTGAATTGAAAATTTGCATTTTTAAAATTTAGAATTTCGAGTTTATTTTAGCGTAAATCGACTAGGGAATAGTCCAAATTCCATTCACATTTAAAAAAAATCGAAATTCAAATTTTGAAATTTATCATGTAGTCATGAATTCAAATTTGACTATTCGCCACCTAAAACCTTGATTCGAATTTGCAGCTCGATCCTATTCACCATTTTTAAAAAATGTCAATTGTTTAATAAATTTCAAGTTTATGGGAGTTGATGGGAGTTTTTAGAAACTCCCATAAACTCGAAATTCAACCCTTGATAAAGCTGCCCATTTGTATGTTATGGAAGGGCTAATTCTGAGCAACTTTTCAATTATTTTTTAATTATTTGCCTTCTTCTTCTGGCTAATGCTCTGTAAAGCTACAAATCTATAGTTATTGCTACTTTTTTTAAACTCATCTTTCTATTCAGTCCTCTCCTGTTCATATTCCTGTCTCTTATTCATATCAATGCATGGTTGCTAGGGTAATTTGGACGCTAGCAATCACATTGTAAACTGGAGCTGCTGAATAAAGGCTTAAAGGGCATGTAAAGGCAACAAAATAAAATCCCATTTTTACTTTCTTTAATGAAAAAGAAACCTATCTCCAATTTACTCTAATTAAAAAATGTTTACCGTTTTTATAGGAAACCTGACTGTATGCAGTGAAATTCTCCCTTCATTTACTGCTGTGGATAGGAATTGTCAGATGGTCCCTAACTGCTGAGCAGGGAAATAATCATACTTATGAACAGTAGGGGGAGCCCCCGCCTTACTTCCCAGCCATGCAAAACTCAAGCAGCTTTGTTTACGACGATCCCTAAGCAGCCCAGACCACACTGAGCATGTGCACAGTCTTAGTCTTGCAAAGATGTTTAACAAAGTTACAAGATGGTGACCCCCTGTAGCCAACTTTGAAAGCATAAATTATTTGTTTGATTAGGCTTGTGGTGCAGTAAGTTCATGTTTATATATAGGGGCCGATTCACGAAGGGTCGAATATCGAGGGTTAATTAACCCTCGATATTCGACTGGGAATTTAAATCCTTCGAATTCGAATATCGAATTCAAAGGATTTAGCGCTAAAAATTCGATCGATCGTTCGAAGGATTTTTCATTCGATCGAACGATTAAATCCTTCGAAATCGAACGATTCGAAGGATTTTAATAAAACGATCGAATGAATATCCTTCGATGAAAAAAACTTTAGCAAGCCTATGGGGACATTCCCCATAGGCTAACATTGAGTTCGGTAGCTTTTAGCTGCCGAACTAGGGAATCGAATTTTTTTTTAAAGAGACAGTACTTCGACTATCGAATGGTCGAATAGTCGAAAGATTTTTAATTCTAATCGTTCGAATCGTTCGAATTCGATCGAATTTAACCAATTCGATGGTCGAAGTACCCAAAAAATACTTCGAAATTCGAATTTTTTTTTATTCGAACCCTTCACTCGAATTTTGTGAATCGGCCCCATAGTATACAAAATACAGCATTTCTAGCCTTATTCTATTTTAGACTTTACATGCCCTTTAATGACTAAAAACAACAATGAAAAATGAAAAGCAATTGCATAATGGCTCATAATATCACACTCTACATCATATTAAAATGTAAATTAAAGGTGAACAACCCCGTTAAATAAATGCTTTGTATTTGTCTCCAGCACCAGTTCTATAAGTGAGTATTATTGTTGAATATATTTTGAAGCAGCGTGTATGTAGCATGAAGCAGGATACATTAATAAGCTTTCTACTATATTTGACGCAAATTGGAGGGCCATTTACCTCCTTTTAACCCACCTTACTTCTATCATTTAGCTACTTTATACAACTTATAAGTTAAGATATAGTAGTAAGCTATGCAACCAGACCCATGTGAGGATACTTTAATGCTCACATTAAGGCTGCTGGGCTCTGCAGTTACTGATGGTCACTGATGACATTTTGGGGGGGGGCCTTGAGCTTTCCGGGGCTGCACCAGGGAGATTCAACCCTATGAAGAACACCAGGCAAGCAAAACAGCTCAGAAGGAAGGTAACATAACCCTAGTTGAGGCCAAGGCAAGCAGCAAACCTCCAATTAAATACACAAAGATCTGAGCAGAAGGCAAAAGACATGGTTCAGCCAGTTTCAAGACCAGGTAAGAATTGCTTAGTCTGACAAATAAACATATAAGAAGTGATTTTAGTGTCTTCTCCCTCTGATCTTAAATAGTAAGTTAGGCTGAAAAAAGATACACATCCATCAAATTCAACTTTCCTCATAGCTAAAAATGTCCATACCTTTTACTAGATTAGTTGCCCTTCTCTGTACCCTCTCTAAAACAATAATGTCCTGTTTGAGTGATAGAGACCAAAACTGTACGGCATATTCTAGATGGGGCCTTTCCAGCACTCTGTACAGTGGAAGAATGACTGCCCAAGACCTTATTTGACCTTGATGCTGCTGACTGGCATTGCTTGCTACAGCCAAGTTAATTATCTACAAGGACTCCAAGGTCCTTTTCCATAATGGATTTGCCTAGTGCAGTCCCATTAAGGATATAAGTGGCTTGCATATTTTTACATCCCAGGTGCATGGCTTTACATTTATCAACATTGAATCTCATCTGCCACTTAGCTGCCCAGATTGTAAAAATCCTGTTGCAAGGATGCCGCATCCTGGATGGAATTAATTGGGCTGCATAGTTTTTTGTCATCTGCAAACAGTGATACATTACTTACTATACTTTCCTCATTAATGAACAAGCTAAATAAAAGTGAGCCCAATACAGAGCCCTGAGAGACCCCACTAAGCAGGGCCGGACTGGGAGTAAAAAGCAGCCCTGGCAAAAAAAATCAAAGCAGCCCACACAGAAATGCGTGCTGGTCTTTTATTTAAACACAAGCGTATTTTTTATATATATATATATATATATATATATATATATATATATATATATATATATATATATATATATATATATATATATACATTTTAGTTTCTAATAATGCATCCTATAAGATACATACCAATAGACATTTAAATTTATGTTTGCTTATCATTTACAGTAGGAGGTACATTATCCCTTATAATACATGAGTGATACTCAGAGTTCCCTGTAAAACTCAGCCTGCAGCCTTGTGCCTTTATATGGTCACAGAACCCCTCAGTGACTTCTAATATCCTTATCATTTACAGTAGGGGGTACATTATCCCTTATAATACATGAGTGATACTCAGAGTTCCCTGTATAACTCAGCCTGCAGCCTTGTGTCTTTATATGGTCACAGAACAACCCCTCAGTGACTTCTAATATCCTTATCATTTATAGTAGGGGGTACATTATCCCTTATAATACATGAGTGATACTCAGAGTTCCCTGTATAACTCAGCCTGCAGCCTTGTGTCTTTATATGGTCACAGAACAACCCCTCAGTGACTTCTAATATCCTTATCATTTATAGTAGGGGGTACATTATCCCTTATAATACATGAGTGATACTCAGAGTTCCCTGTATAACTCAGCCTGCAGCCTTGTGCCTTTATATGGTCACAGAACAACCCCTCAGTGACTTCTAATATCCTTATCATTTACAGTAGGGGGTACATTATCCCTTATAATACATGAGTGATACTCAGAGTTCCCTGTATAACTCAGCCTGCAGCCTTGTGTCTTTATATGGTCACAGAACAACCCCTCAGTGACTTATAATATCCTTATCATTTACAGTAGGGGGTACATTATCCTTACAATACATGAGTGATACTCAGAGTTCCCTGTATAACTCAGCCGGCAGCAGTTCTAGAGGTACGCAAGTTAAGTGCAGCACCGCAGGGCCGGTCTTATCAAGTGTGGGGCTATTTTGGTGGGGACCCTTAGACTGAGTTGCCACCTGACATACCACAGGGACTCCAGTGCCTGTCTCTGCTTCTCTCCTGCTAACTGTTGCTGTAACCCTGCCTTTTAGTGATGTTGCGGGCCGATCCGAGGCCTGCGGAACCCGCGGGTCGGGCGGGTTCAGGCCGACCCCTGGACAAAATGCGCGGGTTGCGGGCGGGTCTATAAATAAAGGGGAGCAGCGGGCCCGAGTTGGGTGCAGGTAGGGAGCAGGCGGTTTAGGGTCGGGTGCGGGAGCGGGCGAGTTAGGGTCATTTGCGGGTCGAGAAATTCTCGACCCACACATCACTACTGCCTTTGTACCGTATCACTTCCTTGTTCCATTAGCCCTAGCACTTAATGGAACATAGTGGCCCACAACTATTTCATACTATCACAGCCCACTGCCGAAGAATTACAGAAAGAAAAGGAGAGATACTTTCTACTTTTTTCAAATTCTCACTCATAACCCTTCATTTTTACACCCTTCACCATTTAGCTTTACTTTTTTTCCAGATTTCTCTCCTTTCATTCCTTATTCTGCTTCCCCATCTTCACTCCTATTTATTTTGCCCCTTTATTTTTTATTAGATCAGCCACTCCTTTGTTTTCAATTATTTTGTCTGCACAGTGCAAAAAAAAAAACAGATAATTGCCTCTTACTGTGGCAGGGAGCATTGCGTTCAGGTGCATCACAGGCAGGCCAGCAATCAGCATAAAAAATATGATCCGCACCTCTCCACACCTATACAGTAGTGTACTGCAGCTGTCTGTGCTGATGCGGGCGCGCAGAGACAGGGGACTGACAGGCCATGCTGAAGGCCCTGTTCCTCCGTCTTCCACTGTGAACAGCAGCAACAGCAGCCGAGAACGGAGAGGGGAGGGGCGGAGCCACAGTGGGAGCTAGGACGGAGGAGCGGTCCTAGAGCCCTCCAGATGCTTTGAAAGGTACAGTAAATTCTAATAAGTATTATTTCTCAGGAGCGGCCCACTTAAGCAAAATATAGAGCGGCCCTTAGGGCAAATGCCCGACCACACAGATTGCCAGTCCGGGCCTGCCACTAAGAACCTTACTCGAAGTAGAGAATGTCCCATTAACAACCACCATCTGTACCTGATCCTGTAGCCAGTTTCCTATCCATGTGCAATTGAATTTGTCTGACATGACCTATCGTTAAAGGAGACATATTGTGTAAAAAATAAGAATGTACCAATGCATTATACTCATTTAGATATAGAATTGTGCTTAAAAAAGTATTGTTTCAGGCTGATTTATTGAATATTTCTGCAAAAACTCTAATAGTCCCTCACCTTCTCTTCTACTTCCAGCTCCCTGAATTCCCAGGCTGTGCAGGGGAGTTGGCAGCTCTCAGCTCACTGTACTGTAGGACAGGAACCAATCAGCAGCTAGCAGGACTTGATAGGGAACTTAAGCCTGTTTGTGCTTGTGTGACTGCAGGGTTGTGATTGGCTGTCCCCCTCGTACTGTGCTTCTGGCAGGGACGGTAAGGATATACCCACCCCTCATTTGAAGCACAGACAGGGACCAGAAAACATTTATATGGAGCTCCAATAAAGGGGCTATTTTTAAAGATAATATAAATTTTTAGCACCATGTAAAAGCAACACCATATATTACTTATAATTGGCTACAATTATTTTTTTCAATTATCCTATATGTCTCATTTGATAATGCCATGCTGATTGGTGATCATAATGCCATTTACTAGGACAACATTTTGAATGTGATCCCTCAATAAGCCTTCAAATAATTTGCTCACCACAAACTGGCCTATAATTGCCAGGCTGAGATCATAATCACAAGTCTGAGAGAACCCCAGGGTGTATTCCATCTGGCCATGGCACCTTGTTCACAATCGTTTTTAGTAAAGCTTTATGAACCATGTCCTGAGTCAGCCACAGACTAGACTAGAGCTGAGCCAACAGTGCAGCTATGATGTGGGTCTTGAAACTCTTGACTCCTCTGTTGTATAAACTGAAGAATAGAACTGAATTAGCACACTTACTTTTTCTGTATGTGTTACAACCATACTGGTACCATTTAAAGGAGCAGCACTCTCAACCCACATCTTTTTACTATTAATATACTTAAAAAACTTTTTGGGTTAGTCTTAGCTTCTGCCGCAATGCGCTCCTCATTTCCTTTCTGTGCCTTCCGGATCGCTGTTTTATAACATTTATTATAATGTTTATATTTGTTAAATGCAGCTTCTGTCCCCACAGACTTGTAGTTTTTAAATGCCTTTTTCTTCTTTCCTATTAACTACTTCACTTCCATATTAAGCCACATAAGGTTTTTATGGTGCTTTTACATTTACTTTTTAAGGCAATAAATTGAGAACAGTAACAATTTAATATAATTTTTAATGACAACCATTGCTGTTTGTATTTTTAGCAGAAAACCTTGTGCCCCAATCTACGTCCGAAGGGTAGCCCTTTAGGAGCTAAAGTTTGCTTTTCTGAAATTCAGGGTTTTTGCCCCAGTTTATATTTGTTTTTTGCACCAGACATTAAATACGATCACATTACAGTCACTATTGCCCAGGGATTCAGTTATGATATACTGGGTCATTAGAGATCACTAGATCCAGTATAGCATTTTTTCTGGTTGGCTCCTCGACAACCTGTGCCATAAAATTGTCATGCAACAAGTTTATAGACTTGCTCCCATTAACTGTCATGGCAGTAATGTTACTCCAGTCAATATCTGGATAATAAAAATCCCCCTTTATTAATACTTTCCCCAAACTAGCAGCCTTTTCTATTTGAATCAGGAGCTTAGCCTCCTCCTCTTCACTTACATTATGGTGTCTCCCTGTTCTTAACAGTACCCCAAACCAAATCTCCTCCCCCATTTTAATTTCTATGCCCACTGCCTCATCTAACCTGTCTTCCACTGACTCTTTAATTGTTCCATCCCCCCATGCCTAGTTTAAAATCTCCTACAACCCTCTAGCCATCTTCTCCCCAAAGTAACTGCACCATCACCATTGAGGTGCAGCCCATCCCTGGCAAAGAACCTGTAGACGATTGAGAAATCAGGCAGTTCTCTAAAAACCCAAAGCCCTCCTCCCTACACCAATCTCTCAGCCACGCATTAATCTCCCTAAGATCCCTCATCTTTTAAGTTTGCTCATGGCACAGGTAATATCTCTAAGAAAAGTACCTTGGAAGTCCTTGAGGACTTGAGGACTTCCTCCTCATCTATCTTTGTCATTGGTACCTGTGTGGGTCTTTCCCAGCCCAGCCATCTTTACTGAGGATTAATTTATGAATATGTTATTGAGGCCAAACAATATACATAGTGTAGCCCAAGTCTTACCAAAATTCCTGTTAGCAGAGAGCTGATCTGAACTGCATGTGCAGCTTCTCTGTAAGTGAGGACAGACACACCAACTTCTGTGTGAACAGTAACTTGGTTGCTTTATAGAACTTCAGCATGTCTGCAACAGGAACTTTTGAAGTGAACATACACAGGAAGAGGAAGAAGAAAATCACACAGGGTTACAGGTCAAACCTGACATCACATTGCTGAGCAACATTAAGTAACATTCACTGGAACAATCTCTGTCTGTTGTTTTCCAACAATTTCACCCTAATTCTTCATCTTAAACCTAATCTTCAGTGAGAGGTACAGTGCAAATGAATGGGGATAATGCAATAACAGCTGCTTCAGGCATCAGAAAGGTATCTTTCATTTAAATCATTTGTTGAATGCCATCTCATTCACTACCCAAACCTGTCCCTTCTTTGAAGGTTTTGTTGATTAGAAATAAGCATTCATAGTGAAGTCTTCTATCATGTATTTAAAAAAAAACAAAAAAACATTTAACTAAATAAGGAGAAATGAAAAGACATGTGGAC
Organism: Xenopus petersii; assembly: GCA_038501925.1. Lineage (NCBI taxonomy): Eukaryota > Metazoa > Chordata > Amphibia > Anura > Pipidae > Xenopus > Xenopus petersii. The sequence goes on from CM076672.1 coordinate 58,038,793, forward strand.
ATGCAGCTGCTTGGAAAAGTGTCAAGGTTTTGTCTCTTAGGATTAAATCTTGCACTGCAGTGCAGTCCCAAATCACAGGTTAAGTTAGAGAACAATCTTACATGATGTGGTTATTTATACTCTCTTTAATTACCAAAATATTGTGCCAAGGGAGGATGATATTTTCTGCAGAATCAAAGCCCATTACTTTACAGTGGCAAAAAGCAAATGAGGTCAAATTTACTATAGAAACTGCCATTGAAATATGCACTCAAACTGTGATGAATGATCGTTCATTTTAATTTTTAGGGGCATATTTATCATGCTGTGTAAAACATTGGAGAAAACCGTCACTGGTGGCGTTGTCCAGCAATTAGATTTCCACAGTCACCTACAACTTGCAAAGCAAAGATCTGATTGGTTGGAATAGGCAACATTACTGCTGATGTTTTTCTCCAATGTTAATAAATATGCCCCTTCATTCTGAGCTATAAATAGTTTGTTAATGTGCTTCCTCAACCTCCATTTTCCCTGCTGCAGATAACCAAAACATCCTGTTTGTCAGGAGTGCATTTTGATGCAATCTGCCAGTTATAGCTGTTATAACGCTGACGATATTACAAATGCAATCATTACATATATTGTATAAAAAAAACGAAAGCAGGTTAATTAAATTAACAAAGTCATTTTTCATACACGTATGGGATCCGTTATCCTGAAACCCATTATCCAGAAAGCTCCAAATTAAGGTAAGACCATCTCCCATAAACTACATTTTATCCTAACAATTTTTTAAAAACAATTTCCTTTTTCTCAGTAATAATAAAACAGTACATTGTACTTGATCCCAGCTAAAATAGAATTAATCCTTATTGGAAGCAAAACCAACCTATTGGGTTTATTTAATGTTTACATGATTGCTACAAGTATGGGACCCGATCCAGAATGCTCGGGACCTGAGGTTTTCCGGATAACATATCTTTTTGTAATTTGGATCTTCATACATTATGGGGCCGATTCACTAACTTCGAGTGAAGGATTCGAAGTTAAAAAACTTCGAATTTCAAAGGTTTTTTTGGGCTACTTCGACCTTCGACTAAGACTATGACTTTGTATCGAAGGATTCAAATTAAAAATCGTTCGACTATTCGACCATTCGATAGTCGAAGTACTGTCTCTTTAAAAAAACTTCGACACCCTAGTTCGCCATCTAAAAGCTACCGAAGTCAATGTTAGCCTATGGGGAAGGTCCCCATAGGCTTGGCTAACTTTTTTTGATCGAAGGATATTCCTTCGATCGTTGGATTTAAATCCTTTGAATCGTTCGATCGAAGGAATTATCCTTCGATCGTTCGATCAAACTATCTGCGCTAAATCCTTTGACTTGGATATTCGAAGTCGAAGGATTTTAATTCCTAGTCGAAAATCGAGGGTTAATTAACCCTCGATATTCGACCCTTAGTGAATCGGCCCCTAAATCTACTAGAAAAACATGTAAACATTAAATACACAAAAAAACACACAAAGCACAATGCACAGAGTATGTTGTAATATTAAGCACATCCTGTTTGCAGTAATCGTACTAAATACAGCAAATATGGTAAACATAATCTTTATGCAGTCTCCTGTAATGATGCCAAATTAAACTCGTATGCAAAGTGTTATAACTATGATGTCACACAGACTATATGCAATGTACTGTACTTTAGCAATGCTATCTATTGCCCATAAGGATTATCCCAAAGTTACACAAACCACATCCCATATTGTAGTGCACTGTAGTGACGGGCAACACAATCCATATACAGTATGTTTATGTTGTAATCATATTGACCCCAGACCTATGCAGAATACATCAAAGGAGATCTGAACCCTAAAAATTAATGGCTAAGTACCATATTTTATATATTGAACTTATTGAACCAGCTTAAAGGTTCTGCATATCTATAGTAGTAATGATCCAGGTCTTCAATCAAAGTTGTCACAGGAGTTTCCCATCTTGTTGGGATGTTTCCCATCTTGTTGGGATGTTGAGTGTCAGTGACAGCCTCAGCCTTGTATTGTGACATTAATATTAAACATAAATATATATATATATATATATATATATATATATCTACAGTATATTGTGCATCAGTCCCTAAGCTCAGTAAGTGACAGCAGCATGGAACATGTGCAGTGAATCAGCAGAAAAGAAGATGGGGAGCTCCTGGGGCATCTTTGGAGACACTGATCTTCACTGTTAAGGGGCTGTGATTGCATTGGGCTGGTACAGAAGCCAAAAACATAATGTACAACATTTCTACCCTACGTCTTTAACTAAGGTTTAGTTTTCCTTTAAGGTGGCCCCCAGAAGTGAAGTAACACACATGTGCAAATAGCAAAATTGCAAATATCAACACATTCTAAATGGCATCCTGAATGCTTACTGTGCATGCGTGCCCAGAATTTAAAGAGAACCTGCACAAAAAATCAAGAGAATACTTAAAATTTGGGGCAACTCAGTAGAATAACTGGAAGCCGAGAGGAAAGAGCCAAAATCAGGGGGTTGACAGCTCTGTATATACAGTATGCTTTAAGTAAATGAAAAAGCCACAAATATTGCCTTGATCACTGGTGTAACAACCGTAGCAGTGTCATTTATAGTGTATTTGTATGCAAAGTTCATATCTGTCATAGCACTGATGATAAAATTGTTATACTACAGGGTTGTACAATGGTTGTAAAACTGTGCAAATAAAAGATCATTTATTTCTTAAACAAAAGCAGCTTTTTAATCATATTAATAATTGACTCTTTAGGCAGAAGCTGGCAGGAGTCCAGTCATTGTTATAGGTTAGCAGGAATGTTAGCAACGAGAAAGGTCATTAAACAGTTTTGGGTCAAAAGGGTAATGACGCTTCAAAAGTACAGCAGATAAAATGACATTTAAAAGACAATCGTACTATTGGCATTATCTTACATCAGGAAGGTTATTTTAAAGCTTACACCATATTCTCTGGAATTGTATACAGACTTGGCAAGGCAGAAGAATTTCCTCTCAATGGTCCCACAATTTCATTTTTTTCAGCATAAGAACAAAGGTCAAATTCTCAACATGCAGATCCATTTTCCCATGCTAAGATGACTTTTCACAATTTATCAACACTGTGACCCTACTGGAATTATATACATCACATTTTCCATTATTTATGTTTGACTCTAAACTAGACAAATGTAATGCATACTAGCATTCCTGTTGCTTACATATATTGAATTCTTACATAATAAGCGATTTTTATTGTTTTGCTAAACTGACATAAAAACAAAATGTATACAATGACTCAGTGCACATACCTGCTAATATTTAAAAATTGGCCATTCTATAACATACTAAAAGTTAACTAAAAGATGATCCCCAATACTTACCAGCAGATGTACATGGTTGGGTGCCGTGAAGAATGGGGGGTGTATATTAACTTATGATCCTGCAGCTCATCTCTTGTGTTCTGTTAATATGCTAAGATGCAATTCAGTTCAGAGTGAAACCTGACCAACAGTTACAATATGTACAATTACATGAACTCATGAAAGGTGTTACGATTGGTATCCCAAACCCAGAACAAACCCCAAGGTCCCAGTCGCGGCTCAGTCTTCCACCTTTAACAGCCACCTTTCATTTCGGAAGGAGCCTTCTGCTTCTCGGGTGCCACCAGGTCTTAGCGTGAAAGGACCAGGGGGAGAGTCCTGGGCAGGCAAGGGATCCATTCATGGTTCAGGAAGCATAGTTGGGGTCACAGGCTGGTCAAAAACCAAACAGGAGAGACAGTACAGATGCAGTAAGCCAGATAGTAGTTGGGGTCACAGACTAGGTCAAGGCACACCAATATCGCAGTACCAGAGGAAAATCCAAGAAAGTAGTGAAAACTGGCAATAATCAGGACAGGCAGCAGACAGGACGAAACCAGGGACAGGAAGGATCAATAACAACTTAATACACCAGAAGAAAGCATCCAGGAACTTGTAAAAAGACCTTTATGTTGGGTACTGTACAATTGATGCCTGAGCCTTCATTCGAATTTCCTGATGATGTCACGGCGCCGGCACACTTAACCCGGAAACGGCAGGCACGTGCCTCAGATGAACAGAAGATCAGTGAGCACCCGCGAACAGGGAGCTAAGTCTGCAGGCGTCCACACCACCCGCTAGACCACCAGAGTATTACAAAGTTCTTACAAAAGGTAATTACGATTTGGAAGGCAGGAAGCAAATAATTAAAAAATCATACTTTACACCCTGCCTTCCCTCCTTAGGTATTTGCACACCATCTTGCACCGGCCTAATGAATATAGCACTGCTATCGATAAATGCAGCACAGGCATCATCCCTCCTGCCCCCAGCTGTCCCCTAGGTAGGAGATTGGGGCATAAGAGTCCCACCAGCTAACCCTGCAGACCCAATCTTTGGCCAACCACATACTGATGGCTACACACATGGCCATAGCAGGCAAATGGAAGACCTCAAACCCCCAAACAGTATCTGAGTTGATAACCAGGATCAATAACAATAGAACTTTTGAGGAAAGAATAGCTTTCATACAAAACAAAACTCCCAACTTCCTGAAGGTTTGGTCTGTTTGGGTGCTCAGAGGCAAAAGTATAAATGCATAACAAGTTCGAATCTGAAAATACTCCAGCTGAAACCTGTCAAGGTCATGTAGAAGTCAATAGCAGAGGTCCCTTGAACCATTTCAAGCCTTTATGATTTTTAGTTTTGAGGCCCATAGCCTATGATTAACGGATCTTATCCCAAAACGAGTTAGGCCTTGTTGTCCAGCAACCTGCTACAATAAATCCTGTCCAGAAGTGCCGTCTATGCAAAGTTTGTCGTGTGATTCAGTGGGGACCCTGAAGACTGAGCACCTGGCAGGAGGAGGAAAAAGCAGTGAGCTTGAACGGTCTCTATTTTTGTTTTTGTACTTACAGTATTCAAGTTCTTCCTCCAATTGCATTCATTTGAGTTCATTTGAATTTTAACATTCAAGTTGTGAGTTTAATCGAAGGTAGAAAAAAACCTCACAAACCTCACAAATTCTACCTTTGATTAAAAAAACCCTCCTAAATAAACCCAATAGGCTACTTTTGCTTCCAATAATGACTGATTTTATCTTAATGTTTGTCACCAGTTGCTCATTGCCTCTAATCTGGGTGTCAGGCAAATTCCTTCCCATTTTTGCATTCAAAACATGTTACATTTGCGGTAGGGATGAGGTAGTTTCCCATAGTCGACAAAGCATCGCATGTTCCCTTGCCCTACGTGGTCCACCAGGTGCATGACCCCACAAGCAATGGAAGGTTTGGGTCCTAGTCTACAGTGTAATTTTCATATTAGGATCCCCACCCCCAATTGCATATAATTTTGAAAAGCAATGGGGAATCACTGCTGACCCCCATAATCACTAATCCTTCGAAACACACTAGAAAATAATGTTACCAAGATAGTCCAAACTTATAAATGCCTATAGGATAGTAAAGTGAGGAACCCCACTTTTCTTTTTTCCTAATACCCCTTCCTAAAAAAACAAAGGGAAAGACCAATACAACTGCACAAATGCTGGTTAGCAAGAGGTCCAAACAGAATCATTTCTCAGTGATTCCAAGCAGAGTGTTGATTCTGCAGTGCAGGCAGTCTCTGTGGGCAACAGACATTCTTCATTTCCCTAGGAATCTGGAACGTAGTGTTTTGGACACTTATACCAAGTGACTAAGCTGATAAATTTCCAAAGAAAAGAAAATGATGATGAAATAGACATACTGGTAACTTTAATGGAAAACTTTGTGGCAACTCCCTTTTTCAATGACTAAATCCAGATGGCACATAGAAAATGAAATAAAATCAGTCCTGTTGAGATATCTGATAATTAGGAGGTTGAGCAAAGTGTCACCCTTTTCATTACCCTCGTTATTTTAAGCACACTGTGTTTGTTGCATATCTAAATGCAAAGCAATCCTTCCATGCCAATTTAATATATTACGCATGTATAGAATTTCTTCAGCTAAAAATTGGGTGTGACTATGCTTTTGAACACTAGAGAGCGCTGGCACACAAGGAAATGCCCATACTTCCCATTTCAGCCAAATTATCTAGCAGTATAAAAATGTGACTTTGGTCCATAACTGTAGATGTTTGTTTTTAAGGATGTGAATTTTTCCGTGTGAGTCCATGTGAAAATATGGGTTGACTGATATAACCGTATCCTGCTTTGTCATTTTCAAACCTAAAAAGAAGCTTGCCGTTTGGAATAAAACGGTGACAATGAACATGGAACTAAAAAGAATAAAGAATAATTATCTAAGCAAGCTAATGAACATAAGGTAAATCTGTTGGGAAAATATTATAGCAACTGAAATGAGCCTGTTCAACAGGATGGAATTGATACACAGGTTCATAAATAATCTCAGAACATTAATTTCAGATGCACATGAAAAATGCATTTACATTTATACACGGTGGCCTATATTTCCAGAGCATTAAGCAAAGCTCTTTATATATTGTGTCAAAGAGAAACCACTAGATCTGTGGTACAGGGGTATTTGGTAGCATTCAAATAGATTTCACTAATTCTATATATATTATAGACCACATATGCCATCCTGCTGCCACCCAGTTTGGTCAGCTATTATATATTAGCTATAACCTTTGATTCTTAAGGGTTCTAGGTTAGACATCCCTTTAAGGAGAGCTAAAGCCTAACAAAAAAAGTAGTCGAGAAATGTTGTACATTATGCCTTGGGCTTCTGTACCAGCCCATGGGAACCACAATTTTAGACAGTAATGTTCTGTCCCTCCAAAGATGCCCCAGTAGCTCCTCATCTTCTTTTCTGCTGATTCACTACACATGCTCTGTGCTGCTGTCACGTACTGAGTTTAGGGACCGACTCACAATATACAGTTTATACTGTATATATAAAGTCACAATACAAGGTTGATTAGTGAATAATTCAGATTCACTTTACATGGTAGCACTCTGTATCATTCTGCATTTAATATACTGCCCTGTAGCATGAGCTTCTACTGTATAACACGTGAACATCATTTTCTGCTTGATAATTTACCACTACCCATAAACTCAGTTTCTCAACAGCAGGTGCTAGGCTGGACTATAACAACAAGGGGCAGGATTCTAGACTAGACATCTATTTAAAGGAGAACTATACACCGAGAATGAATACTTAACCAACAGTTTATATCATATTAAATGGCTTATTAAAGAATCTTACCAAATTGGAAATTACAAAATGACATAATTGCACTTCTATTAAAGTTAGGGGCAGATGTATCAATATGTGAGTTTAGAGCTTAATAATATAAAAACTCACCCACATTCTATTCACTTCTATGGGGTTTTTAGAACTGTATTTATCAAATGGTGAGTTCTAACGTTCACCCATTGATAAATACAATTCCAAAAAGCCCATAGGAATGAACAGAACGTGGGTGAATGTTTATTTATTAAGCTTTAAACTCACATTTTTATACATCTGCCCCTTACTGATTGAGCTAAAAGTACACATTTTATCATGAATACATTTCAAGCTGTAAGAGTTTTACAGCAAGTGCTGTAAATATTCACGAATACCCCATAGCCCTACTAAATAATACAAAATTATCGGCTATATCCTCTGAAGTCGCGATTGTGACTTTGTGCGGATGATCAGTCTAAGCTTCTGTATACTGGAAATATGTTAACTATATGTTATAGTTCCATATAATTTTTAATAATAGGTGGGGGCAAAATCAAACCTGGGTAAAAGGAAGTAGGAGGGACAGGTGTGATGTGATAATACTGAACTATTCCATCTGTTTGTGAATATTGAAGATATATAAGATAATAGTGTCTGGTTGTGGTAATTGCTCTATAGTATTTCAGCCAGCACCACTGTATAGGGTATATGTGATGTCACATGCAGTGGGTAGACAGTTTGGTTAAGAGAAAATAACCCTGACTCAACCACACCTAAAATTATTTGTTGAAGGTCTGTCTGAGGCATCTGGAGAGAACATAAAGCCCTAAATAAATGCCCAGTGCCCTCACAGAGTTTTCATAAGGCTTGGGCAAATAATGTGAAGGGATGTGGCCCACTGGTTCGGCTTGTTACCAAACTGTTCTTTTATGACATAGTTTGACGCATCCACATACAGACCTGTGGTCATACTACAAGGCTGTTAATTATAGAACAACAGGATTAGTTCAGCCAGTGTATAGCCAAATGTATACAGTCCAGTTCAAAGCAAGTCACACGCTGTTCTTGCTTCTCAATTAAGGGGTGAATAACACACAGTTAGATAATTTATCTTCTCTCTGTACTAAGACAGAGGTGCCATGGACATCATTCATTTGTTATATTAACAACTGTGAAACAAGAGCTGTATAGGATAAGTCAAGAGCACATCATCCATGAACTCAACAGTTTATATCATATTACGTGGCATATTAAAGAATCTTACCGAAATGGAATATATATTTAAGTAAATATTGCCCTTTTACATCTCTTGCCTTGAGCCACCATTTTGTGATGGTCTGTGTGCTGGCTTAGAGATCACGTGACCAGAAATACTACAGCTCTAACTGTAACAGGAAGAAGTGTGGAAGCAAAAGACACAACTCTGTCTTTTAATTGGCTTATGTGACCTAACATGTATGGTTTATTTCTGTGCACCATGAATCCTACGATCCCAGGGGCCGGCCCTAATTTTTTAAAAAAACAATTTTCTATTTATGATTACCCAATGGCACATACTACTAGAAAAGTATATTATTATGAAAATGGTTTATTTACATGAAGCATGTAACATATGAGCTGTTTTATGCAATATCTTTTTATAGAGATCTACATTGTTCGGGGAATATAGAGGTTGTGATTATCTCTAACATTTACACTGCAATTGGAGCAAATAACTTGACTCTTCCATGCAGACACTGGCTGTTTAAACCCTGTCTTCATTTATTGGCTGCCCTTTTACAAAGTCGTATTTTTTGATTGCCTGGTTACGGAGTTTGTTCCTGAATTCCTTGTGGTGGTCCTTTTTTTATCATCTGTTAGTACTGTTCTTTCTGGTGTATTACAAATACCTGCTATGTACTTTGGGCTCCTTTGCTTGCCCTTGTGGTTGTTCTTTGAATCCCTGAACCTTGTGGCAGTCGAATTCAGAATCTGGCATTTCAAGACATTTCAAACAACATCTAAGGGTTTTGTGCTAACGCCTTTAGCATGCAACTCCCATGTTACTTTAAAGCTGTGTCTGTTTTTCATGTAAATTTCACAATAAGCGTTTAACCCTGGAGGACACATATCTGTAGGCACTCCTCACTGCTAAAGAAACCTTTGAATAGCATGTAACTTCCATGTCGCTTTCAAGCAGTGCCTATTTTTCATGTACATTTCACAGTAAGAGTTCTGCCCTGTAGGCGCTTGTTTCTTCTACCACATTCTGTAGAAGAGTAGCACTGATAATGCAGCATTTCTATGAATTTCCAACAACCTCCAAGTGGTCTGTACTAGCACTAAGCTACTAAAACTATAGCTAACTAAACCTTTAAGGAGCATGTCTTCTGTCTCTTGCAAGCAGTGCCCTTTAAACAGGTTTGATACTTAGGACATGTAATAGAAATGATTCCTATCATTTCAAATATTGTAAACTTTTGGTCCTTTAAATATATTTTCATACCTCTTCTTCCAAACATGCCACCATCCATGGAGCCTTTCCTAACCATAGTTTATCCTGGTGACCCTAGACATCTGCCAACTAAAGAGAACTCTAGAAGCACACGGTCACTATACAAAGAGGGAATACTGTTTTAGGCAAAGAAGTGTCCTGGGTGCCTCACACATGAGACCTGTGTAAAGGGAAAGAAGAAAGACCTGTAAGAGATGGATGGAGGTTTATGAGCACCATGGTACCATTTTGTTTGTCAGCTGTTTTACTAAAATAATAAATTGCTGTGAAACATTGCAGGATATAAATACTGCATTTCCCTTGTATATGTTAGCTAAATGATATGCAAATAATATTAGGCATAACAAACTGCATTTCAGAACAAACAGCTTCATCGGTTTTAATTGCTCATATATTTTAGATTTGTACCACTACGGGGGGAGAATTCCTAATGCTTTAAATTGCCATAGCAACAGCATGCCGCAAAAAAACGACATCAGCTGTGTTTCAAAGAAATGTGTTACTATAGAAACTGGCTTCATTTGTTAAAAAACAGCACCCCTGCTTAATCATTCAAAATCCACCCTGCTGTCATGCCTTTGATAAAACAAATTTATTTTGTGTGCATTTCAGAATAAATGAAATGTACAAAATTATGTTTTATACTTAATTTCATAATGCGAATCACTTTTAAATTACATTCGGTGTGCCAAAGTTATAGAAACAGAATCTGCAATGCAGAAAAGTCAGGTGAAGTTTGCTATACCTGTGTTAAATTGTTTTTAAATATATGTATATGTAGCCCTTTCCTTTGTCTGGTTGTAAGTCCTCTTTGGTGTTACAGAAAAGAATAAATACAGCAGAAGAACTGTGCATCTCCTCCAGGTTTATTCAATACACATGGCAATAATCTGGATACAAGGACGTTTCAGGGCTTTTTTGGCCTTTTCTCAAGTTTGAGAAAAGGCCAAACAAGGCCTGAAACATTCAAGGGAAGGTTTGAGGGATGAGGGAAGGGAACCTCTGTCTTCATAGGAAAAAAAAGGCAGTATAATAAGAGATTGTGTACAGACATGCCAGAATGCTAATAGATCAATAGTCAAAATATCTCAATATCTCTAAATAAGTCATATTTCATTGATTTCATTGATATAACACTATATATATACACAAGAGCCATGAATATGGTCGTTGGTCTCGTGTTTTTATATGGCAATGGAACTCTTCAGTAACTTATGATATCCTTATATTTCAAAAGAGGGGTACTTTATTCACTACATATTTAGCCCATCTTTTTAAGTGTTCCAAAAGATGGAGGAACTGTTGAGAGCCATGCAAGATGGTCTTCCTCGGACTGCAAATATTATTGGCACAGCTTTGATGCATGCCCTTGATTAAAACATAAATGTCCATTCTCATCCTCAGAAATTCCCATTATTTAGCCTGTTGTCTTTTGAAATTTTCCAAAATATGTTCAATTTTGTAACTGTGGAGGGAAAGTAAAGTCATGCAAGGTAGTGCTCATTGGTCTTCACTGGACTTCAAATAGGCCTGGCACAGCTTTGATGCATGTCTAGGATTAAGAATAAATCCTCATCCTCATAAATCCTCATCCAGATTAGACGTGATGCCCCTGCGGAAGAGTGTTAATTCTTTTTGTCCATTGTGGAATTCATACTGTACAATTCCAACTCTAGAAAAGACAACATTTTCACCACCAGGTTTGACTGGAGGTTTTATGCAGTGTTACTTCTACAACGTTGTCTTTTTATTTCTAAATGTTAACTTCAAATTTCGATTCATCTGCAAACAAGACTTATGGTAGTTTTTAGCAATAAAAGGTTGGTATTGTTTGTACTGCACTTGTTTTGATTTTTAAGAAATGGTTCAGAAACTGATATCCTCCAATAAAGTTGGCCTATTGTCTTTGTGCTGTACTTTTGTCGGCTAATAGCATAACCCACGCATGGTGTTTTCTCATTCCTTTGCATCATCCAAATGGTAGGTTGTAGTTAAACAGGTATGGGACCTGTTATCCAGAATGCTTGGGACCTGGGGTTTTCTGGATAATGGATCTTTCCTTAATTTGGGTCTTCATGCCTTAAGTCTACTAGAAATTCATTTAAACATTGAATAAACCCAACAGGCTGGATTTGCTTCCAATAAGGATTAATTTTATCTTAGTTTGGATCAAGTACAAGCTACTGTTTTATTATTACAGAGAAAAAGGAAATTTAAAAATTTGGATTATTTGGATAAAATGGAGTCTATGGGGTTAAATTTATCAAAGAGTGAAGTTCCGCCACTAGAGTGAAATTCCGCAGCTCTACATTCATTTCTATTGGATTTTGAAAGGCTTATTTATCAATGGGTGAAAGTGAAAGTTCACCCGTTGATAAATACAGCTATAACAATCCCATAGAAATGAATGGGGAGTGGCAGAATTTCACTCTAGTGGCGGAACTTCACTATTAACTTCACTCTTTGATAAATATACCCCTATGGGAGACAGCCATTCCATAATTCGGAGCTTTCTGGATATCGGGTTTCTGGATTAGAGATCCTATACCTGTATAACCAAAATGTAAAAACTTGATGGGTGAGTGCTTTTCATCATAAGTTAGGGCTGAAGCAACCAAAATTTTACCTTTCAAATAGTGAAATCTGTGTTTGATGTATTAAATCCATATTTTAATGCAATGATTTAAACACAGCATTTTATATTGTCCCACTATGGTGGGATCTTTGATACCCATGAAATAATTTAGTGGCATCTCATTGTAATATATTATTAGAGTTCTCCTTATTTCCTCACCGTTTTGCATTAAATCATTCTCTTTTTCTAAATAAGCTTTATAGACAAAAATTCATGTGGCTTATATTATCAGGTTCTCGAGAGTCTACGGAAATGGCGAGTTAGATAGACATTGGTGAGAACTGAATAACTGCCAACAGCTCAACAGTTTGCTCTTACTAATGATAAATGAACCACAAAAACTGCATGCTGTGACAGCTCAGATTGCTTTTCTAGCCAATCTAATTTTACAGTGATGTTAGCGCTAGAAAATTATATTAAAACTGGCACAAGAGTAGATGCCATTCTTCACAGTCAAGCTCTTTGGGGCTTATATGTCAACATTATATCCAAGAACAAGACACACACAAAAATTTGGTGAAATATTTGTTAAAGATAGTGCATACCTTGGTAGGGTTGGTAACTATGTAACTATTTAACTATGATATTTTATATCATAGATAGAATTTTTTACAGTAAAATAAAATATTTATCAATATTTATCACGTATAAGTGTGTACAAAGATATAACTATTCAAGTTACTTCTTGAAAAATTTCACTGACTGCTTGGAAAACCATTTTACAGGGACTAGAAAAAAAATGGTGTCATCAGGAGAAATTTAAACTCATGGAAATGAATAGAAGGAAAGCTTTTAGATTTAGCACATGAGTCAGTTGTCCTTTGAAATACAATGATACATTTACTGTGTTAATGATAAAGTTTGGGCAGTGCCGCATGAATGTTACACCATGGGACAGCATATTACAGGACTCTCTAAGGGGGGGAACGCAATAAAATTTGCAAAAAGAGCAAAATTCACCCGTCGCAATGTAATATTCTTCATTAGGCTTTTATTGCATTGCGAATCTTAATTGCGCATTGCGAACCTTTAACACCTGCTCTGGAGTTTTGTAAAATATTTTTTCACAAAAACGGTTTGCAAAATTTTATTACAGCGAACGTTTGCAGAAGCAGTTTGCTCACAAACTTTGCGAGGAGTCTTTGTTGAGGTCTTAATCATTCAAAAATGGCGCAAACATAGTCGCTAACGGACACAAGTGTCTTTGCAGAATTTTTTTCTATAATGCAAGCATATTATATTCCCCCTATATTCCCCCTTAAGATTCAAATGTACAATAAGGGGCAGATTCACGAAGGGTCGAATATCGAGGGTTAATTAACCCTCGATATTCATCTGGGAATTAAAATCGTACGACTTTGAATATCGAAGTCGAACGATTTTGCGCAAATCCTGCGATCGATCGATCGATCAAAGGATTTTTCGTTCGATCGAAACGAAAAACCTTCGATCAAAAAATCACAGGCAAGCCTATGGGGACCTTCCCCATAGGCTAACATTGACTTCGGTAGCTTTTAGCTGCCGAAGTAGGGGGTCAAAGTTTTTTTTAAAGGGACAGTACTTCGACTATCGAATGGTCGAATAGTCGAACGATTTTTACTTCTAATCTTTCGAATCGTTTGAATTCGATCGAATTTAACCAATTCGATGGTCGAAGTACCCAAAAAATACTTCGAAATTCGAATTTTTTTTTATTCTAATCCTTCACCCGAAATTCGTGAATCGGCCCCTAAGTGATTTATGGATGGACATACTAAGGGGGTTATTTACTAAGCTCCGAATACCCGAAATTCCCCAAAATCCCCCAAAAAATTGTGATTTTTTTGTGTTATAATAGGCTTTTAAAAAAATCACAAATTTTTCAGAATTTTTTAAACCCCAAGGGCTAAAAAGCAGGGATATAAAAAACACAGCATCTCAAACCTCGAGGTTGCATAAAAGTCAATGGGTACAGTCCCATTGATTTTTGGTTGTGTCGGGGGTTTCGGGCAATGTTTTCGGAGCATTCGAGTGAAAACAACGAAAAGGAAAAATTCACGAAAAAATCTTGAAAATCAGAGCTTTTCCCACAAAAATAATTTTCGGGAAAATGTAATAATAAATTAGCATTAAAAACTCGAGTGGCTTACATCGGAGTTTGTAGCAGCCGATATTGAGATAAATTTGGACCTTGATAAATAACCCCCTAGGTGTAATCTAGTTATCGCTATTTATAGAAGGATATTCACACAGCAAAACTGAATGAATGTTTGGAAAATGCAGGAAAGTCAGATTTAATAGCTGGAAAAATCTCCAAATGAAATGCATTAAAACTTAAATAGTTAAAATAAAGGTTTAATTAGAAAAATCGCTCTTTGCACACTGTGCTTAGTAATTAAATGTATTATAAATGATATTGTATTACTCTTTTTGATGCCTGATATAATAAGCAGATTAGATGATGTTAGTTTGATGGGAGGGCATTTAAACTGACACAAACTATAGCCCTAAAAGCCCTGAAGACTGAAACTTGAGGTGTGGCATAGAAAACAATTTAGTTGAAATGTTCATTAGCAAATGTATGCTTCATACTTATGTAGGGACCTTGTGCTTATGTAACCCCTGTAGTTCACACAGTGTACACCAGATGGCACTGTGCCAGAGTATAAAAGGTTTAGGAACCATGTGCTCTGGGTCCATTGCTTTAGCCCAACAAAGCAGGCTGGAAGGGAATGGGTAGTGCTGACCCTAGGCGCCTTGGCCCTAGTAATTAGACAGCTATACTCTTAGCTGTCACTTTTATAGATCGCTCTAGGAGTGATAGAGAGGTTATTTAGTTGAGCAGCTCAAGGCTCCACCGTGGAGATTAGAGGGATTAAGATCCCAGGGTATTACTGACCCAGAGTAAGGAACCAAGTGTTGAGATAGGGATGTCAGGAGTTCCCCTAGTCTGCCACTGGAAGATATCCTGAAAACTGGGCAATACCCATTGCATGCTGTCAACTTACTCTCTGCTGTGTATTCCCTAGCCTGTGGGGATTCAGCCTATACGTGCTGTGAGTATATGCTTCCTTTATGCTGCTGTGTATGTTCTATACTCCATTGTGGATCAATGTGCTAAATGATCTCTGTGCTATTGTTCAATAAATACTGTTCTTTGTTTAACTGTTAAAGAACTACTGGCGCCCATCATTGTGCTATCGCACCAGGTTACAGTTACACTACACCCTTGCCTCCACACCGTTGCGAGGGCTTGCCCCTGAGAAAGAGAGCTCATCGGTGGTCCCAGCCCACCAAGGAAAGTATCTTAAACTGCCCTAGCACAAGTCAGTTTACTATAGCGCTACACTTAGGGGCCGATTCACGAAGGGTCGAATATCGAGGGTTAATTAACCCTCGATATTCGACTGGGAATTTAAATACTTCGAATTCGAATATCGAATTCGAAGGATTTAGCGCTAAAAATTCGATCGATCGATCGAAGGATTTTTCATTCGATCGAACGATTAAATCCTTCGAATCGAATGATTCGAAGGATTTTAATAAAACGATCGAATGAATATCCTTCGATGAAAAAAACTTTAGCAAGCCTATGGGGACCTTCCCCATAGGCTAACATTGAGTTCGGTAGCTTTTAGCTGCCGAACTAGGGGATCGAATTTTTTTTTAAAGAGACAGTACTTCGACTATCGAATGGTCGAATAGTCAAACGATTTTTAATTCTAATCGTTCGAATCGTTCGTATTCGATCGAATTCGATCGAATTTAACCAATTCGATGGTCGAAGTACCGAAAAAATACTTCGAAATTCGAATTTTTTTTTATTCGAACCCTTCACTCGAATTTCGTGAATCGGCCCCTATGATATTAATTTTACATACAACAAAGATGTGAGTTTAGAAAGTGCAACACCTTTTAAAATGTGTCTGAATAAAAAAATATATCCTGGCTGGGTAGGCTACATTCTTTGAAAATGGTCATAGTACCTGTAAACCAGATATAGATAGGCTTCAATGAGCAATGTTTACTTTTTTCTGAGGTAATAAGAGTATCCCAAAAGATTCTCATGCAATCTATAAAACAGGGAGGCCTAAATTTCCTAACCTTTATCACTAAGGGTGTGCGGCCCAGATGGCCCAATTGACCAAACTTCACCTGTCTCCGGATACAGTTAGATGGGTCTCCTTAGAGGCACAGCTGTTGTCACCTTTACCCCCTAAAGGTTTTTTGTGGAATCCATGAGATGTTAGACCCCCAGCAGCATATACTAACCCTATATTGAAACATACCTTCATGTTGTGGGATAAACTGAAACATAAGTATAATGAGGGGTTTGCTCAAATCCGTTTCCATTCACTCCACTATTTTATAACCCAATTTTTCCTCCAGGACAAAATTTGCTTTCTTTCAGATGGTGGTTAGACAATGACTTTTTCGATATCAATAGTCTTACTCCATTTGGCAAAATCATCACTTGGGAGGATCTAAGATCCAAATACTCCTCTGCGGGAACACTACCATTACTTGCCATTTTATCCAAAAACACAAAGGTAAAATATTGAATCCAAAGACATTTTTTGAATATCTCTATGGTCATCACCATGATAAGGGACAAATATCTTTGATTTATGCGCATTTTCGCTCTTATGCCACTCCAGACAAGCATAAATATATGGAACAATGGGAAATGAGACTTAATAAGGTGCAGGAGAAGGCGCAATGGGAACTGGCTCTTGACAATATCAGGAAGGCGTCCATTAATACAATTATTACGGAAAATGCTTATAAGCTATTATATGACTGGTACCGCACTCCAGCAAAGCTCAACCGAATATGTCACTCTGAACCAACCTGCTTTAGAGGCTGTGATGTAGTGGGAGATGAACTACACATGTGGTGGGAATGCCCGCTAACTTCTGACCTTTGGAAAGAAATATTTGCTCTCTTGAGTGATATACTCAATAAACAGATCGCACCAGATCCTTGGCTTGCCCTTTTTACCTTTCCGTCGACATTCATTACTAGGAAAGAATTTAAGCTCTGCTCCCATATATGGTAGGCAACCAGATGTGCTATTGCCCGTAAATGGAAAGGGGGTACCCGTACAATACCTGAAATTAAGCACAAAATATGGTTGGTGTCCTCCATGGAAAAACTTACAGCAATGATCCAACATAACATGGACAACTACAATGCAATTTGGACCCCGTGGGTGCTTTGGTGTGATACGAACTCACGAGTTCCTTCAAACTTACCTCCAAATGCAATGCGAATGCTTCCTTAAAGTCTCTCAAATTGTATTTACTGCTTTCCGTGTTCTCTATACAGTTTGTAGTACTGCATTATTTGTATGCTTACTTGGTATATGGTGTCAATTGGCGAGAGTCCTACCCTCTTCCGACCCTCCTTTCCCCCTATCATTATCTTCTTTTTCTTTTTCCTCCTCTTTCCTTAAGTATTTATCTTTCTGTTACAATTATATTTTCACAGTCCGGATCACATTTGTTATAAACCTTTGAGTAATTTTCTACCTTGCAAATCTCTGATCTCTCTTGTAACTCAATTACTATACTCTATGAATGGACTGTTGAAAAGATAAATAAAAAGTTTAAAAAATATATATATATATCCTAGCAAACTCACTTATTCAGTAGGAAAAAATCCAAAACATTTACTAAAAAAAGTAGGGTCAAGCGAATGACAGTGGTGATAATAGAATATAAATTGCAGAAACTGGGAAATGTCTCTCTGATGAAATATAGTTAAAATAAGCATGATACAGAGCCATCATTCATAGCAGCATGCTGGCAAATGAATGCCAAGAAAAAAAAAATAAGCCAGGCTGTCTCTGAGGCCCAAAGCTCAGCAGGAAGACCTAATTAGAGTCAAGGTGACATAGATAAAAGGTGAACAACACAATTTAAAGGGAAAAACTAAAATCTTGGATTGCCGAAACATTTTATAACACAGCGCATTCTCTGAAATGCAGTTACAGTGGAGTGATCGAAGCCTTGAGCTTCGCTTATAATGAAACATGAAGAATTAGAGGTCATTCTTAACCCGGGGGGGTGCAAGTAAATTCTGGAAGCACTTGCTCCCCACTGTGTGCTGCATTCTGCACCGGAAGCACTGCTGCAGAATTTAGAGGTGCTGCTCCATAGCTTGCACCTCTAAATTCTGTAAGTTATAGGGCAGGTAGGGAGGAGCACTGCCTAATGCAAGCAGAGTTACATTCAAATGCACTCCGGAGCACCGAAGCCTGCGGATATATGCACAATGCCTCACACAGTGGGCAAAGAACAGAAAATTACCAAGTGTGGCCTTATTTTGCACTTTGATCATTACATGCAGTATTGTGAATTGTGTTTTATAGTGCAGTGACTAGAGGCTGTTGAATTTGCACCCCAAAACTATTGGGTATATCTCAGAATCAATGCTGAAGTACAGAAGAGCAAAAGGTATTCTTTTTTTATATTGGCATCACAGTTCATGTTGATTTTTGCATTTGGATATGGAAGGCATACAGTCCTGTTCATTAAGTTGGACACAATCCCATGTCAAATAACAAACTCTCTTCCCTGTATGCCGCATCTTTTTTTGTCCTAAGATAATCATAGTAAGCTTTCAGAACATTTCAGTTCTTGAGATCAGCTTGAAAAAGGAACTGGAATGCTTTTTTTCTGAAAGCTTGCTATGATTATCTTAGTTAGCCAATAAAGGTATCACCTTTATACCACTTTTATACCACTATTTTTATTTCAACCTGTACCATTTTTACTGGCTAAAGGTGGACATAGACGTAACAATCACAATCTTTCTTGGAAAAGATCTCTTTTAAATCGTCAGATATACAGGTAGAAACAATAAAATTCTGACCATTCAGCACTGACAATGGACGATGTTTGGATGCCTTTAAAGGCACCTGATCAAAATTTTCAGTCCAGCCCAATCAATTACCTGACCAAAATCCAAGTCTTCTGCTGATATCGGTCGGCTCTTTTCCCACCATACATGCACCGGATATATATTATCTGTGCATCTATGGCCACCTTAACACGGTACAACAACTTTACCTGCAATTACAATGCCTGCTTAATGGAGTTCAGAACTTTCAGGCACCACTACTAACACTTGGGGAGGCCAAGGGCTTAATATATGGTGCTCTAAGAAGGATTCATTATAGGTGCTATACTTGTAATAAATTACCCCTTCTGTCCACTCTTGCATTATTTTTTCTGGACAACAATGGCATTCTGTGGTTAATATGTTAATTGTGATAAATACAGTTGCAAAAACCAGTGAATCTTTTATGGGTTTTTTTTTTATCCCTCAGATTTCATTAAAGTACTATTGTCTCCAAAACAGTCTATACAGTCTATTGCAATTCTGTAGTCTCCAAAATAACAAAAATGTGATATGTAAATCATATATATGTTGTACAGAGCATTTTAACGGCGCATTCAGCAACATGGCACAGTTTTTTCCATTGCAGTGAATTCTTCTGCACTATTAATCCCTGCTTCATTGCTAATTCAGTTCAATGAGACTGACAAATTGTCAAACTTCTTGAACTGAATCAGTATCTAAAGGCCATTGTTCTGCAACTCCCTTGCACTTATACAATGATTTACTGGGGTTGTAATAAACACAAGAAAAATTGGAAAATGAAGAACATACATTTACAATGTAATATTACTCATTAGCCAATAATTAAATTCAAACTATAATTTTACATAGCATGTATACATGTATTTAAAGTATTTGACGGTAGCAATATCACAGGTTTTTGTTTTTGTTAGCAATAACCTATATTGTATTCAATGGGCACTGAAGCAAACAACACAAAAAGCAATTCAATTCACAGATTGAGGAAAACTTTTCACTTTGTGAAACTTACTAACTTTTAAAAAAGAAAAAGTTTCCATAGATCATAGATCATTTCTTAGATTGGATCAAGTACAAGCTACTGTTTTACTATTCCAGAGAAAAAGGAAATCATTTTTAAAAATTTGGATTGTTTGGATAAAATGGATAACTGATACCTATACCTGTATTCTCATAAGGTATTTGGTTGCCATGGGATAGCAGGGCATACACCAATTAAATACATTACTAAAAAGACAGCTAATGTTGACATGGACCATTGTTTTATAATAAAGCTTCAGTACTGTAGGCAATGATCTGAATTTAACAGTAATTTATGTTTAATTGCCCCCACCAAGAGTTGCAATACTTTCTGTTATTTAGCTGCAACATTCACAGTCTCAGTATTTGTTCCATTTATTCATTTTTTTTTGCTTTATGTCAAACAGTTCCTGAACACAGTGTACTTCTAAAATCAAGAGGATAAATACATCCTAAAATAGAATCACTGATTATGGCTCAATTGGAGGTTTGATGTAAAGGCTCAGCTGGTCGTTTCCTACTTGTATCCTGAAAGACAAAAAAAATTCTCTTAATGCTTACAGAATCTGTATCGTTTAGGCTAACTGTAACTGACCCACTTTAAGTATACAATTGACTGCTGTGCTACAATATATTGGGTTTATAGTTTTGAATGATGCCAATTAATCAAATTTAATGGGTTTATGGGGGCAAAGTTCAGAGAAATTGCTTGATATTGAGGAGCATCTATGACGTTTCAGCTGGAAGGCCAACAATTGGTAATTAATTTTCTAGATCCTCTTTGTAAAACGCATCAACACATATACACACCTTCCCTCTTAAAGCAACAATAATTAATGACACCCACAGTGCACCAGAGCCATAATGTATTCCCTAGGAGAATTAAACTACACTGTAAATATATTGGGAAAATGTAACATAGTAACATAGTAACATAGTGAGATTGGTTGAAAAAAGACACAAGTCCATCAAGTTCAACCTTTTAACTTTTTTTAACCTGCCTAACTGCCAGTTGATCTAGAGGAAGGCAAAAACCCATCTGAACTATGTCACAAAAAAGAATTTTCAGCGTTGCTTATTGGGATTCAAAAGAATTTTTTCTCCTACGAGTCCTGCGGTACACTTTTACTTCATTTGCTATTTATTAATTAATGTATTTATTTAATTGCGCTTAATGCCGGTTTTAGGCTCACCCTTCAATTCTGTTGGTCCGGGTGCACAAAGCCCCAGACCCCTCGTAAAGTCACCGGATTCAGCTTCCCAAATATATAAAGGTATGTTGTCTTACCCGACTTCGTTTTGACCCAGGTGCAGCTGCCCTGAGTCCGTCGTTAAGGGAAACGAAATACTGCACACACCAAATTCCTGGACAGCGCATTCTTCGGATCACATCAAGGAATCGCTTGGTCATCAAATCATTGGTAAAAAAAACTTAATTTTATTTAAATGTTAAACATCTTAACAAACTGTTAAACCCTGCGCCATAAGGTCTGACACATTTCGTGTCACTGCACTTCATCAGAGACCTCACTTCCTACTGGCAAATCCCTCTTTTAACCCCACTCAACCACTCCCATTTATTTTCATGATTAACCCTTTAAACGCATGATGTTAAAAATACAATTCAAATGTGCCCTTAAAAACAAACAGTTGATTAATTATATATAAATTCATTAGATATATATTTTATCTCTCTCCGTATGTAAATTCATCTCTTTAAATACCAATATCCAGAATTCCATGTCTCAAAATACTTTCCATAATTACATTCAAATCCCTTATGTTAAAGTACTACCGTTCAAATTGATATTATTGTAGATACATTACATCAAAAAAGGTTACAATATTAAATGCCAGAACGGACACAATTACTTGTTAAAAAGAATCAATTCATTTCCTTAGGTTTGATAGTTTTAAACATGTAGCGATTCCATATAATACACCTCATGCTCACATTTTATATTTAGAAAAAACAACTGATGTCAAAGACAGAGTTAAGGCCCCTAGGTTGTCTCGTACACAGTTTAAAAATCCATTTAGCCTCTGCTTTCTAGCCTGTAGAAAAAGAGGGATTTGCCAGTAGGAAGTGAGGTCTCTGATGAAGTGCAGTGACACGAAACGCGTCAGACCTCATGGCGCAGGGTTTAACAGTTTGTTACGATTTTTAACATTTAAATAAAATTAAGGTTTTTTTACCAATGATTTGATGACCAAGCGATTCCTTGATGTGATCTGAAGAGTGCGCTGTCCAGGAATTTGGTGTGTAAAAACCCATCTGAACCCTCTTCAATTTGCCTCAGAGGGGAAAAAAAATCATTCTTGACTCCAAAATGTCAATAGGACCAGTCCCTGGATCAACTTGTACTATGAGCTATTTCCCATAACCCTGTATTCCCTCACTTGATAAAAAGCCATCCAACCCCTTCTTAAAGCTATCTAATGTATCAGCCAGGACAACTGATTCAGGGAGCATAGGCCATGCCTAAGGTTGCGACCTTTTCTGGAAAAAGGTGTCAGCCTTCCAATATTTTTAGCTTTATTTATTTCCTATTAATAATATTGGCACCATTTTTACAGGCCAGACCTATAAGATTTCAGCCAGGTGGCAACACCAGCCATGGCAGAAGATCTGTGACAGTTATGATTCACAACACGGCCGAGTACCACAAACATGAGTATATATTATACAATATTTACATAATGGTGTTAATTCATAGAACTATTGATTCAAATATCAAAAACCCTACACACTATTGTGACAATATTTGTTAATTTAAAACATAATTTGCCTATAGAATATTTTAAATCAATATCAAGCTAGAGGAGCACATTGCATTTATGACATACTAGTTTGTTCCCTTGGCCAAAATGCTTATTTAGGTTTTCATTAAAAGTACTTATCATTTTATCTTCTATACTTATCATTTTATCTTCT
Source organism: Xenopus petersii (assembly GCA_038501925.1). Taxonomy (NCBI): domain Eukaryota; kingdom Metazoa; phylum Chordata; class Amphibia; order Anura; family Pipidae; genus Xenopus; species Xenopus petersii. The sequence continues at coordinate 58,061,943 of CM076672.1, forward strand.
AAAGACCTGACTATATGATTTGTAACCCCCATTTAAGCTGAGTGATGTATTTCCTCATTCCTCATTAGATGTATATTCGTCCGCATATTACATAAACATGTACGTTGGCCTCCTTTAAAGAGTAGTGTCTGAGAGAGAAGTGCAATCTGTCAGATGCATCTTGCACCTGGCACTTAAGGGATGTCCATGTGATCATTCCATGGGTATCCACATACTGTACATGCTCCCTACTTCTATGTGTCTTCTATGGCAGCAACCAAAGCCCTCGACTTTACAAGTTAGGAGTTAAGTCCCAGGCTCCCTTACACAGGGAAGGAAAAGAGTTGCACCTAAGAACAAATAACACCCTTCCAGGTCCATCTTGCACCCACCATTTAAGAGGCATGCATATTTGTGGCCCATGGGAGTCCACATGCATCACTCATACCTCATCATATAGGGCAGGTGTTATGTACAGAATACAGTCTACATTTTTCGGGTAGTAGGCCAAGTGGTTTGTGCAGATAGACCAAGGGACAGATTTACTTTGGTTCGAATGGTAAATTTGAATTTTCAAAATTCTAGGCAAAACTCACAAATTTGAGTTTAAAACCACCAACTCGAATTTGAATTTGAAGGTGAGATTTATCACACCTCAACCCTGGAAACAGTTCTAATTCGACTATTCTCCACCCAAAACCTGCTGAGTTTACGTAGAAGTCAATTGCAGAGGTCCCTTGAACTTTTTAAAGATGTTAATAGTAGTGTTGAGCCAAATTTTAGCCAAATTTTGCTTACAAAATTATGCCCCATAGACTCCAATGGAAGAAAGAAAATGTTGCGCGTCAAAAAAAACATTGTCACGCAAAGGTCAAGGGTTTTTTTGGGGTTTTTTTTCGACTATTTGATTGAATTTAGACGTTCAAAATGTTTCATACATATACAATTCAAATAAAATTGGCTTCATCACAGTTTAAAAAAATTCACATTACTCTAAAATTCAACCTTAAGGGATGTACATTTGCAGCAGATAGTGCTCTATCACTTCGAATTCAATTGAAAATAAAAATTGTTTGGCTATTCGACCATTCGATAGTCGAAGTACTGTCTCTTTAAAAAAACTTCGACCACCTACTTCCCCACCTAAAACCTACTGAGCATCAATGTTAGCCTATAGGGAAGGTCCCCATAGGCTTTGCTAGCTTTTTTTGATCGAAGGAAAATCGTTTGGTCGATGGATTAAAATCCTTTGAATCGTTTGATCGAATAGCGGTAAATCCTTTGACTTCGATATTCGAAGTTGAAGGATTTTACTTCGACGGTCGAATATCGAGGGTTAATTAACCCTTGATATTCGACCCTAAGTAAATGTGCCCCTTAGTAAATTAGCCCTCCTTTCTCCAAATATTGTATATATACTGGACAGCACTTGGAGGGGGAAAAAATTAGGGATGCACCGAAATCAGGATTCGGTTCGGGATTCGGCCAGGGTTCGGCCTTTTTCATCAGGATTCGGATTCGGCCGAACCCTTCTGCCAGGCCGAACCTAATCCAAACCCTAATTTGCATATGCAAATTAGGGGCGAGGAGGGAAATTACGTGACTTTTTGTCAGAAAACAAGGAAGTAGAAATGTTTTCTCCTTCCCACCCCGAATTTGCATATGCAAATTAGGGTTCGGATTCGGTTCGGTATTCGGCCGAATCTTTCACGAAGGATTCGGGGGTTCGGCCGAATCCAAAATAGTGGATTCGGTGCATCCCGAAAAAAAATATTTAAACTGTAATGAAATTATTAATAAAAGAGACCCATTGCGGGAAAAAGCATATTCATTATAAATATTCTATCACTAAATTAATAATGCATTCCAGTTTATGCAACTACAAATATTTCAGATTTAAATAACTCAAAGTAGTTTCACGATAAAACTGAAAAATTAATAAATAGTGTGGTTGGGCAGCATTTTAATAAGAAATCTCTTCATAAATCTACAGTAATTTATTGAATATTTTATTTTGATAATTTTCAAAAAAGTAAGAAGGGGAAACAGTTACAACTGGGGGCTTCAACAAGTCACAAATGCATTGTTTTCAGAAACTCACCAGATATTAAAGGGGAACTATCATGAATATGAACATTTAATATAAGCTTCAGTTCGCTCAAATAAGAAACTTTCAAAATTTATTGAATTAAAAATCGTGCACCACCTGTCTCCCTTCATTCTTTCTTCATGGAGTATGAGTCAGACTTTGATTGACAATCAGGTCTAAAAAATCCTTTGGTGGGATACTCCCTTTGCCTAGGAAATGTATTAGAGCTCACGCTTTGTAAATAAACTAACAGAGGTTATTTATAAACACTGGACAAATTTGCACCTGAGCAATAAGCCATGGCAACCAATCAGATGAATGCTTTCATTGTTCTACCTGCAGCTGACTAAGAAAAGCTAATCAATGATTGGTTGCTATGGTATATGGTATGCTATTTATAAATGAGCCCCTTTGTCTCTACGTGCAGAATTTGTGCAGGAGTGAGTTATTGTGTTAGTGCTGGAGTCAGTTATTTGTGTGCGCTCTAAAACAGTCGTCGCCAATAATTTTTTTTTGCGAGGACCGGGGAGGGACTGGGGACGGGGTCGGTGGGGGTCGAGGAGGGGTCGGCAGGGCTCGACGGGGGTCAGCTGCGTCCAAATCGGCCCAGAGTTAAGAGAAACTTAAATTAAATTCAGAAATAGTACACAATTTTAATAGATTATATTTATAAAGTTTCATATTTCCATGAGGGTAAGCTTATATTAAATTTTAATTTTGCAGTGGTTTCTCTTTAAAGGGGAACTATCACAAAAATGAAAATTTAATACAAGCTTCAGCATCCTGAAATAAGAAATTTATTTAATCAATATAAATATAATCAATTGAAATAATCAAGTTTATCTTCACTATCCCTCTCTCAGCATCTGTTTATATTCATTCGTCTTCATCCAGGAGTTGGGTGACTGATAGGGGCAGATTTATCAAAGGTCGAAGTGAAAATTAGAATTTTAAAAAAAAATCGAATTCCAAGCTAATTTTTGTGTACTTCAACTAGGAAATAGTCCAATAGTCGATTTCAATTTGAAAAAATTAGAAAATTTGAATTTTAAACTTTATCATGTACTGTCTCTTTAAAAATTCGACTTCGACCATTCACCATCTATAACCTGCCGAATTGCTGTTTTAGCCTATGGGGGACCTCCTAGAACTTGACTAGATTTGGAGTCAATTGGTGGACCTTGAATACTCAAAATTTTTTCTTGGAAAAACTTCTAATCTAATTAAATCAAATGATCGAATCATACTATTCCAATTTGATCAAAAACTGAACTATTCAATCAAAAATGTACCTATTTGACCAAAAAAAACCTTTGATTTAATTTCGGTTGGTTTTCAAAATTCGAAATTCGAAATTCGATCCTTTGATAAATCTGCCCAATAGTCATTGACTGTTAGATCCAATATATCTAATAGGGGGGGGGGCTCCTTTTGCCTAGAAGATGTATTAGAGCTCATTGCATTAAAATCACCAGAAATCCTGTCTCTCTACATGCAGGCTTAGTGCAAAAGGCAGTTATTTTGTTAGATTTTGTTTGTGCTGGAATAGGTTATTTGACTGAGCTCTAATTCATCTGCTAGGAAAGGGAGTCCCCCCTATAAGATATATTGGATCTAACTATCAATGAATATCTGACACCCAGCTGCTGCATGAAGACAGATTAAAGAGAAACAGATGCTGAGAGAGGAATAGTGAACACAAACTTGATTATTTCAGAAACAATGCAGAATATTTAATTGATTGTATTTAGAAAGTTTCTTATTTCAGTATAAATAATAAATATTAAATTTCAATATTAAATTTTAATTTTCATGAAAGTCCCCCTTTAAGTTCAAAGGGACCAAAGCAAGTCTATAATTTTAAAACTCTTTGTGGCACTGGTACATTACTTTGTCTTCATATTGCCTTGGGACTGTGGGATGAACATTAGGGAAAATCAAATTTCTCGTAGAGAAAATATGGTTTTAAAGGTGAGAAAACACAGAAAACAGTGACACATTTGAGGTTTATTCGAGGTGTTTGTGTTGTGGTTGGCTCATTTAATACTATATAGGGATTTAAAGTAACTGTTTTTGTATTTTAACTTTTTCATTAACTTTTACTGCTTTGCTTTGAGTACAAGTGATTAAAGTGAATAAAGTGAATCAGGTCAGTGATTCTACAAATACTTCAGCCCATACGACTATGGGTCTCTTCCATTATTACAACAGCAGATTTTTGTAACATGCAAGCACTCTGGTAAACTAATTAATGTGTTGAAGAGCGATGCACGCAGTATTTTCTAAGTTCGCCCAACTTATCAACTGTGGTGCCAAGGACATACTGGCTTTAGTCTTGCCAATACTGTAATGGGCACATGAGATGTGAATGTAGGGTCCTTCCTACTCTCAAGCTGTCTGCATGCTGGATGGTGGGCTTAACATTTTAGAGAAACCTGCTGGGCAATTGAATCACATTTGTGGTACTTCCATACTAGCTAATTAGAACAAAAACACAAACCATTCATATACATATTATACACTAAAGGGCTTATGTATGAATGTAAGTGCAAAGGGAAAGTAAAACAGAGCACAAATTCAGAGACATTCTTGTGTCCAGGCACCATTATATACTGATGATTTATACATACTGTAAGTGCATATATTCAAGCACAGAAGCCCTGGAATTACTGTCTTATCCATACAATAATTGTTTTTGTCAGATGAGTACTATTTGCCTTCCTTGTCTCCAGACAAAGGCTTAGGTGCCCAAGGCAAGCACCCCCCCATCTCGTCTCAACTTGACATGTATGTGCTCACCGCAGTTCGTGCACCCCTCCTCCAGGAAATATACAGAGGCATTTTATTACCAATAGATTAGCTGCAATAGTGCAAGCTAGAATGCTATATTTATTCTGTAGAATGTTTTACCATGCCTGAGTAAAAAGCTCTAGAAGCTCCCTCTTTGTTTAGGATAGCAGCTGCAGTATTAGCTTGGTATGACATCACATCCTGTCTGTGTCTTTCCCTGCTCACTTAGCTCTGGGCTCAGATTACAGTAGGGGGGGGGGAAGAGGAGTAAACTGAGTATGCTCACGCCCGGGGCAAGGAGGTTTAAATAGAAGGCAGGAAGTCTGATACAGAAGCCCATGTGTGCACAATAGAAGAAAAGAAATGTAGTGTTTCTTTTGACCAAGGACTCAGAACAGCACTAAATTGGGGGTTTACTGGTATATTTAGGTGGACCTTTCTAATAAGGCTTACTTAGTTTTAACCTTTCCTTCACCTTTAAAAGCATTAATAACATTGATTATCCGGCAGGGCATGCCACAACCTCACTTTCCTCACTGTGAAGAACCACCTTAAACTATTTCAAATGAAAGTTCTTTTCCTCTAGTCTGAAGGGTCTAGGGCCTCTGGTGCGGTGATCTTCTTTATAGGAAAAAGGTCCTTAAGTCTTCCATCCCTATAAGCAGTTTAGTTGCACGTCTCTGCACTCTCTCCAGCTCATTTATATCCCTCTTAAGGACTGGAGTCCAAAACTGCACTGCATACTCCAGATGAGGCCTTACCAGGGACCTATAAAGAGGCATAATTATGTTTTCATCCCTTGAGTTAATGCCCTTTTTTATGCAAGACAGAACTTTATTTGCTTTAGTAGCCACAGAATGACACTGCCCAGAACTTGTTATCTGCAAAATCCCTAGATCCTTCTCAATTAAGGAAACTCCCAACACACTGCCATTTAGAGTAAAACTTGCATTTACATTATTTCTGCCAAATTGCATAACTTTGCATTTATCAACATTGAACCTCATGTTCCAGTTTGCTGCCCAGTTTTCCAATTTAATCAAATTACTCTGCAAAGTGGCAGCATCCTGCATGGAACCTATAGTTCTGCACAATTTAGTATCATCTGCAAAAATAGAAACATTACTTTCAATGCCCACCTCCAGGTCATTAATGAACATGTTGAAAAGCAAAGGATCAAGTACAGAGCCATGTGGTACTCCACTAACAACACTGATCCAATTAGAAAATGTTCCATTTACCACCACTGGTTCCATAATCTATCTTTTAGCGAGTTCTCTATCCAGGTACAAATACTATGTTCCAGGCGAACATTCCTTAATTTCAGGGGAAGCGGATTGTTTGCACCGGGCCCCCTTAGTAGATTTTTTGGCTGGGGGGCCAGCCGCTGCCAAGTTACGCCACTAGATACAATGTAAGACAAGCCAGCTGATTAACAGACCTGTCTTTGCTGGTGAACTATTGAGTTAATGTAATAAAATTCGTAAAGAGCATAACTTTGCAAATAAAAATTTGCCTGTCGCAATGTAATATTCTTCGTTAGGCTTTTATTGGATTGCGAATCTTAATTGTGCATTGCAAACCTTTAACACCTGCTCTGGAGTTTCGTTAAATATTCTGTTGCAAAAAATGGTTTGCGATTGCAAATTTTTATCACTTACACTGCGAACGTCAAAAGCAATTTGGTTGCAAGATGGGGCAAATATGGTCGCTAATGTTTGCAAGCTTCTTTGAGAACGTTTTTTGTGTTAGCAAAGTATTACATTCCCCCTAAAGACTTTTGCAACATTGCTTACAAAGTAACAACAGTGTTACGCAACTGCTGCTTTAAATAGCAATTTATAGATGTATATTGGAAAGTTAATTCGATTATGTTTTATGCCAATTATTATTTTGGGGGTTGACTTGCCCTTTAACTGACAAAAATCTAGGGGGTTGTGGAAGCACTCTTAAGGCTAATACAAAATATATTTAAGTATAATGGAAGTGCTACTTACAATGCACTTCCCTGGGCCCCTGTCTCATAAGTAATTCAATATAAATGCAAATGCATATGTTTACAAAACAGGGGTTTTTAGTTACAAAGTTATGATCATAAAGTTGAAAAGTCACCATACCACGTCAAGGTAAACCCCATATGGCGGTCCCTAACTTACTTAACTCAGGTCACAATTTAAAAAGATACTTCTCTGCATAATAGCATTACCTGTACACAATGTGTGTTGTGCATTGGTTTCAATCTGAAAGCTAAATCCTCCCCCTGCCAGCAAGGGCTTTTAAGAGAGAGAGATTGCTTAAACCAACACCCATATTTAAAAGCATAGGACCACCATTAGTATAAAGGGGTGGGTATGGGGTGCTATTAAAAAACCACACTGAGCTGAGCCACAGCTTCAGACGAACATACAAAAATCTAGGGGGGGGTGGTGGAAGCACTCTTAAGGCTAATACAAAAGTATAATGGAAGTGCTACTTACAATGCACTTCCCTGGGCCCCAGTCTCATAAGTAATTTAATATATACCTATGCTTTTAAATATAGACGTTGGTTTAAGCAATCTCTCTCTCTTAAAAGCCCTTGTTGGCGGGGGAGGATTTAGCTTTCAGATTGAAACCAATGCACAACACACATTGTGTACAGGTAATGCTATTATGCAGAGAAGTATCTTTTTATATTGTGACCTGAGTTAAGTTAAGTTAGGGACCGCCATATGGGGTTTACCTTGACGTGGTATGGTGACTTTTCAACTTTATGATCATAACTTTGTAACTAAAAACCCCTGTTTTGTAAACATATGCATTTGCATTTATATTGAATTACTTATGAGACAGGGGCCCAGGGAAGTGCATTGTAAGTAGCACTTCCATTATACTTAAATATATTTTGTATTAGCCTTAAGAGTGCTTCCACCCCCCCCCTAGATTTTTGCCCTTTAACTGGTCACAATAAATCCACATCCTGAAAGATTATTTAGAAGTTCACTAATTTACACAAATCTTTAAAAACAGTAAAATATTTTAAGCAGTGTATATATTATATATTTTCTTTCTGTAGGCAAAATCTTATTTTGGGGTTTACAACCCCTTCAATACTTTTACAGGCTGAATGCCTCATTGTGCATTAAACATTATTATCTGTTACTCTCTCTATTGAAAGAGAAGGAATTGTTTTTTCCAGGGTAACATGATTCAGTTTAATGGCTAACTGATATGTGTAATAATGCAAGCTTTCGAGACGCAATATAAATTTTAAAATTACTTCTCTTCATCGGACAATTGGCTTTTATATCTTTCTTTCCAAACCTGCAATTCGAAAGGATCACTTTGCTTTACAAAGTCATGACATATTGAACTATAACTAAAAATAAGTGAATGTCTTGTCTCAAAAAGAAGCTACAGTATATGTCTTTTGTGCCTACTTCACTGAGGCTGAACAGTGCTACAGTATATAGGTCAAGGGCAGAACATTATATAGTGTATTTCATTTCCTTCCTTTAATATTATGATTATAAAATGCAACATATGTAGAACAAGCTACAATTACATAATATTTTCACAACAAAGCGACTAAATAAAACATTTTCAGATCATTATACAGTGAATTAAAAATGTTTATTTAAAACTATAGTACAATTAACAAACACCAGCACTCAACCGATAAACTTTTTATAGAAAACCCTTAGTTTACCTATTGTTTTTAATAAGGAAATAAAAAAATGTTTGCTATTCTTAACACAGGTCAGACTGAAATTGAAAAACTGAATGCAGAAAAAGGGAGTATACATCCCTTTTTAATATATGTGGTCCTAATGATAGCGTTGTGTGCTCATGGATCAAGGATCCTTTATTAGTGATGGGAGAATCTGTGGCGTTTTGCTTCGCCGAAAAAGTCGCAAATTGACAGCAAAATTCCCAAAACAGCGAAAAATTTTGCAAAATGCATTGAAGTCAATGGGTGTCAAAATAATTTTGATGTGCAACAATTTTGACGCAAGCGATAATTTTTATACGTGAGGCTATTTTGTCCAAATGTATTAAAATCATTTTTGTTGCAGCGGAATTTTCACCACAGTTTATTCAAATTTATTCACTGGCGGCAAAACCCGGAAATCCATGCTTGGCGAATTTATTCGCCCATCACTATCCTTGATAAAGGCCCCAACGCCGCCCGAAACATTGGATGCACAGTGATGAATCAATAAAAGTTTTTCATGTTGAAATATTACGGTGTGCTGGTCCATCCTGTTGGTTTGTATAATTCATAATTGAACAAGCCCCTGCAAGCGACTACAAGGAGAGAGTGCTGACACTTTTTCAACTGTTTTTTTATTTTTATATTTATATAGGCACCCAAGGGCCACCCCTAAAGCTGCCGCCCTAGGCAAGGGCCCTTGGGTGCCTATATATAAATACGGCTCTGTATACATGTCCCAGGTCTGATATAGATTCAGCCTGCTGTTGAGGGAGACATTCCGCTAATTATAGTCTTCCATTAGCACATTTGGCAGATGATATTTATAACACATGGTGATGAAATAATCTGCTGTGAATGGTGATGATGTTCCTCTGTTTTTTACACTTTCTTTTCTCTTGTTTTCTCTAGATATTGGTGCACACAGGTCAGTGGAAGGATTTCTGGGAAAGGAATAGAAACAAATTCAATAAAAGATTAAAGGATGAAGCACAAAATAATTTTCCCTCTATCCACTCTATACTCCCATCTTCCAGTCTGTCCTTGATGTCTACTCTATACATGATTTATAGCAAACAAATAGGTGAATTAATCTGAAACCCTGTGGTCTGCACAGCTGTAAACAGATGGAAGTCAGAACATTTGAAAATGCCTTCACAAATTAAAGGGCCAGTACCAACAAATATGAAAGGGTTTTCTATGCATTTAAATATAATGTACTGTTGTCCTTCACGCGTACAGCCTGTTTATTTGCTTCAAATGCCCAAACATAGTTTAATATAACAAGCTGTTATGTAGCCATAGGGGCAGCCATGCGGAAATAGGGCAATAGGTTGTTTATTTACACGATAAATAACAAATAAGTTCTGTAGAAAACATTGGCTTTAGTAATTAACAAGAGAGATACAGGAAATGAGGGTTAAATGCCATTCACGGTTCTTTAAAAAACTTTCTCATGTAAAAGAGTACATTTGTGGCCAAAAAATTATTTATTTGTAGGTACTGGTCAGAAAGAAGTTCCTCAAAATCTGTTGTGTAGACTTAACCAGATCAAATTCATTAATAACAATCCACAAAGGAGATCAATGAGATAATAGAGAGCACAATCATTGAGTAGTCAGTACATACTCATGAACATCACTGAGAACAGAACATTCCCTTCCATAGGACATGTAAAGAGGAATATCATCCAGTCTACCCAGAGTTCTCTTGCTTCCTTGGGGGACTCCTCTTTGAGTGGAGCCCAGGTGGCTAACTATCTAACCTCTAGAACCTGCACACTAGTTCTCTCTCTAGGCAACAATGCCACTGGAGATCTAGCCCCTCTGACACACCTTGATGGAGCCCAAGACTGCTCAGCTTAATATCCCTGAGCCTAACTCCTGCACTAATATAGGGTTCCTAACTCCTGCACTAATATAGGGTTCTTCTTCTTCCACTCCGTTGCACCTAGGCAAGACTCTGGCAAAAAGCCATTAGAAGCACATAGCTTTCCTTTATATATTTTAGCACACTGCCACCTTGTCACTAAACTAGGGAACACAAAAAGTCATTAGCTGACCAGGAAGCGGATAAACTAAGAAACCCTTTAATGGCCAGACGTTAAGGGATTTCATAGTGAATGGAGAAACTATTTATCAGTCCCCTACAGTGGAATTAAAAAAAATGTAAGGGTTTTTCCTTTTCATCACATTTTATCATCCATAATTCCATAGACAGTTATACATCTATTCCACCATGTTATTTTCTGTGGGAATCCTGGACTTACTGCCACCTTTAAAGGTGGTGGTAGCTCCAGGGTTCCTCTTCATCAATAGGTACACTTTGCACCATTTTGCAAGATTATACAGGATGGAATCAGGAGCGCTGAGCACAACTATACTCAAGTGCTAGAATCAACTTTATACAAAAGAATGGTATCAATCCATGCAAAAACTGTTCCTAAAGTTGTGCAACTGCAACTACACTTGTGGGTTGTAAATGAGCCCTATCTCTTGGGTATTAAGCAAGACTTTTATCAGGATTATCTTTAACCCAGGCAAGAAAGTTAAATGCAAGTACATAGGATAAGGAGTACATTAAATCCTGTATTTTCTCTATAGGAAAATGATCTTTATGACAATTTACATTTATTTCTTAAAGCTGTGATATATAATCCCTTTTCTTGCTTCCTACAAAGCTTTCAGTGGGTGATTATTAAATAATCTGTTCCACAATTTACATTTTCTCAGTTTCCTAGCAACTAGTCACCTTTATTTCTTAATGCTTTCCCTCTCTGCAGTTTCAAGAAGCCTGTTTTTATTTTTTCCCTCTTGTATTGTTATTAGTCCACAAAGTGACAGTGATAAATTCATGGAACTGTGATATATTTGCTTTGAATGTAACAGAATGAGGTGTTCTTTAATATATCCTTGACCTTTGAGCTAATTTCATTTTGCTACCAATCGTTTTTTAACAAATGGATTAGTCAACCCAAGCTTGAGTAATGTGCAACATCTGGTATATACCATATACAGTATTGTGCAGATTTCTTCCTTAGCCACCTTTTTTTCTGCAGTAACCATTTATATAACCTAATTATTACATCACCAACATATTTTTCATAACATTTCAGGCTATTCCATTATATTTTGATTCACAAAAAAACTAGTGCAGCAAATAAAACAGAAATGACAGCAAACTTACATGATACCCCTTTGTATTATGGGAGATTTTGCAGACTGATACATTTGTAAAGAGGTAAAATAAAGTTTATTTTATATGTGTAAATAGCTGCGCAATGTACATGTTTAGACAGAAGGTGGAGCCAAGTCCACCTGTGGATCCTATATATAAGGCAATGCCTTGCTGAGGCATGCCCTCTTTGGCCTAGGAACATCCAGAGGCAGGATCAAGACTGATGTGGCCAGACCAATAGTGGGAGACTGATTACTTATGAACTAGCTAGTGATAGAAGGTGGTGTGAGTTCACTCTAGGACTGAAAGATAGTTAAGCTGGTGAGAAAGGACAGCCTGTTGTTCAGATGAGGAGTGATTCATTGGGGTAGAGCTCCTAAGGCGACCAGGTAGGAAAATTAAGCATTTAGGTATAGGTTAGAGGGGAACTATGGTGGAAGCTTGGACACTGTATGCCACGTCAGAGAAAGGGGTAGGAGGCCCCCCTGGAACAGCTAACGGCACTCTGTATATGCATTCCAGGGGGACAGTGGTCCTGGAGGCTTTGGGAGAGAAATGCAGAGAGTATGAGTAAGAGCTCAAATCTGCAGAAGTATTGTGCCTAGTGTAACTGATATCCTCTAACTAGTGTCCCAGTCTGTAACCCTGCCTCCCTGCAAGAAGCTGCCAATAAAGTGTGCTTTGCTCATTGCAACTTTGTGAGTATGCCGGCTTCCTACTGTAAAGGCAGTGCTTATAGATCTTAAAGGAAAACTATACACCTCAAACAATGTAGGTCTCTATAAAAACATATTGCATGAAACAGCTCATGTGTAAAACCCTGCTTCATGTAAATAAACCATGTTCATAATAATATACTTTTCTAGTAGTATTGGGTAATCATAAATAGAAAATTGCCATTTTTGAAAAAAAGGACAGCCCCCTTGGATCGTATGATTCACGGAGCACACAAACATACCAAACAAACTATACATGTTAGGTCACATGAGCCAATTAACAGACAGAGTTGTGTCTTTTGCTTCCACACTTCTTCCTGTAACAGTTAGAGCTGTAGTATTTCTGGCCAGGTGATCTCTGAGGCAGCACACAGACCATCATGAAATCGTGGCTCAAGGCAAGAGATGTAAAAGGGCAATATTTACTTAAATATATTTTTTGTTTGATAAGATTCCTTAATATGCCATTTGATTTGATCTCTAAACTATCCATTGCTCAAGTATTCAGCCACAGGAGGCTCCTTTACACATTAACTGACATGAACCAGCCTGGATTTTGTATTTAGCTGTCACCTGGGCTGGAAGCATCTCCCAAATGTTCGTACAATTTGAACCTGTTACAACCTGACTGTAGTTCAGACTCTCCTATACTTCGTTAGCAAGCAGGTCTGTTCAATGTACCTTTTTAATTCTCCTAAATCTGGCAAAATGGCAAGTCTCTGTTCTTCTGCACCACGAGTCATGAGCCTTTTTATACTGGTCTGAGGACTGCATTTCTGATACTCTTTCCTGCAATAATCACCTGTGTAAGTTCCCTATCACTTAAATGCGCTTGCTTTAGATGTATCTCCAGTTGCTGGCTTTCTCTGTTTCAAAACGGAGACCCTTTATCTGGAAAACCGCAGGTCAGAGCATTCTGAGTAACTGGTCCCATATCTGTGTATAGTATAGGAAAAAGTCTGATCTATGACACACAATGAGCCCTATCGCCCTCTTGTGCAACTCACGTTACTCTTCTTTTATAGATGTGATGTAAAATAAAGTTTTATATTATATATATATATTTTTGGCTCTTGGAATCTACTTTCGTTGGATGCTCCGGATTGGTGCCTGCCTAATGTGATGTGTTTGAGTACTCCCCTATGCTGAAGGTCTGGGGCATGTGCACCCGGACCCAACTGGGAAAGCGGTAAGCTTATCCTAATGACACATTAAGGCCTATGCCTCTCGTAAAATTGTTTGGATTTTCTGCAATTGAAAAGCTACTTAGAATTAGCCATTCTATAGCATTCAGGAAATTAACTTGTAGGTGAATTACCCATTTAAACCACAAAAATTGTAATACATTAAATGTAAAACCCATGAAAAACACTAATACAAAACGTTGCCACATGTGAAAGCTGTCCAGGTCATGCAGAAGATTTGATCTTATCCAGTTCTAAAATCTTACTTTAATTTGAACTTTTAAAGGTTTTCAGGGATTTTTGTTTGTACTTGCATGAAAAATTAGAGGATTTCAAGGTTTTCATATTTGTATCTATATTCTTCTTTTTTCATTTGTTTGTCCTTTTTATATTAGGCTGTTTTAATAAATTACTTGACACTCGAGGCTTTAGAGAAAGTGAGTTTAATTGTGGTTTCTAAAACGTCTAAAACCACTAAAATGGAAATAACTGTACAAGTATGGGATCTGTTATCCGGAAACCTGTTATCTTTAGTTTCTGTCATGTTTATAGTAAATATTCAATAGAAAAGAATTCTCTCTTTGGTATTCCCATCTTAATACTGCCATTGTATTATCAGTTATGACTAATTTACATACAGACATATCGTACAAGCAGAGATTTTTATTTTAGGTGAAAAATGATAGACAAACCACATTTATGGATTCGCATACACACATTTACATATTTACACATATATATTTGTTATTAATGATGCACATATTAATTATGTATCATAATTAGTGCCGAAGATCATTCTGTACATCAATCATCATTAAATCATTAATCTGATAATATCCATATTAAAATAATATCCTAATATTTTTATTTGCACTGTCCAGTCTCCTTCTCGCTTTTTCATTTCATCTTCAGATCCAGTAAACCACACACACAACAAACACACTAGGGATGCAGCGAATCCACTTTTTTGGATTCGGCCGAACCCCCGAATCCTTCACGAAGGATTCGGCCAAATACCGAACCGAATCCGAACCCTAAAACATTTTTTAATTCCCTGTTTTCTGACAAAAAGTCACGCAATTTCCCTCCCCGCCCCTAATTTGCGTAAGCAAATTAGGATTCGGATTCGTTTAGGCCTGACAGAAGGATTCGGCCGAATCCGAATCCTGCTGAAAAAGGCCGAATCCTGGCCGAATCCCGGCCGAATCCCGAACCGAATCCTGGATTCGGTGCATCCCTAAAACACACACACACAAACACACACACACAAACACACACACACGTATTGGATCTAATATCTGGAAATCCATTGTGCATAGAGTTCAGCTATACTGCAATGACATTTTCTGAAGTGTCCTATTTTGACATTTTGATCAATCTGTAACGATTCTTCATTTAATTTAAAAATATCTTAAATTGCATCAAACTGGATCAATTCAGAACAATTTATTCATTAAATAATTCGTATTTATGAAATGAACAGGTATAAAATATAAAAATGATTTTCTATAGCATTCTATAGGCTTTAGTATCCCACACTAGTCATCTGTTGGCAAATCCTGAAGTCTCTGCAATGATAAAATTCATTGCTGGACTGGCCTATGGAATTGGTCAATCAAACAGATCAATTCTCTAATCTCTGGGAATCCTGAAGACTATTTGCAGAACTAATAGAACCAGTCTGTTTAAATGAACTTTTGCCCATGTCTTTGCCTTTAATACATCATTTTAGACAATATATAAAATTAAGTATTACAGTTGTTTTAATGCTAGGTTCATAGAAATGTGTTATATTCCTTCCACTATGAGAAGGGTCCATCACAATTGACATTGGTAATAGTCTTAAAGGGGAAATAAAGTCTAAAATAGAATAAGGCTAGAAATGCTGTATTTTGTATATTAAACATAAACATGAACTTACTGCACAGCAAAGCCTAATCAAACAAAAGATTTATGCTTTCAAAGTTGGCCACAGGGGGTCACCATCTTGTAACTTTGTTAAACATCATTGCAAGACCAAGACTGTGCACATGCTCAGTGTGGTCTGGGCTGCTTAGGGATTGTCATAAATGATCAAAACAACACAAGTTAAATAATATCTGCCAGAAGCCGCTAAAGCAAGACTGATTAATAATCAGAAAAGGCAGACTGCACTGGGTCCTGTCCTGTCCTGACTCATTAGTGCATGCGTTACTCATGTTAGTAATTTGGTTTCTGCAGGGCATATTTAAGGCTAGAAAGTAATTAACTAGAAAAGAGATTGGTTGAATTTGTTTGTTAACCCTTTCAAGGAAGACTTGAAAAAAACGTCTAAACAAAAGTGCAAAGCCATGCCTGGGTGACAATGAGCGAGTTAAACATCGATACGTTCCAGCTGGATGATCCCACACCTGAGCATATATAATAACAAAACGCTGCTTCCTTTAATATCCAACTCAAAGAAGCAATTGCATGCTTTCATAATGCAGATAATAATAAAAGCTAGCATTTGCTTGGTTGCTATGGTTACCGGGCCAAGGCAAATGATTATTCTTTTAATACATAAATCCTATGTAGAGTGTAGAGTATAGAATCCTTTTGTGTTTGAGACCACCGCAGCCCTTCAGCAATGAAGATCTGTGCCTCCAAATGTGCCCTAGTAATCAATCTTCTTTTCTGCTGATTGACTGCACATGATCTGGGCTACTGTCAGTTACCTGAGTCTAGACACTGCCCTCACAACTGTATAAAGACCATATAGAAATATAGGAGTTGTTCAGGGGTCCCTAACCTTTCTTACCCTTGAACCACATTCAAATGTAAAAAGAGCTGGGGAGCAACACAAGCATGAAAAGGTCCCTGGGATGCCACATAACAGCTGTGATTGGCTATTTGGTAGCCCCTTTGTGGACTGACAGCCTATAGGAGACGCAGTCTGGCAGTACACCTGTTTTTTATGCAACCAAAACTTGCCTCCAAGCCTGAAATTAAAAAACAAGTCCCTGCTTTGAGGCCACTGGGAGCAACATCCCAGGGGTTGGTGAGTAACACGTTGCTTACAAGCCACTGGGTGGGGATCACTAATTACATGAGTGATATTCTGAGACAGCTTTTAATTTTTTTCAGTTTTTATCATTTGGTGTTTTTAAGTTTTTTAGCTTTTTATTCGGCAGCTCTCCATTTTGCAATTTCAACAGCTTAGGGGGTCTAAGTTGCCTTAGTAACCTTTCATTGATTTGAATCATTATCTCAAATAGTTACAATTGTATCTTTGCTTATCTTAAATTGTTACAGATGTTTCAAAGTGCAGGAGCAGTGTGTTCAGGGCATTCTCTTGAGAGCCTCTTATTTAATTACATTTCAGAAACTTTGTATATTTTTCTGGCAGTTCAGTGCAGGAGATCAAAGAGAAAGTCTGGACATTTCACTAACAATTCAGGACTGCGGGCTGAGCTGTCAAAATCGGACTGTCTGCCTTTATTTCCCCCATTCAAACTAGACCTGCACATGTGCAATGAGTTTTGAGTGCCATGGAAGACCAGGTCAGCATGTGTAATGAGCATTTTGTGATGTCAGCAGGGCTTTGTGTATATACGCAGTGATGTCATTGGATCCCCACAAGAAGCTACATCCACAATTTCTCCAGGGATTGTGTCATTTTATATTTCCCTGTTGTTGATCAAGCCCTGGAATGATTTTTAAGGGTAGAGAATATTCCAGTGATGGACTGGGGTGCCAGGGGCCCTATATAAAACCTTAAACCATAGGCCACTCTTTAAATTATTGTTCCATTCCTGTTCACTTATTATTATCAAGTTTCTTGTAGTTCTTTTAGTTCTCAAATAGAAATGTGGAATGACCATGGTATATGCATAAAAAGGTGAGCAGGAGTATTCTTTGTATCCCAGTGGGCCAGTCTGACACTGGAATATGCCCTGTGAATTCTGTCGGTTTCTCAAGCTCTAAGGAAAATAGTCAAAAAACCAAAAACTAAAATTAAAAGGCTAAAAAAAACTTTAAGCCTATTTACACTTTCTCAAATATCATAATCATATCATACTAAAAGTACTTCATTTTAGGGTAAACTGCACCTTTATAGTCTTTTATGTGCTATTCCATTTTTTACATATAATTTTGTTCTCAGTACGTTTGTTTATGAAAGCAAGTGGAAAACATTAAATTGTGAACTATTTTTGTAAATATGTACAAAGTATTTGCCCTGTTAATTGCAATTTTTTGAATAAGGTGCATAGTACAGTGCAAAGAGATGCAATGGAGCGTTGGCATTACCTTCATTGGAAAGGTGTCATCTACAGGACTCCCTGGATTATTATGGTGGATTGGGGCACAGTTAAAGCAGACTAGGGCATGGGTTGTGCCCCACAGCAAGTGGATTAATCAGAAGGTTACATGCTATTAATACTAGGGATGCACCGAATCCAGGATTCGGTTCACGATTCGACCAGGGTTTGGCAAGGATTCGGCCTTTTTTAGTGTCCGCATCCGAATCCTTCTGGCCGGCTGAACCGAATCCAAATCGAATTTGCAAATGAAGATCAGGGACTTGGAGGGAAATCGCGAGACTTTTTGTCACAAAACAAGGAAGTAAAAAATGTTTCCCGCTTCCCACCCCTGATTTACATATGCAAATTTGGCTTCAGTATTCGGCCGAATCTTTCGCAAAGGATTCGGGGGTTCAGCCGAATCCAGAATAGTGGATCCAGTGCATCCCTAATTAATACTCCTCATTTGGATCCAGCTATGTTCCAGTAAGAAGATCCAGGAAACATATACAGCTGATAAGTCATGAAGACAAGGTACACTGTGGTCTACTGAAGTGAATTCCAGACTTTTTGTACAAGCCCCTTAGCTCTTACGATGGTTACATCGTAAGACAGCAAATAAAGCGTTACCCCAAATCTCTAAGTAACCTTATAGCTGTGCTCCTAGGAGAGCAAATCCCCCCTAACTGGATCCAGCTTGGGCTCAACTGAGAACGGGGCGCTCTCTATGAGTCACTAGTCTAGGGCAGGGGTCCCCAACCTTTTTTACCCGTGAGGCACATTCAAATGTAAAAAGAGTTGGGGAGTAGGGATGGGCGAATTTTTTCGCCTCGTTTCGCCGAAAAAATGACGCCCATAGACTTGTATGGAGACGTGCATAAAAATAAAAAGACGATTTTTTTTGACGCCCATAGACTTTATTGGGCGTCTGAGACATTTCGCCGGCGGCGAATTTTTGGCGAAGCGAAACGGGTCAAATTCGCCCATCCCTGTTGGGGAGCAACACAAGCATGAAAAAAGTTCTTGGGGTGATAAATAATGGCTGTGATTGGCTATTTGGTAGACCCTATGTGGACTGGCAGCCCACGGGAGACTCTACTTGACACTATAGTTATTTTTTATGCAATTAAAACTTGCCTCCAAGCCTGGAATTCAAAAATAAGCAACTGCTTTGAGGACACTGAGAGCAACATCCAAGGGGTTGGAGAGCAACATGGTGCTCACAAGCTACTGGTTGGGGATCACTGGTCTAGGGAATGAGCTTGTATAGGAGTTTATACATTTTTAATACTGTATAGAGCAAACACATAAAGAAAACAATTCAGGTCATTTCAAAAACTTGTCCCAAAAGCAGATTCATTTCCAGCGTATTTGGCCTTAATACAACATAGAATTATTTTTTAATTTATTTTAATGGGATGCAATGGAATACATGATTACTCACGTGTAGAAGTAGGCCCATATGTGATTTATTTTTAGGCACATTTAAATGCTTTCTAATTAAACCTCAAACTAGAATGGCAGGTGTGGGAAGACTGCATGTTCATAACCTATTAACACCAGTGTAATTATAACGGTCTAGCCAATAACCTATTGAATTTCTTGTACAAAAAATATTATTCTGTGAATGCTTTAAAGAAGACTGTCTTCCAGTCGCCCAGAGAGTGATAGAAGTACTTGTGTGAAGTAAGCACTGCGTATCTTGACAGCGCTATATAAATAAATGATGATGATGATGATGATGAAGTCAAGGAACGAGTAGCCAATTTACAAAGGAAATTGAGCAAATAATACAGGATACAGAGAGAAATTGACACAAAAAGGTTTTATTGGTCTGCAGCTTTCTTTGGAGTGAAATTACTGTCTTTCTGGTATCCTAAGAGATGGTTTAAAAATAGACGATATACTGCAGTCACTAACAGGAGCAGCTAGGGACAATTAGTAGTGAGAACGGTAGTTGAAGGACATAGCTCATTCATTCCATGACAAGAGAAGGACACGTCTTTATATAAACGATCTCACATTAAAAATGGAAAGGAAAGTATTTAAATAGAACTTTTCTCTTGAGGGGCTGAAGTGACTCTTTTACAGCAGCCATCATAAGTGTTATAAATAGATACAAGGAGATAGAACACGTTGCCAAGGGTCATTAGGAGTTGCCAATGGGATTCAAACAGGGACTAAAATTTGGTATCCAGTGAAAGGTGAAACTCATTTTAACCCTAGGCCAACTCAAACGTGTGTTAAAAAGTTATTTGTATTTTAGGAATAAGCAGAACACCCTACTCTATGTATATGTGGATTTTATTTAAAACAATAAGCAGCATAAAGTAACACAGAAATGACTCAACAGCTTTTCTTATTCTAACAGTTTCTAAAAGAACTGAAACTGGGACAATTCACACTGAACAATTTTTGAATATTGTTACTTAGCAACAAGTACAGTGCGGCTCTGGGAGCTGTAGGATGTTGAAAAAATGCTCCGATGCTTATTTTCCCTTGAGATTCTGGCAGGATTAATGCTATATGGAGAGATTTCTTTTTTCTAGTTCTCTGCTTATATTATTAATGTGTTTTTCAGTGATTCGACTCTGCTTGCTGTTGACATCATTTAAGCTTGAACAAGTTGCAGAAGAAATTAATATTGGTTAATTGCATTGGAAGCCAAAAACACATATTTCAGTGAATGTTATAAGTCGATATGTGCTGCACTAATGTACTAAATATTGGTTGTTTATTAAAACAATATGATCCTAGTTTGTTATGTAGGAAAACATTAAACTAACATGTATTGGCATTTATGGGTTTGAAAATGAATGAAATTAAGAAAGGGAAACAAACAAGAGAAAAATGAAGAGTGTACAGCGACTTTTTAGACATTATGTAATACAGTACAAATGATGCTTTGGGCTGCCACAGTTTTAATAAATACCTTTTATACTATAGCAATTTAGTTGTCAAAAGGAGCTCTCTGTCTTACAATTTGTTATATACGTATAAAGTACCTATTATCCAGAATGCTTGGGATCTGGGGCTTTCCGGAAAAGGGATCTTTCTATAATTTGGATCTTCATGCCTTAAGTCTACTAGAAAATCATGTAAATATTAAATAAGCCCAATAGGCTGGTTTTGCTTCCAAGAAGGATTATTATTATTTGTATCTTATTTTGGATCATGTACAAGCTACTATTAGAGTCTATGGGAGATAATTCGGAGCTTTCTGGATAACGGGTTTCCGGATAACAGATCCCATACCTGTATCTAAATATCTGTTTGTGTGTGTAATATTGCTAGCTTTATAAGTAATTGTAATAGCTTTGTAATAGTAGGTGTGAAGATCATAATCTATAGCCCAGGACGTAGTAAGGAAGGAACCAGAAAATAGTAAAGAACAGGATCAACATTTCGTTAATTCCCTACACTATGTTACCAAGGGTATTGAAGGCATGACCTTAGCAGTTAATCATCTGGTGCCTGTGTTGTGTTAGAGAAGGATTTACAAATCCCTACAGCTTTATGTATATGTGACATTTCACTCATAGCTAATGAACTTCAAGATTATATTTACATTTTAAGATATTCCCATTTTTTTGCACTGGTGACAATTAAACTTTTCCATTTCAACCTGTGGTCAGTCCCACCTTGCAAATACAGGCAACTACTGATAAATCTGTCTTTCGGCCATTGTTTCTATGAATATCTATGGCGCTACTTCTTCCACCCAAGTAATCCAGATGCTCTCACACTTCTGAGCACCAAAAAAGTAAAATGAATTAACATGGCTGATGGTATGAAATGCAATGCACTGGTAGGGGTATGCAAAAATGGGTTGCATTAAATCCTCCTTATCCATTAAATTGTGTATGTATGTATGTATTATGTATATATGTATATACTGTATAAATTGAACCACCTTATCTCTAATTCTGCTGATTTCATCCGATGGGGTTGTAGTTAGGGTAAGAAAAAAACAGCAACGCCTTAAAGAAAATAAGAATATAGGAATTTAAAACACTTTCTGTTTTCATTTGGGGAACAGCACTTTTTCATTTGCTAAAGGGCACACAGAAATGTGTTGTTAATTTATTTTATCCAGAGGTTGCCTTAATAAATGAACATAGTTTGCAAATATAGGAAATAGTTCTTGTCCTGTTTAGTCATAACTAATCGCTATCTTCAGCACCACACCAAACCCTGTATTGTTCTAGGAGCCTAATGGGAGGTATGACGATTTTCTGTGTAATTATTCTCCATTCTCTGCTTGGAACAAAAACAAATGACTTCTATTATCTAGACTATTTTTCACTAGAGTTAATTACATAAAATGTGTGAGGCTTTACTAACTGCCAAGTCTGTAACTAACGCAACAAGCTCTTGATACATGAGCAGATATAATTTAGTGCTCCCTGTATTAATCTTTCATTGTGCTGGTTGCAGTTTTGTCTCTACCTTAAATTTCAGTCATACTCATTATCAGTAGAGTTAATTACACAAAATGTGTGAGGTTTTCCTAACTGCCATCTCTGCAAGTGGTGCACCCAACTCTTGATACATGAGCAGATGTAATTTACTGCTCCTTGTACTCATTCTTCATTCTGTTGGCTGCAGTTTAAGTTTTACTTTGCATTCCCATCAAATAATGGACATAGACGGTATATGTGCAGTATATACAGTATATGTAATACATTTACCACCATTGATGCCTGACAGATCCCAGGCTTATGTAAAAAGCTCAATTTATTTACAGACTGTGCCATGTATAAGTAGAGGGAATTTCCGCATTTCGGATACACGTCGGAAAAGTCGCTCATCAATATAGCTCGTCAATATTATTCGGATGCCCATTTACTTTAAGTTGACAGGAGCATCAAAATTGATGTGGGAATCAAAATTTTGCGAAATGGGCCAAATTTACCCATCACTAGTTACTTATAAGTTTATGTCTGATGAATCAAAATACATTAAATACGTTTCCTTAAACAGGTGGGTTTTTAGGGAACGTTTGAAAGTTCGGAAGGAAAGGGAGAGTCTGATAACTGGAGGCAGAGAGTTTCAGAGAATGGCAGAAGCCTGAGAGAAGTCTAGCAGTCAGGAATGAGATGAAGTGATGAGAGGAGAAGGTCAGAAGCATGGTGTCGTTTGCAGGAAGGAGTGTATTTTGAGATCAGAACTGACATTTAGGGAAGGGCTTGATTGTTAAGGGCCTGAGTGTTAGTAATCTTAATTTGATTCTGTAGGAGATTGGGAGCCAGTGAATGGATATGCATATGGGAGCAGCTTAGATAGATGGATCTCTGTTCATGATTAACAATTAACTGAGCATCCAGAGTAAGCACAACCTCAAGTGTAGTGTGCAAAGTGCATTGTGTACCAATCACAACGCTTTGTATCCATAATGCAGCTTTTCCATCTATAATCCCATCAAAATTGCAGCTTCACAGGGAGTTGGGTCTGCAACAATTGCAACTGTCCTGTTTCCCCCCCCCCCCAACAAAAATCAGATGTACTTGCATCTAGCATATTCAGAGTGGGGGTCGCATCGCTTCCGGAGCTGCTTTTGCATCAGGTTCACTGGGTACATGTCTGTCCAGCATATTGATGTGATGTGAGCTGTGGTAGCCCTGATGCTACTGGCGGGTCCAGGGTGGTGGTCGCTTCAGGGCTCTCTAGCATCTATAGGTACAGTTGTGCAACGTTTGTCAGAGGAGGCAGGAAAAACTAATTATCAAGTACGACATCATTTTTGGACAAAAGTAACTATTAGTAACTAAGTATCAATATGTGCTCTCAATTGTGTCCATTGTAGAGCATCCTCACAAATGCCTCTTTATACAATATCTCTCTTGCTCTTCTATATATATATGAATAAAAGCTGTGTAAAACAAAACACGTTCTAGTTCAAGCAAATGCTTTCATCAAAAAGTTTTCTAAGATTTGCCAAATTCCTTTTCAGACAGCCTTTGTCTCCCAATACTTTTAGCTCAGCAGGAGGCCAGTATCTCAGACAGCCTTTTTTGATACATTCCAACACAAAGATTTCCAACACAAGGCCAGTTATCCTTGAGCCTCTGCCACTTTTTCGGCCCTGTTGTCCCCATGACCCACGTTTGTCATGTTGCAGTTCCCATAGAAATAGATGTATTATTCAATCCAAATAAGCCAAGAGTGGCTGCAATTAAAACAAGCAGTAACCTAGGTGATATCCACATTTTTATCTCCGTTGAAAACATTCCTAATTAAGAAGAACTCATATTCATTAAACTATGCTTTAATAAGCTTTTAAGAAATTAATAAAAATTTCAATTTGTGTGGTGCTGGAGTTACTCAGCAGGTTTTTCATGTATTGGAAGGTTGCGTTGCAATTAGCATGAGCCGGTCACACCACAGTGACAGCATGGGAACTAACAGAATTAAGCCTACATCACGAAGCCGATGCTACAGAATTCAAGATCAAAACATTTAGCATGGTTCAATGCCCTGGATCTGCTATTTTGCTCTGAACTATCTGAGATTCTTGTAATTGACCCCTGACCTGTTCCTCATATCCTAATAAAAGCTAAGTGAACATATCAAAAAGTTCCATCATATTTACAACCAATACAAATAGTTTTAAAATTCCTAATGGTGCAAGCTATGCTATAATATGGACATTCAACTTGTGGAACCTGTGTCATGTAGGTGTAGGGGACTGATCATTTATCTTTCCCTTTAAGAGAGTAGTTCCCTACTATCTGGCCAGCTATGTGGGCCTAATAAATATTTGGAAGGCATGTAGTTCTAAGGGATTTTTGCCAAAGACGACCCCAATGGAAAGGAGTCAAGAGTGGATCCTAGATAGCTCAGGTCTAGTAAGTGGAAGGCTACTTTCTTCAATAGATCACTCTAGGAGTGATAGATACATTAGGCTAATTAGTAGAGCAGTACAGACTCCACCAAGGAGTGTGAGGGGGATTCGATTCCCAGGTGACTTATTGAGAAGATGTAGAGCTAGAGTTTAGAGAGACATCCTTGGGATTCCACTTATGATAATACCTGAAAGCTGGGAGTGCCTCTCTACAACTGTTCTGTTCTCTTGGATTTTTTTAATAAATCAGTTGCTATAAGTTAGTAATCTCTGGCACCCATTTATTGTGAATTGTTATATATTAGTAGTTGCACAACACCCTGCCTCCACATCATTGTGAGGGTCTCATTTGGATTATATATATGGTAGCTCATTGCTCAGGAGAAAGGTAGCAAAATACGAAAACCTCGGAAAAAAAATGTTTTTTGGACAATTCCTAGCAGAAAAAAAAATGAAAATCTCTAAAAGTCCGAATTGATTTACAACATCCAAAAGGTTTATCACAGTTCCCACTGATTTCTATAGGATCTTAACTACTTGGCAAAGTTTTGTATTAGAGGTTTTCGTAGTTTTTTTTAGAGGTTTGTGAGGTTTTTTATGCCTCGAACGAACTTACAACTCAAATGTTTTCCGATTTAAGAAAAAACTGGAATGTAAAAAACTGGAATCAGTGAATTCAGGGTAAACAACCTACCGTATATACTCGCGTATAAGCCGAGTTTTTCAGCACCCAAAATGTGCTGAAAAACTCAACCTCGGCTTATACGCGGGTCATACCGTAGATACGCTCCTTCCGCGGCCCCAGCAGGACTGTCGCCGCTACCCACGTGGCGGCCATGGGCGCCGCCATTTTGGGAGCGAACGCCGGCAGGGAAGGACGCGCCGCCCGGAGCTCCTGGACCTGCTCCGGGCGGCGATCGTGACAGTCAGTCACAGACAGTCCTGCTGGGGCCGGGTCACAGGGGGTCGCACTGCTGGGCTGGAAGTCAAAGCTCTGCGGGACAAGAGTTCGATGCTCAACGCTCTCCTTCGATCTTCGCTCTCCAGTTGCTCCCTCTGTCTCTGCAGGGCTCGCAGGGTGCTGGGTGTAAAGGGGAACATTTCTCCAGCCATTTTATGAGGGATTTTGATGTTTTCACCCCGTCGGATCAGCAGTGGCATCACTATGCGTCTGTGCTAGAGAACTGTGTCCTATTTATAACCTGGCCCACACTGATCCTTCTCAGGGTAAGCATATTTTTGCAGTGTCATGTTCCTGCTGATGGAATTATGGGGAGGCTCTTTTAAATAGTTTTAGATAGATTTCTATGCCATAAAACATGATTACACATTTACACATTCACATTTTGAAATCTGACATGGGGCCCCTAGGCTTATACACGAGTCAATACATTTTTCCAGTTTTCTTAGGTAAATTAGGTACCTCGGCTTATACACGGGTCGGCTTATACACGAGTATATACGGTAAAAACTTAAAATAATCGAGTTTTCACTGAAAAAAAATCCTGAATCACTTGAATTGATCAAGTTTTCAAGTGAAACTCACCGAAAAAAACAGCATGAGGGCTACAGACATCTTCAAACGATTCAAGGGACCTCTGCCTTTGACTTTTACATGAGCTCGACAGGTTTTAGCTGGAGTATTCTCAGATTTGAGCTATTTCCAGTGTCAGGGTATAATAAATCTTGAAAAATTTATTAATAATAATAATAATAATAATAATAATAATAAGTTATGACTGAAAGATACCCTAGAAACTAGAATTTTTTGGTTTAAATACAACTAGACATTTAATAAATATGCCCCTAAATAAATCAGAATTTTTAGAGCTTTTTTAAAAAAAATTAGTAACTTCAGTGCCTACACCATTCACCAGCGATCACCCATTTAACTGATGCCCAGGTCTATGTATTTTATGTGGCCTACTACAAGGGGCTCTGGCACAGCCAATGAAGTAGTTTGAAGAAGAGGAATACCTCTATATGACACAGTACATACATTTATGTTATATTTAATATTTTCTAGCAGGGAGGTTTATCTTTTATTGACAAGATTGTAGTTTTGTTGAAATAATGGGGCACAACAATGGATGTATTGTTCTGCTGTTTCACTTTTACAGCTAGATGCTGCAATGCTTCTGTTACTGGTCTCAAGGGAATACTTTTGGCTCTGCCTGAAATAAAAGAAAGATAGATTTCTGAATTTTAACCGATCAAGATAGTAGGTAAGGAGTAAACAGTGATTGTATATAGAACATCTTGATAAGATTCCCCTTTCTTTGGTAAATGGAAACAGCATGTTCTTTCTACAGGCTAAAGACTTTCACCTGTCAGTGCCGTAGCTAAGAGAACAGTTTCCAATTAATCAAATATTTAAGACAATCGGTGGCTTTGATTTATTGCAATGTCCAGAGCCATCTCCAGGTGGCTTGTAAACTATACTGATAACTTCGGCGATGTGCTCCAATCAATGACTATGAGCCACATGCCAGGTGTTTTACTTTAGCAACCTTGGAATGGATTACTGCACATGTATGAGAATTTTTTAATTTTTTTTTTTACTTTGGTCTGTTTTATTACTGAATAAAGGCTCTTGCGCATAGGCCTTTTTAAGTATGGTAAGTGCATAAAAATACATATACAGGTACGGGGCCTGTTATTCAGAATGCTCAGGAGCTGGGGTTTTCCAGATAATGAGTCTTTCTGTAATTTAAATATTCATGCCTTAAGTCTACTAAAAAATCATTATATAACCTTAAAATAAACCTAAAAGGCTGTTTTGGCTTCCAATAAGGATTAATTATATCTTAGTTTGGATCAAGTACAAGCTACTGTTTTATTATTACAGAGAAAAACAAAATCATTTGTAAACATTTGGATTATTTGCATAAAATGGAGTCTATGTATGGGAGATGACCTTTACATAATTCAGAGCTTTTTGGATATGGGTTTCTGGATAATGGATCCCATACCTCTATTGCATTTATATACATTTTTTAAAATGCAGCTAAGTGCATTTTTGTCAGTTCCAAACTCAACCCGATATTCTATTGGTTTCTGAACTCATGTCAGTGTGATTCACCCCGACGTCTGGGCGAAAAGCCTTTATCAAGGAGAATTCCCCTTGATAAAGGCTTTTCGCCGAAACGTCTGGGTGAGTCTGATTTCTGGCAAAGGGTGTCTGCTCACTTGTTTGACTTGGTATACGCATTACGAATTGGTGGTAAGTAAATGTTCAAAAACTGGGTTTTTTTTCTCTTTAATATGTGAATACTCTTGATTCAAATTGAATGTAAGAAGTAATTTTGTGGAAGCATTTATATTACATAAAGAAAGCTTTTTAAGAATACCACTATGTGAATATGGTAATGATTACTTTTTGAGTGTGCATGCCCTATATATCTACAATAGTGTAACTGCAATATATTTCCAGAAGCTCATTAGAAATGACATTTCTGCCAGTAAAAGTGACACTGTCTATGAATCAGCACAAAATTTTCTCTGTGTTTCTGCACTCGGATGGTATCCCCAGGAATCTTACACTGCAATTAGGAAACATCGGATTTCTGCTTTTTAAAAATCTATATAAAATAAGTAAACCGACGCTAAAATACTGGCAAATACACGGCACTTTTTATTCATAGCCGAGTCTTATGGGCATCTTTATAATTATCAAGCTGTGAAGAAACCCGGTTACACGGTTATTAAAATACCTTCTGAAATGTAATTGGTTTCTAAGGGTAACAAATTGAACAGAAATAATATAAGGTACTAAACCCAAAGCTTGAAATCACCAATTAGCGGGTAATAAAGTTCCACAAGGTATTGGAGAAATTTCAGCTCCTGTCGATTCAAATAGAATGATATTTTCAGACCCAATATTTAAGATGTAAAAATAATAAAACAGTGAAAGCCAGAGTACTCGTGTTATAGTATCCATTTATCACGTTGCACAGATGCTGACAGATGAATTTAGAAGAATATCTGCAACTTAAATTTAGTATTCACGTTCTTGTATGCTCATTTGTTTTTCATATAGTGTAATTGTTTTGCTGGAGTACTTAATAAAAAAATGGAAAATAAGCATGTGTATGGGGCAAAATAAAAAAAATAACATATCACAAATGTTCAGAGTTGCAAAACAAACATCACAAGTTTCTGTGGTTTCACAGGTACCGTGCCTTTAGCAGCGCTCAAGTGGCTGAAATGCATATCTGATGCCAATTTGTTATTTTATTTCAGTCTCACAATTAATTTAACCAGAACTGTAGATAACATTGAGCTTTAGTAATACCTATGTAGAAAATTGATTGGTTAAGTAGGTGACTTCCTGCTCTACAGATTAGTTAAAATGTACAGCGTAACACAGCTTGACTTATGTAACATCACAGTAAACATGAATTACGGTTATGTTACTGTTTGTTACAGCCTACATTTTTCTTAGATCATTTTTATTTATTGTGCGATGTTACCTTAATTCCTAAATTCCAGAATTCCATGTAGCACCTCAACACTGCATGATATATGCTATTTTTTGCAAAACTCATTCTAGGCGTTTTAAAGTTCTAATCTGGTGACAAGGAACTGTTTAGAATACATTTACATTAATAATTAAGTATTTCATATTTTTAAGTATTCAAATGACCACCTCTAGGGGTAGTTGCCTCACACTAGCATGCACAGTGAGGTGGTCAAGGGATTTAGGTATCACATATTTTTCCCAACTCACCAACATGGTACACTGAAGATGCTCTCCTGCCACAATACAGAGATCAGTTACCCCCAACACAAAGCCCACAGATAAAACCTATTGCCTGAATTTTGTGGTTCCTGGGACATTTTTCTTCTTCATTCAACTGGTCATGGGTGACAAAAAGTAGGGGAAGTGCCCAAGCTGGTCACTGGTTTATCATGAGAGAGGCAAAGACAGCCATGTTTAGTTGTTGGTTTGTTTTTAAAAGACAAGTCAGACAAACATAAAATGATTCATAAATACCATACACATATTTAAACTCTGTACACTAGGGATGGACTGAATCCAGGATTTGGTTTAGGATATGGACAGGATTCTGGCTATTTCAGCAGGATTCGGAATTTGGCCGAATCCAAGTGCCTGCCTGAACTAAATCCTTAAAAGGATCCTCATTGGAAATCATGTTTTTTTCAAAACACATCAGTTAATAGTGCTACTCCAGCAGAATTCTGCACTGACATCCATTTCTCAAAAGAGCAAACAGATTTTTTTATATTTCATTTTGAAATCTGACATGGGGCTAGACATTTTGTCAATTTCCCAGCTGCCCCCAGTCATGTGACTTGTGCCTGCACTTTAGGAGAGAAATGCTTTCTATCAGGCTGCTGTTTTTCCTTCAAATGTAACTGAATGTTTCTCAGTGGGACATGGGTTTTTACTATTGAGTGTTGTTCTTAGATCTACCAGGCAGCTGTTATCTTGTGTTAAGGAGCTGTTATCTGGTTACCTTCCCATTGTTGTTTTGTTTGGCTGCTGGGGGGAAAAATGGAGGGGGGGGTGATATCACTGTAACTTGCAGTACAGCAGTAAAGAGTGATTGAAGTTTATCAGAGCACAAGTCACATGACTTGGGGCAGCTGGGAAATTGACATATGTCTCGCCCCATGTCAGATTTCA
The DNA here is from genome assembly GCA_038501925.1 of Xenopus petersii. Lineage (NCBI taxonomy): Eukaryota > Metazoa > Chordata > Amphibia > Anura > Pipidae > Xenopus > Xenopus petersii. The sequence goes on from CM076672.1 coordinate 58,092,324, forward strand.
AAATTGAATATAAAAAAATCTGTTTGCTCTTTTGAGAAATGGATTTCAGTGCAAAATTCTGCTGCAGCAGCACTATTAACTGATTTAGTTTGAATTTTTTTTTTCCCATGACAGTATCCCTTTAAAGGGATAATGTCATGGGAAAACACGTTTTTTTCAAAACGCATCAGTTAATAGTGCTGCTCCAGCAGAATTCTGCACTGAAATCCAGTTTTCAAAAGAGCAAACAGATTTTTTTATATTTCATTTTGAAATCTGACATGGGGCTAGATATATTGTCAGTTTCCCAGCTGCCCCCAGTCATGTGACTTGTGCTCTGATAAACTTCAACCACTCTTTACTGCTGTACTGCAAGTTGGAGTGTTATCACCCCCCCTCCCACCAGCAGCCAAACAAAAGAACATTGGGAAGGTAATGAGATAGCAGCTCCCTAACACAAGATAACAGCTCCCTGGCAGATCTAAGAACAACACTCAATAGTAAAAGCCAAGTCTCACTGAGACACATTCAGTTACAATAAGTAGGAGACATAACAGCCTGCCAGAAAGTAGTTCCATCCTAAAGTGCAGGCACAAGTCACATGACTGGGGCAGCTGGGAAACTGACAATATGTCTAGCCCCATGTCAGATTTCCAAATTGAATATAAAAAAATTTGGTTTGCTCTTTTGAGAATTGGATTTCAGTGCAGAATTCTGCTGGAGCAGCACTATTAAATGATGTGTTTGGAAAAAAACATGTTCTCTCATGACAGTATCCCTTTAAAATCCCATGACCTTTGTCACACAAACAACAAGAACTGCACATGCATTGACATTCCTCACCATAATTTTGGGCTTGGATTCAGTTCAGTGTTCATGAAGGATTTGATATTCGGCCATATCCCAATATAGTAGATTGGGTGGATCCCTAGTGTACGGAGTAAAAATATGTATGTTATTTATGAATCATTTTATGTATGTGCGACCTGTCTTTTAAAAAGAAACCAACTAAACATGGCTGTCTTATCTCTCGTGATAAACGAGAGAACAGCTAGGGCGCTTCCACTGTGTGTTACATAAAATTTTAATCTTTAACACTTTGCAAGCATCCAAGAAGACCTGGAATCCAAGTTACTGAGCACAAGTAGGTACATTCTAAGTTCATTTAAATGAGTAGAAAATGAGCAGAAAAAAACAGTTCAGCACTGGACAGGATGAGTTGCATTGTGTTTGCTGTTAGCTCCGGTTGGCTGCAGAGAGCTTTTATCTGTTGCTTACAATCAAACCATCAACCTATCGGCCAATAAACAGGCATCCAGCTTCTTTCTGACTACATTGCATACATGAGCACGAAAATGACATTTTAAATATTTTACCTGCAAAAAATATTATACAGTAGATTAAGGTCGGCGTGCAAGTCTAGAATGCTGTATTTAATTTAGCAGTCTTGTTCAAACTATATTCCTTTGGATATATCTTTTAGGAGATCAATATATCCCAGTGGAATTTCTCCTTTCTGCATTACTTTGGAAGAAAACAATGCTACTGAGAAAAGCAGATTTATGAGTTAGCGGTCAACATAAATACCTTGGCAGCTGCCATAATTCAAAACCTGGTGAAGTGCTTCCATTAAAAGAACAGCAAAACATACTTCTTACACAATCAAAATGTGTTAGTCACAGCAGTAACTTAGGCATAGCTTAAAATAAGTCAGTTCTGGTTACTCTGAAGCTGAACTACACAGTACTACCATGCATCACACAAAGAACATCTATTCTATTCCTAAAAAATGTATCCTTACAAACCAATGTCCCACAAAACAAAGTAGAATTATTGGCTAGTTTCCCAGGAAGATACAGTATATTTTTGCTTAGAATTTACATGTTCCTTATATTTATTTGTAGACTAAGGCCAGGGCCACTGAGAAAATGAAGTTGATCAGCATACTGTATCCCTGTTTGATAAAGCCTGTTTTTGGTAGCAATTAGGTACAGTTGTAGAGCTCATTGTAACATTTGGAGGCATCTCTGCAGGTGAACCTGGTGATGTCACTATTGGTGTCACAGAAATTGGTTGTGTCCTGTTTTAATTTGCTTATATGGAATGTGAAGTGCTTGCCATACCTTTCATTTAGACCGCTGAATACCAATTAAAAGTTTTGTAGCAGGACAAGATTTATATTGTTCGGTTAAAAAAAGTTCTTTCAAGATTTTCAAACTGAATCAAAATCAGACACGTAATATAAGAGTATATATACCCAATAAAATGGGAAAAAAACACTGTGTTTTTGACAAAAGCATGAAATAATGTAGCTTGAAGAAACTAATTCTTCAATGACGAGAGTTCTCTAACTGAGTAATTGTTTTGAGTCTCCATTGGAAGACTCTCCGGAATGATAGTGTTGGATTGCTTATTGATTAAGAATGAAAAGGATTCTGAATGGAAGTTTTTTTACTGGAGAAACAAGCCTGTGTTCACGTTAGGCCATTCCGTCTTGACCTTGAAAAGACAAAATGCTCAATACTTCGGGGCATAATCATGAAGGGTCGAATTTCGAATTGAAAAAACGTCGAAATTCGAGTTCAAAAGACCAACCGAAATGAAGTTGATTTTTTTTGGTTGAATAGGTCCGTTTTCGATCAAATAGGTCCGAATTCGAATCGTACGAATTGAAGGAATAGCACATTTGATCGAATTCGATTCAAAGTTTTTCCAAAAAAAACCTTAGATTTTTTAAAGTCCACCAATTGACTCCAGGTAGGTTCTAGGAGGTCCCCCATAGGCTAAAACAGCAATTCTGCAGGCTTTAGATGGCGAATGGTAGAAGTCGAATTTTTAAAGAGACAATACGTGAAAAATTTCTAAATTTGAATTTTTAAATTTTTTTCAAATTTGAATCGCGTTTGGACTATTCCCTAGTCAAAGTACACAAAAAAATAGCTTGAAATTCAAATTAGCAACTAACCATCTCATAATATTATAACCATAATATTATTTGGCTACTGCAGACCAATATTCATATTAATGAAAGAGCAACATAGAAAGTGAAGTCAAAAATATTGTTTCCAAAACCCTTTACAATCAAAGAATCACGTGGGCTTGACATCTGCAAATATAACTTTATAGGGGAAAAACACATACCATATGATGCTTTGGAATACTGAATGCTACAATTAGCAGGACGCTTACTTTATTTGGCACAGATGGAGTTACAACCCAAACAACAACTGAAGTCCTCTTTACTACATTCCCATAATAATAGTTTTTTATCCTCTGTAGGCAAATGCTCCTCTGCTCTTTATTTTAAAGTCATATTCCAAAACTGGAACAAAGTTATCAAAAAACACTGCAATATACAGGTAAAAGAAGCTATTATACTGAATGCTTTAGACCCGGTACAGGTATGGGACCAGTTATCCAGAATGCTTGGCACCAGGGGTTTTCTGGATAAAGGATCTTTCTGTAATTTGGAACTTTATCCCTTCTAAAAATCATTTAAACATTAAATAAATGTTTCCCACCAACAAGGATTAATTATATCTTAGTTTGGATCAAGTACAAGACACTGTTTTATTACAGAGAAAAAGAAATATGTATTCAAATGTTTAATTTTTTCATTAAAATGGAGTTTATGGGAGACAACCTTTCTGTAATTTGAATCTTTCTGGATAGTGGGTTTTCGGATAACGGATCTCATACCTGTATCTTTAAAGCATGACAAATTATTAGAAGTAGTAGACTGTACAAAGAAACTGAGGTCAAATCGAGTATTGCCTTTGAAAATGTATTGTATAGGAAGTGTGAGTGTGTAATATGATTTGGCAGCCCATGACTCTGAGATTTCACACTTCTAAATTTTTTCTGATTTATTTTCTCCATTACTTTATAAAGAACCATCTACTCAGAGATCAGGTAGTACCTGAGACACAATGAATGGAAGCACATTTATTTTATACTATACTGTATTTATTCCAATGTTGTTTGTAATATTCTCTAGACAGAGAAAACTCCCGGTGGGCCAAGGTGTCAGTGGGCCCTCCTGCTTCTAAACATTTGGCTTATTTCATGGCCATTCCCTTTTTCTATGAGAACAAAGAGGCTAAATAGATGGAATAATAGGTTATAATATGTAAAGAAAAGAGAATAGGAGAATAGAGGTTGAGTAAGTAAAGGAAGAAAATAATACTTTGAGTGGGCCCCTGGTCTAAAGGTTTTTGGGTGGGCCCCTGGTCTAAGGGTTTTTGGTGGGCCCCTGGTGTCCCAGTCCGACACTGATTTGATTAATACTATTATTTTTACACATCACTCCTTTTCCAGGTAGAACTTTCAGTCTAAGGATCCTTCCTCATTTGCAGATATTTCGACCAATATAACCTGGAGCAAACTAATCTGGATGTATGTTTTTGGAGTGTGGGAACTGCCTTCCCGCCAGCTAGAATTTAAATCGCTTCGTTTTTCGAAGTCGCCCGAAGTTGCCTCACGAGGAAACTTTGGGTGACTTCAGAAAGATGAAGTGATCCGACTTCCGTGATCCAATTTCAGTGTCAGACTGGGATGCCAGGGGCCCACCAGAAAACCTTAGACCATGGGCCCACTTTCCAAACTATTATTTCTCCTCTCCTCACGGAACCTCTTTATTCTCCTATACTTACTATACTCTATTCTTCCAATATTACTCCTTTTTTCCCCCATAAAGAAATAGGCCCAATGGTTAGAAGCAAGAGGCCCACCTCCCACCAGGAGTTTTCCTGGTATCCTGGTGGGCCAGGAACTGGGCGATTTACATTCTAGCCGTCGGGAAGGCAGTTAAGGGAGATTAGTCGCCCGAAGAAGAACCGATTTTTCGCTGGGCGACAAATCTCCCGAAATAGCAGCGTGTGCCCTGGCCCTTAGCACCCCATTTGAAAGAATCCTTGGGGCCAATTCACAAAGGGTCGAATATCGAGGGTTAATTAACCCTCGATATTCGACTGGGAATTAAAATCCTTCGACTTCGAATATCGAAGTCAAAGGATTTTAGCGCAAATAGTGCGATCGAACGATCAAAGGATTATTCCTTCGATCGAACGATAAGATCCTTCGAATCGAAAGATCCTTCAATCAAAAAAACTTAGGAAAGCCTATGGGGACCTTCCCCATAGGCTAACAATGAGTTCGGTAGCTTTTAGATGGTGAACTAGGGGGTCGAAGTTTTTTCTTAAAGAGACAGTACTTCAACTATCAAATGGTCAAATAGTCGAACAATTTTTAGTTTGATTCCTTCGATTCAAAGTCGAAGTCGTAGTCGAAGGTCGTAGTAGCCCATTCGATGGTCGAAGTAGCCCAAAAAAACACTTTGAAATTCGTAGTTTTTTTACTTCGAATCCTTCACTCGAAGTTAGTGCCCCCAAATATCATTTGAGGGTTTATACAGGTATGGGACCTGTTATCTAGAATGCTCAGGACCTGGAGTTTTCTGGATAATAGATCTTTCTGTATTTTGTAATCCTCAAGTCTACGAGAAAATCATGTAAACATTAAATTAACCGAATAGATTGGTTCTGCTTCCAATAAGGATGAATTATATATTAGTTTCGAACAAGTACAAGTACTGTTTTATTATTACTACAGAGAAAAAGGCAATCATTTTTAAAAATTTGGAAAAAATGTAGTCTATGGGAGATGGCCTTTTCGTAATTCAGAGCTTTCTGGATAACAGATTTCCATTTCTAGATGGATCTCATACCTGTACTTAAAGGGCATGTAAAGGCAAAAAAAATAAAATCCCATTTTTACTTTCTTTAATGAAAAAGAAACCTACTTTCCCTACTGCCTTCCCTTGACTTTTATGGCAGCTGTCAGTCGCCAGTAATAATACGGAATTCTCCCCAAACTAGTTTGTTCGAAGTCCCAGTACAGGTATAGGTTCTATTATCTGCGATGCTCCATACCTTAAATAGGAGCTAGGGTTGACACCTTGGCCCAGACTCAATTCAGTGAGAAAAAGTTATCTCATGGTTTATCATGTGAAAATTCGTGGATGAGATTCTATTCGGGGAGAAAAAACTTTTCTCCTTATTCACTTCCAGTTTTTCCCATAGACTTCAACAGAGTTTTCACGTCATAAACCGTGAGATAAGTTTTTCGAAATTGATCTTATCCATGAGTTTTCATGTGATAAACCTTTTTCTCACTGAATTGAATCTGTCCCCTTGTCTTGAAAAAGATCAGCCTTCCTATATATGTTTCAATTTTTCCCATAATATGCCCATTGGTATAAAGTGTGATTTTTTTTTTAATATATATCAGCCAGCCTAGTAAAATATCAGCCTTCCATGTTGCAATTATCCCCTAATATGCCCATTGGTATAAAGAATGATTTTTTATATCAGCCAACCTAGTAAAATATCTGCCGTGGGGCAACCCCAGCTTTTAGAAGTTTTGCACAATTTGTCGTATTAAAAAGGCCCATTCGATTCCTGAACTAGTTGGTATTTGCGACATAGAAATAAGAATAACCCATCAAGGTTAATGGTCTTAAAAAAATCTCCATAACTTGTTTAAAAATTCTGTAAGCATCCCTAGTTTCTTTCCATCCTGCTGGGTAGCAATACAGAATGCCGTCAATGCAGCCCCCTGAGATTGAATTCCACTGAAAGTCAATTCTCCTTGCGTTTCAATATGTAGCTTTGCCTTTGTTGATTCAGTTTCAAATTCTGTGACAAATATAAACAATGAGCAGTTTGTATTCAGCCATTTAGATACTGCATTTAGTCACACCTCATGCTTATGCTGCAAACAGCACTAATCAGCCACGTGCCGGTAGATTATTATTATTCAGTCATTTATATAATGTTTTATACTGATGGGATTATTAGTATTATTATTGCTGGATTCTTTCTTTTTCCTTACAGCTCTGTGTTACCATCTTTGCTCATTGGCTCCCTTGCAGAAATTCACAAATATAAATCATTGGTGCATCCCGACCTCCTTGGTACAGCTAATTTATCTTCACCTAGCCACAAGGGTATCAAAGGCACAGCTCAAACCCTTAAAAAGCTAGAAAATCTGACCTTTAATCTCCTAAAGTGATCAGGGGTTACTTTTTCGTGCAGCCTTTTGTTAAATACTGAAAACCCACCAAAAACAAGTACAATACAGTTATTTGTTTAATACAGGTATGGGATCAGTTATCCAGATGCCCCTTATCCAAATTACATTATGGGGCAGATTTATCAAGGGTTGAATTTCTAGTTTATGGGAGTTTCTAAAAACTCCCATTAACTCCCATAAATGCGAAATTCGAAAAATTTAAATTTATTAAAAAAATCGAATTCATCGATTTGAGTTTTTTTTTAAAAAAAAAATTATGATTTTCATGACTCCAAATGGGTTGTAGGAGGTCCTCCATGGGCTAAAACCAATTTTAGATGGCGAATAGCCAACTTTTAATTCTTAAAGGGATAGTACATGATAAATTTCAATTTCAATTTTCTTTTTTTAATTCAAATTGAATTTGGACTATTCCCTAGTCGAATTACACAAAAATAAACTCAAAATTTGAATTTAAAAATTCAAATTTTTCAATTTGACCCTTGATAAATCTGCCCCCTTGCTGTCTTCCAATTTGCCCCTGTTCCTGACTCAATTTTATTCAAATAATCCAAATTTTAAAAAATGATTTCCTTTTTCTCTGTAATAATAAAACAGTACCTTGTACTTGATCCAAACTAAGATATAATTAATCCTTATTGGAAGCAAAACCAGCCTATTTAGTAGACTTAAGGTATGAAGATCCAAATTATGGAAAGCTCTGTTATCCAGAATACCTCACGGGTATGCTAAGAGTTTGCAAATTGTTTCTAATTTAATAAAGTCGCAGTTAACAAGGTTTTTTCCCATGGTACATTGCATGAGTTGCTTAATTCACATGGGGTTTCCTTAAAGGGATACTTTCATGGGAAAACATTTTTTTTTCCAAAACGCATCAGTTCAACCTGTGGCGAAAAAACCCCTACACCAGGTAGACCTCCCTCCCTTCTCCCCCCAGGCTAACTACCCCCCCCAGGGGAAATGCCCCATACTCCATACTTACCCCTCGGCACAGATTCTTCCAGCGAAGATCCTCGCATCCGTCTTCTGCGTCCTCTGACTGGGAGATCTGCAATTTTCGCGCAATTTCGCGCATGCGCAGTTGCGCAAACTGGTCCAACTGCGCATGCGCAGAAATACGGATCTCGCAGTCAGTTTACAGAGGACAAGGAAGATGGATGTGTGGAACTTCGCTGGAAGAATCTACACCGAGGGGTTAGTATGGAGTATGGGGCAGTTCCCCGGGGGGTAGTTAGCCTGGGGGGAGAAGGGAGGGAGGTCTATCAAGGGTGGGGGGCAGAGGGTTTTTTCCTCACAGGTTGATTTATTCTTTAATGTAACTGAATCAGTCTCAGTGAGACATGGGTTTTTACTATTGAGTGTTGTTCTTAGATCTACCAGGCAGCTGTTATCTTGTGTTAAGGTGGCCATACACGGGCCGATAAAAGCTGCCGACAGACCGTGTCGGCAGCTTATTGGCCCGTGTATGGGGCCCCCCGATGGGCTTCACCGATCGAGATCTGTCCGAAAGTCGGCCAGATCTCGATTGGATGGGACAGAAAATCCCGTCGGATCGCGGCCGCATCTATTCGTTGATGCGGTCCCGCGATCCGACCGCCCGTTAAGGCCTCGTTAGGATCCGATCGTTGGGCCCTAGGGCCCACGATCGGATCGGCCCGATATTGCCAATGTCGCCAAACGAGCGGATCTCTCAGTGTATGGCCACCTTTAGGGAGCTGCTATCTGGTTACCTTCCCATTGTTCTTTTGTTAGGCTGCTGGAGGGAGGTGATTTCACTCCAACTTGCAGTACAGCTGTAAAGAGTGACTGGAGTTTAGCAGAGCACAAGTCACATGACTGGGGCAGCTGGGAAACTGACAATATGTCTAGCCCCATGTCAGATTTCAAATTGAATAAAACAAAATCTGTTTCTTCTTTTGAAAAATGGATTCAGTGCAGAATTCTGCTGGAGCAGCACTATTAACTGATGCGTTTTGAAAAAACACATGTTTTCCCATGACAGGATCCCATTAATGATGCTTGAGCAATCATAAATCAGCCCCATAGAGTGTCAGGAACTCTGTCACTGATTTCTCTACTTTATCAGAGTACCATTAATAGGCATATTTATATCAGCGAGCAGCACTTCTGCCTTGTGGTTGGGGGGTTTTAAGTTCCATTCCAGCTTAGGCATTATCTACGGGAATTTGTATGTTCTTCCTATGTCTTCATGGGTTTTCTCTCCAGGTACTCTAGTGTCCTCCCACACTCCAAATACATCCAATCAGGTTAATTGGCTCCTGACGAAATTAACCATAGTGTATGTGAATGAGATTAGATTGTATGCACCACTGGGGCAGGGAGTAATGCGAATGGTGTATAATCTCTGTGCTGAAGAAATGCGTTGGCGCCATATAAACACAGATAACAATAAAAAAGGGGCTTGTTTACTAACATTGGAGATAAATATTTCCGGAGATCTCCAGAGTCTTTGCCCATAGCAACCAATAAGCTCTTTGCTTTTGTTTTCTAACTTGTAAGTGACTGTTTAAATATAATTGGTGATTGGTTGTCATGAGCTCACCGCATGTGAATTCCATTGCTTATTTCATTTCTATTTTCAGGGGATGAACGCTCACTTTAACCCACTGAAAGAATGGCCCTTCTAATCCAAGTTTTTAAAAATTTCTCTGAAAAAAAAAAAAAGTTTCATTTACTTGATCCAAACTAAGACATAATCAATTATTATTGGAAGCAAAACCAGCCTATTGGGTTTATTTAACGTTTAAATGATTTTCTAGTAGACCTAAGGTATGAAGATCCAAATTAAAGAAAGATCCGTTATCCAGAAAACCCCAGATCCTGAGCATTGTGATTAACAGGTCCCATACCTTTATTTATGAAGAAATAGTTTTACATATTTTAAGGATATGTTAGGTTTAATTTGGAATAAAACAAATGCTCAAAATGTTATCTTCTCAAATGCTTTCCTAATTTTAAAGAGAATAATGATCCTAGCTGTTCCTAAATGAATAAAATGTGCTCACTGTCAAGAGTATATAAAACACAATCAATTAGTTTTAACTTGAACTGATCATATTTCTAAGGTCGAATTATTTTCTGCCAGACTGATTCCCAGGCGAGGGGACGATTTATTATACAGTCTGGGGGAGGGGGGAAGGTCCCATTACATGTAGCAAATGTACTGATATTTGTATCACCCTTAAAGATGTGGAATTTAATAAAATAAAAGCAACAATTATTATATCTAAGTTTACATGTGATATGTAATATAAAAGAAGGTTCTTATAGGCACACACAAGTATGCAAATGTGCTTTTCTCTTGGGTGTACCACTACATCCACACAAACCCAAATATATATACTGTATATATCTCCCAAAAAACAGCCACACATTAATATTTTCTATATATATAAACAAATAAAGCAGTTGTAGTACAACGCATTATTCCTAGAAGCTGATGATTAGTGATGGTCAGATTAGCTGGATGCTAAGTACACAGTAGAGTCTATGAAATCAACTTTAGAATAATGAACGGATTCAGTTGAATTTTAAGCATGAAATTCCAAGGTGTTTGGCGTAATGCAAGCTGTGTGAGGTGTGGCATAATGCAAGAGTGCACATCTGGGATACTAGCTTTGGTGAGTGCAGGGTATAGTGTTTGATTCACAAGTAAAAATTTATACACAGGGACCTGTTTGGGTCTTTTGGGTCTCCAAATCTGCGAAAAATCATTTACACATTAATTAAACCCAATGGGATTGTTTTGTCTCGAGGAGGGATTAATGATATCTTAGTTGGGATCAAGTACAAGGTAGTGTTTTTAAAACTTTTAATTATTTGGATAAAATGGAGTCTATAAGAGATGGTCTTCCCATAATTTGTACCTTTCTGGATAATGAGTTTACGGATCCTGTACCTGTATAATCAATAGTCCACTTTTATTAATTTAACAAAGCTTATACAGGGGATCCGTTATATGGAAACCCATTATCCAGAAAGTTCCAAATCATGGAAAGGCCATCACCCATAGACTCCATTTTATACAAATAATTAAAAAAATGACATTTCATTTTTCCTCTGTAATAATATAACAGTAGATTTTAAGATTTTAAGTTTCCCCTCATTTTACAATGTTGTTTTGTGGTCCCACCTATATATTATGCACATTTTCTCTGATTTTACATTTTCCTGGATTTTACACCATTTTTTTCTGGTCCCCTGAAAAAATGTCAAATGGGGGTTCTACTGTATAATTAATCCTTATTGGAATCAAAACCAGCCTATTGGGTTTAATTAATGTTTATATTATTTTCTAGTAGACTTAAGGCACAAAGATCCAAATTAAGGAAAGATATATTATCCGGGAAACCCCAGGTCCTAGACATTCTGGATAACAGGCTTTACATATGAATAATAACTTTTCCCTGTTATCAGATGTTTCTCACTGGAACATGGATAATTCCCTAGGCTTCCTAGGAACCCTCACCATCTAAATGAGAACATAGTGTGTCCTAAAAAGCTCTAATTAGTTTGGTGCTTTTTGCTACATGTGTATTTGCATTGACAAACAATGTTTTCACTACGTGCTACAGATTTTTTATTGAAACAAAATAAATCAGAGAAAGTGTATTGCATTATTGGTACTCTTCCATTCATGGAAGTAGCAAGAGCACAAACTATGCTAGGTTTTGCTGTAAGTTAGTCTCTAGTTAAAACATCTGACCTGGGATGAAATAAAATAAAGCGTCTCAATGGCCCCTGATCAGGCCCGGACTGGCAATCTGTGAGTTCTGGCAAATGCCAGAGGGGCTGCTATAAGGTCCCATATAAAGTCAGTATTTAGTGGGCTGGTGGGGGCCATTTGGGCCTCTGTGTGGGCTGATTGGGCCTCTGTGTACCTGAAATGCCAGGGCCTATTTTGATTCTCAGTCCAGACCTGCCCCTGATATAAAAGATACCCTGGCCAATAGAAATATACATTCCCTTTAACATGTAGCAGGGGGGGATTATTTGTTTACATAAAACAAAGTCAACCTCATTCCCATCCACAAATTTATCTAATTTGTCAAAAAATCAGCTTGAAAGAGTTGGGGGGGGGAATCATACCTGACTTTTTCAGATTATCGAATGAAAACCAGTGCCGATTACGACATCTTCAATTTGCAACAGGAATATCTGCCATTGACTCATGAACTCAACATGTTTTCGCTGGAATATTTTCAGATTAGGATTTTTAGAAAATTTGGGGTATAAAAAAATCTCTTAAAATTCCAGTTTTCCCCCTAAAAAACAGGCAGAATGGTGTTCCCTACACTGCAAATTCCTCTGCTTCCCCTCCTCCCAAGCCATCAGTGGCAGACAGAATGCTGGTAAGTTATAAATAGCCTTAATTACTTCTTCTGCCTAATTCTGCTTATTTTCTGTCTTTTCACTCCCCCCCCCACTATTCTCTTATCAAGGCTCTTACAAAGTTGTAGCTGTTCTCCTAGTTTCACCCACTGTGCCACCATTAACCATTTCCTTTTAATTAGCAAATGTTGCCTCTGTGCCATCCTTCTATGAGTTCGAGGTATTGTATATGGAATTACCTCTGTGCCATTCTGCTATGAATTCTGCGGTCTTGTACATGGAATAGCCTCTGTGCCATCCTGGTATGAATTCTGGTGTATTGTACATGGAATTGCCTCTATGCCATCCTACTATGAATTCTGGTGTATTGTAAATGGAATTGCCTCAATGCTATCCTACTATGAATTCTGGTGTATTGTAAATGGAATTGCCTCAATGCCATCCTACTATGAATTCTGGTGTATTGTACATGGAATTGCCTCTATGCCATCCTACTATGAATTCTGGTGTATTCTACATGGAATTGCCTCTATGCCATCCTACTATGAATTCTGGGGGTATTGTACATGGAATTGCCTCTGTGCCATCCTACTATGAATTCTGGGGTATTGTACATGGAATTGCCTCTGTGCCATCCTACTATGAATTCTGGGGGTATTGTACATGGAATTGCCTCTGTGCCGTCCTACTATGAGTTTCAGGGTATTGTACATGAAATTTCCACTGTACCATCCTGCTATGAGTTCTGGTGATATTTATACATGCAATTGCCACTGTGCCATCCTGCTATGAGTTCTGTGGATATTTATACATGAAATTGCCACTGTACCATCCTGCTATGAGTTCTGGGGATATTATACATGAAATTGCCACTGTGCCATATGAGTTCTGGGGGTATTATATATGAAATTGCCTTTGTGCCATCCTGCTGTGAGTTCTGGGGGTATTATATATGAAATTGCCTTTGTGCCATCCTGTGGTGAGTTCTTGGGGTATTTTACATGGAATTGCCACTACGTTATACTCACTGAGGGTGCATTTGTAAAATGGGGGGTATGTCTTGCAAAGTGGGTGTGGTCTAAAAAACATTATATGCACCGCCACATTATCCCCTGTCACTGGATTTCAGGGCCATCGCATTGGATGGACATGGAGTGCACTGTAACATGCTATGCTATATATATATATATATATATGTTATTAAGAAGCCTCATACATGAGATTTCACATTCAGCGTCTCCTTCTCTCTGTGTATTATGCACATAAACACAAAAACTTGGCAGCCAAGAGAACCATTGTTGATATTCCCCAATCTCTGTTAAGACCCATGTCTAGCACTACATTCAGAATTACTTCCATCACTGCACCTTGCAATTTTGTACTGCAACTGCAGTAGCTATGCAAAGTCCCTAAGAACAAACTTTACATCAGGCCAACAAATGAACCAATGAAACCTCCTCCCTGTAAAATATCTACAATATTTCAGCCAGAGCCGGGCCAGGCCGACCAGGCGCCTTAGGCAACCTGCCGGCTCAGCGTGCGCATTGACGCTGGCATGTGCAGGCGTGGGATGCCTGTGCGAGTTGACACTGGCAGGTACCCATTCGCAGGACACAAAAAAGACAATGATATAGTGCACACAGTTGGGGAGAAAGGGGACCGGACATGGGTTAGGCGATGGAGCAGGTGCGTGCCTGGCACCGCCCCCAGTTTTGCGCTCTTGTTCCGTCCCTGATTTCAGCTGACATTTTACAGATCTCATATTATATCAAAGCAGGGATATTTCTGTATGCCTCTGTGTACACACAGTTCACCTACTGTTTGTAATAGCAGACTTCCAAAAAACCTTCTGGTCACCCACCTGTAATAAAATCTGCTCAATCCATATTGCAAGGGATCTAAAACATTTTCTATGCCATCCAATACCTGCAGCAGTTTTAAAAAGGTTTCATTAAGCTAATAATAATTAAAGCAAACTTCTTTTACCCACCAATATGTGATGTGTAGGTGACTTACTAACAGGGCCACCATCAGAAATCACTAGGCTCTGTACGACAACATTTTCTGGGCCCCTTGGACCCTGCCCATCTGCCACAGGCCCAGCCCCTGACTCTGTGCACCCCCATACCACAGTTAAAATGCCACACAGACAAGGATGCTAAAACACGAATACTAAAAACCCATTGGTGGCCTGGGTCCCCCTACATGGTAAAAAAAAACATCAGTGTTATAAGTTAAACAAAACCCATTGGTGGCCAGGGGTTGTTAAACAGCTTGACAAAGATATATAATCAGATAAATAGACAGGTAAAGATAGATAGATGATATATAGATTATAGATAAATAGAATAGGTATACTGTATTTCTCAAGCATTTTCTGAAAATGTATGAATTATGGAAAAGGTGATTATTATAAAATGAAGCATATATTTTTAGTTGGAGAACAATACAACAAACATACCGTTTCTAAAATAAATTGAATATTTTTACTGACATTCCAAAGCATAATTTAAACGTTTCATTATCAGATGTTAACAAATGTGATCATTTTGTTTTTGATATATATTTAAGCATTGTGCCATTTTTAGCAATGCAGGTGTCAGGGAGCTGTTATCTGGTTATTCTTCCCATTGTTGTGTTGATGGACTAAATGGGGGGAGGGAAGTTGATATCACTCCAACTTGCAGTGCAGCAGTAAAGAGAGACTTAAAGGGATACTGTCATGGAAAAACATTTTTCAAATGCATCAGTTAATAGTGCTGCTCTAGCAGATTTTTGCACTGAAATCTGTTTTTCAAAAGAACAAACTGATTTTTTTTATTTTTAATTTTGAAATCTGACATGGGGCTAGAGATATTGTCAATTTCCAGGGGCCCCCAGTCATGTGACTTGTGCTCTGATAAACTTCAGTCACTATTTACTGCTGTACTGCAAGTTGGAGTAATATCACCCCTTCCTTCCCCACCCCATCAGCAGAACAATGGGAAGGTGATAAAAGCTCCATGGTTAAAAAAAAACTTAATACAGGTAGGGTATCCAGAAAGCTCCGAATTACAGAAAGACCATCTCCCATAGTCTCCATTTTACCCAAACAATCCAAAGTTTTTAAAATGATTCCCTTTTTCTCTGTAATAATAAAACAGTACTTTGTTTGTGATCCCAACTAAGATACAGTATAATTAATCCTTAATGGAAGCTAAACCAGCCTGTTGATTTTATTTAATGTTTACACAATTTTCTAGTAGACTTAAGGTATGAAGACCCAAATTACGAAAGATACATTATCTGGAAAACCCTATGTCCAGAGCATTCTCATACTTGTATGTGACTGTGCAATCATAATGAAATGTAAAAAAAATAGCAATTACCTCAGATTTCAAATACCCACAGCCCTCAACCTGCAGCCTCATGCCTTTATATGTTCATGCAATATCCAGGTGACTGCTATTATTTAATATGTATGTTTCCCCCCAATTCACTACATAGAAACACACACATTTTGGGCCAGATTCACTTTGATGAAAAATATCTTAATTTCTGTCATGAAAATAGAACAAGTTTTTCTAAATCAAATTGCATCTGGCCCAGTATACCAGCTTTCTGGTACTGACTGTCTGGTTATCCAAGGCTGTTGTGTGTTTTGCTTTAGTTTAAGTGTCTTCTGCTCGAGTGAAGGATTCGAATGAAAAAAACTTCGAATTTCGAAGTATGTTTTTGGGTACTTCAACCATCGAATAGGCTTCGACCTTCGACACACACGATTCAAAGTAAAAATCGTTAGACTATTTGACCATTCGATAGTCGAAGTACTGTCTCTTTAAAAAAACGATTTTATCGTTCGATCGAACGATTTTTACTTTGATCGGTCGAAGGATTTGCGCTAAATCCTTCGAATACGATTGTGAGAGGATTTGAATTCGAGGGTCGAATTCGAGGGTTTATTAACCCTCGATATTCGACCCTTGATAAATGTGCCCTAATGTGTGCACAACTGAGGGACAGGATAGAAAGGGAGACTGAAAGTATTTAGGAGAATATAAAAAAAGAGGATACTAAAAAGAAAATGAAGCTGAACAGTGGGTAGCAGAGAAAATAAAGGGAATAGAAGAACAAAGTTCAGGGAAAATAGTAAAAGGAGTAAAAGGAGAGCAAAAGAAGGAGGGGTAAAAGACTGAGCAGAAGAAAAGGCAGAGGGGTTCTGGTACAAAAAAGTAAAAGAATAGGGACGAAGGAAAGACTAGAGAGAAAGTAAATTGAAAGTCATTTGAATGGGGGTCATGCAGAGTAGGAAAAATCTGTAGACTTTGAGGGAAGAAACAAGAGGGTAAAATAGAAGATATAAATATATGGTATATGGTGAGTAGGAACGAAAATAAAAGTGCTATAAACTTAAATTAAGAGAAGCAAACTGGATGCACATTATGATAAAGTAAAACAATAGATGCAATGGGCAAGAGTCACTTTCCCGCATTTACATGATTTGGCAGGGTCACCATATTTTCTTTTTTTAGTTTCAATTTTATTTTCAAAGTACACTCCTCAAAAGGCACTTCGATCACAAAACAAAAATACATAGCCAGAAATGATCATGGCCGCCTTTATACATTTCATACAGTGTGAGTTCCTCCTTTTACTTTCTTTCTGAAAAAGAATTTAAAGCTGACCTTTACAGAAATCACTCCATTATTAAGGCGCTGTCATGTTCAGTTAGATTATACAGTTAGAACTAGCTGTGTTTTTGCAACAATCATAAATGACAGCTTGAATTTCTACTTCTGCTTTCCCAAAGTCATACTGTTTTTTTTCTGACATTCTATCATTTCATTATTTCTAGCAAAGGACGAACCTTTAACATTAGAAAAAGCAAGAAAATAATAAGTCAAATGTACAAGTATACAAGCATTGCCTCGTAAGGTGAAGACTTTTATGAATTCTCAACTCCATTTCTTGCATTTTATGTAGGAAAACAGATCAATGTTTTTGAAAAACTGGCAGTGACAGGAATGTCAAGCTAATTAGACAAGTTGAAAAGCATTTCTCTTCTGGGGAACGTAATAAAAGTCGCAAAGAGCAAAACAATTAGCACAAATAAGAATAAAAAATCTCATATCGCAATGTACTATTTTTCCCTAAACTATTATTACATTGCAAATTTTAATTGCGCATTTGTGAATTTTAATAGCGCATTGCCCACTTTTAAGAAGTGCTTAAAAGTGTCGTATTCTTTTGGAGCAAACATAACAACTTTTTTATTAACTAAGACTATAACTATAAAATTCATAAACCTTCTTTGGAAGTGGTCGCTAAACAGTTTCCGGGTCCACAAAAGCTATATAAAATTCCCACAAAGGCAAATTTGTTCGCACAGAGGCATAACTTTTCACATTGCGAATATTTTTTTCCATTACCGACTTTTATTACATTCCCCCATATATGTCTTAAAGCTTGCAACAATTTTGCTTCCACTTAAAATGCAACTAAATTGAGATAAATGGCCGGCAGTTTCATGGGAATGGTATGCTGTAATGCAGAAAATAACACATATCCAATAATACACATGACACCATATCTTAGTTGGAGACACACAAAATAACACATAACCAATAATACACATGACACCATATCTTAGTTGGAGAATGGCCGCAGCAGAATTTATTAGTAGATTTTTAAACATACCATGTACTTTCCAGATACATAAAACTTGCCAGCCCAATTCCTTCATTGGGTAGCCTATCCCAATAGTTCCGCCTTTTGATTCTTCCGGCCAGGAAACTACTTATATAACAAACTTAAATTTTTCCTCCAGCTGCGACAATAGTTTTATTTATTTATTTATTTATTTTTCTTATAAAACTTTATTAACAACATATACTCAAATATACTACACAATTGGGTGGGTGGGTGCAAATCTGGACAGCATGCTGACGATGCTCCTACTTCACCGATCTTCGCCGAATGACAGGTAAGCTAGCCGCGAACCGGCTTTTATAACCCTTCCTTTAGGTCACGTGATTGCTAACCACCAATCACCTTTCTTTTCTCCTCAGCTGTCACCCGGGACCTTCAATCAAGCCAGGGACTTCGCTGACTGCAATTTCTAGCTCAGGTAAGCATATAAACTTAACCTTTTTTCTTTTACAGCAACCTTCCCATGCCTGCTATAAGTGGTAAACACACTTAAGCTTACATGGGAACGGTATGCTGTAATGCAGAAAATAACACATATCCAATAATACACATGACACCATATCTTAGTTGGAGACACAGAAAATAACACATAACCAATAATACGCATAACACCATATCTTAGTTGGAGAATGGCCACAGCAGAATTTATTAGTAGATTTTTAAACATACCATGTACTTTCCAGATACATAAAACTAGCCAGCCCAATTCCTTCATTGGGTAGCCTATCCCAATAGTTCCGCCTTTTGATTCTTCCGGCCAGGAAACTACTTAAATATAACAAACTTAAATTTTTCCTCCACGCCAATTCACTTTACTCAGGAAATGTGTAATTGGCACATTCCCATTTAAACATTGCTTTTTCAATGGTGTTTTGCAAACCGACATTAAAGATATCATTGCCGATATCTGACAGATGAATACCATCACTTCTGCGTAGGTCATCTCCCCCTAATTCCAACTCCTCATGTCTGTATGTGAGCAAGTTTAAAGATTTCATGAACTTGCAAATTCCAAAATTTAACTTCTTTTTGCAGCGTTCCAAAGCCTTCAAGTTAGGCTGTTGAAGCCACAGCAACCGAGACACCATTTCTGACAAAACGATACTAGCTTGAGGTAAATTGAAATGTAAAACCGCTAAATCTCTTTTAATCTGTCTAGAAAGATCCCATATTTTAGTTTTACCTATGTCATTCCCTCCCAAATGAATGATCACAATATCAGGTGTTCCCCACTTATGTAACATTAATGAAAACAATTGCCATAAATCATTCCAGACAGCACCTCTAATGCCTAACCAGTGAATCTTAACTCTGTTAACTGGAAAACTTAAATTAAGTCCATAACTCCTGATCAATGCTCGTCTCTTGGCCCAATATATGAAAGAATGGCCAATGATCCAAACCAGATACTGCTTGTCCCCTGGAATAAATCAATCAACATTTATCAATCAAGTTTGGCCTAATGTACGATCTGGATCTTTTTGAATCCCATCGTCCTAGCCTTCTGATAAAACCCTCGCCAAAACCTAATAATGAAGCTTGGGTTGCAGCTCCAATACGGAAAGAATGCGACTTATATGCCTTAGGCTCCATGTTCAATTTTTGTAAGCAGCGCTTAAGAACATGTTCTAATTGAAATCTAGTAACTGGTAAGCCATCAGAATGAATGAAAAAAGAACCATCTACCTTAGGTCTAATGACGAGGAAGCTCTCATAGGCTTTGACTGGGCATAGATTTAAACGTTCAAATGATCCTATCCACAGCAGTGTTCCTTTGCCTAACTGGTCAGCTTTGGATTTTTTTAATTAAAACTCTCAATTAATTATCTATCAGTTGAACATCGTTTATATGTAAACCACCTTGTTTTAATTTTGAAGCACTAACAGCTTCACTTACTCTTAATGCTGCAAAAAACATCAAGAGGAAGAGTAACTTAAACAAAGTAGCTTCGTAATCAGATAAGCAAACTGACTCCGATACAAGTAACAATTTGTGTAATAGATCCAAAGTAATTGGCTTTCTTTTATCAGCTACAAATTTTTCTTTATGCCAACCTTTTAGAAATTGTTTAACAACTGCTGCTTTTGTGACATCGACTTGACCAAACAGTCTCAAAGAGAAAGAAATGCCAGCCAGTTGTTTTTTAACATAAGCTACAGAATGTTGAGCATCAATATGCTCCAACATTAACAAAATTATATGATCTAAATCCCCATTGACTCCTTCCCTTTGTGCTTTATGATTTAACCAATTTTGCCAAGTGTTCAGATAATCCCTCCAAGTTTTCTTTGAAAGCGATTGAGAAATAAACTCTTCTAATTTGTTGCTATTAAATTCCACAGAAAACTCGGGCAGTTGAAACTTTCTGGATCGATGTCTCCCGCTAGCTGACTGAAAAGAGTAAGCTGAAAACGAGACAAAGCATCTGCCATTGAGTTCTGACCCCGGAACATGTTTTGCTTTTATCCATATGTTATGATTGAATGCTCTAAAAACAATCTGTCTTAATATATTTACCACTGGCGGAGATTTTGCTGATAAAGTATAGATTACTTGAACTACCCCCATGTTGTCACAATGTAATATAATCCTTTTATTAGCAAGTAGATGACAAATTTCAAACCCCACCAATACTGGGAATAGTTCAAGTAAAACCAAATTTTTAATTAAATCTGTTTGACTCCAATATGCGGGCCAAGCATCACAACACCAATGTTGTTTAAATATTACGCCAAAACCCGTTGATGCTGCAGCGTCTGAATAAAGGTGTAGTGCAGAGTTTTCAACGAAATTATCCTGCCAGCAGGTTCTACCATTGAAATGCATAGAAACTGCTGCCAAATGATTAAATCCTCCTTAACTTCGTTAGGGATACGAATATGCCAGTTAGGGTTACACATACTAACTGTAAGTTGTATGAGCCTCCGATTAAAAACCCTACTGATCGGGATTATCCTTGTCGCAAAATTTAAATGTCCTACTAACAATTGAATATGCTTTAGAGTCAGCTTCTTGTCTGCTAGAGCAGCCGAAAGCAAACTTCTTAATTTTTGAAGTTTTGCATCAGGTAGTCTAAATTCCATTTTGACAGAATCAATTTCGATCCCTAAAACACTGTAAAGTAGTAGATGGTTTAAATGTTTTATCCATGGCTATAGGTATTCCAAATTTTTTAGCTAATAACAAAAATGTGTTCAAAAGAATGTTGCAAGTGTCTGTACCGGTTGGACCGATAAATAAAAAGTCATCTAAATAATGCAAAATAAATTCAGAACCAGTTTCAAATTTAACCGTCCATTCTAAAAAATTAGAAAATAATTCGAAATAATTGCAAGAAACAGCACAGCCCATAGGCAAACATTTGTCAATAATAACCCCCATCAAAATGGAAACCTAAAAGAAAATAACAATCGGGATGAATCAGAAGTAATCTGAAAGCAGACTGAATTTCACTTTTTACTAATTGTGTTCCTGCACCGCAAAGTCTGAGTAAGTTAACCGCTTTATCAAAAGACGCATATTCCACTGAACATAACTCTGGAGAAATGCTGTCATTAACCGATAAACAATTAGGGAACGACAAATGATGAATTAGTCTGAAAGAGCCAGTTTCCTTTTTAGGTACTACTCCCAAAGGAGAAATTCTCATATTAAACAATGGGATATCTTCAAAAGGTCCAGCAATTCTGCTGTAAGATAATTCCTTAAGTAATTTTTCTCTGACAATTTCAGGATATTTTTTAGCTGATTTTAAATTATCCACTACAACTGGAGACCATTTTGTGTTATCAGTCGGGATGATAAAACCTTCGCTAAAACCCGATTCAAGTATTGTTGCTTTCTGTTGGTTTGGATAAACCCTTAAAGGAGAAGGAAAGGCTAAAATTAAGTAAGCTTTATCAGAAAGGTCTATATAAATACACCAGTAAACCCTCAAAGTAATGCTGCTCTGAGTCCTCTGTCAAAAGAAACACCACATTTCTTTGCTTTTATTGTGTACACATGGGCTTCTGTATCAGACTTCCTGTTTTCAGCTTAAACCTCCAGGGCACGGCCTTGAGCATGCTCAGTTTGCTCCTCTCCCCCTCCCTCCTCCCATCCCTACTGTAATCTGAGCTCAGAGCTGTTAGTAAGCAGGGAGAGACTCAGGCAGGAAGTGATGTCACACCAAGCATATATGGCAGCTTCTATCCTAAACAAACAGAGACAGTGTCTAGAGCTGTTTACTCAGGTATGGTAAAGCATTCTGCAGAATAAATATACCGTATACAGTTTGCACTATTGTGGCTATTCTATTGGCAATAAACTGTCTTGGAGCTTTCCTTCTCCTTTAAGTAGGGTAACATTGCGGACAGTATCACTGGTGTTATCACTTTTTTGGTGCTGTTCTCTGATTGGATTTTCCTGCTTGAGAAAATCTCTTTGCGCAACGAAAGGCAGGGTGTGCCCCCGCGAAAATAGAGCATTCGTGTTTATAACGGCAACTATTTTGCCATTTGCAAAAATTTTCATTAAAGGACCAACAAGCATTCCTTCTTGCAACATTTTTAGTCTGATTCTGCAGGGACTGAGGTTTTGGTGTTAACATTCCCATCCATAAATCTATGTCCTTAGAACCCCAAACATAGACTTATGAACTGCCATTTTTTGTCTCACTCGGTCATCATATAAAAACCAAGCTACTCCGTCATAGCTTCGATATGCTTCCAAAATAATATCTAAATGTTTAAATAAACCCGGACCCAAATTGGGAAACTTCTCACATAATATATTGGAATATATGCAAAAACCCTGCAACCAATTTGTGAATGTTCTGGCCACTGGTCTGCGTCTCTCCTCCTCAGTATCCCCTTTATGGTCTGATTTTAAAAATTCCTTAGCTGAGGGCAAAAGTGAAAGCAAGTCTACATAATCACCTTTTATAATTTTTTCCTTAACTGCCCCTGATAAATGTAAACGAAGCGGAGTAGCCTGACATACAAATACATCCTTATAGCTATTCTCGTGAATTCCTGTGCTTGTTTGCGTATTCGCCGCACCAGGAGAGTTAGAGTTAATTAAAGTTTTAAATATATTACCTAGTTCCTGACCTTGAACCTTGCTCAGCACTTGCCTGTGGCTGTGGATCTTGTTGGATGCCGACCTGAGCTGGGAGGGAGGAACAGAGGCTGCCCCAGCCACTGAAGGGTAGTTGGAAATGTTTGGCATCACTAAAGTAGCGAGCCCAGCTCTTTGAGCCCCAAAGCCACTTGCATCAGCGCTCTGGAGCTCCATGGCAGCCTCCGATGCCATCCCAAACTCGACCTCCGCCAGCGATGACGTCTGCGGTGGTGACGACGTTGCTAGAAGGCTCAGCTGAAGTGCTTGGCCTGTCTTGGCTTGACCCAGGATCCGGGTGGAGAAGAATCGGCAGAGCGTGTGACCTCGTCTGACCTTCTGGAGTGGAACGGAGTCGTCCCTGAAGATCCGTGACCGGAGAGGGAACAGCCTTGCTTGTTGTAGCTGGGGTGCGGAGGTTCTTTCGTGGAGCGGCGGCCGAAAGCTTCTTCCTCTGCGCCGGAAGACTCTTGAATGCGGCTTTTTTAACCGGAGCTTTTCTTTTCACTCTTTTCGTAGGCGACGATCCGGTTGGCTGATTGCGGGACCCGGAAGTGTCTTCTGATTGGCAGGCGGAGTTCTCGTCGGAATCAACTTGAAGCTCCTGGCGACAACCCACGATGATGCGCTGGATGTCTTCCAGACCCGCCTTCTCCTGAAGCCATCGGAGGACGTCCTCAGCGGCGAGCGGCGGAGGTTCCGGTGCGGATGTAGCGGCAAATCTGGACAGCATGCTGACGATGCTCCTCCTTCACCGATCTTCGCAGACTGACAGGTAAGCTAGTCACGTGATTGCTAACCACCAATCACCTTTCTTTTCTCCTCAGCTGTCGCCCGGGACCTTCAATCAAGCCAGGGACTTTGCTGACTGCAATTTCTAGCTCAGGTAAGCATATAAACGTAACATTTTTTCTTTTACAGCAACCTTCCCAAGCCTGCTATAAGTGTTAAACACACTTACGCCTACATTCAGCATGTAATGCATTGCAGTTTGTTCTTCACTTTTGTCAGAATTATTTATTCTCTAACATTATTTTTCTTTAGGAACATAATACTGTATATGGACGCTGAAGCCTATAGTTCCGTAACATATTCCAAATAGTGTCATTGCAGTTCAGCATTGATATCTATATAGCACTGCATAAAAAAAATATTGTTAGCAAAGAGAGCTTGAAAGACAATCGCAAATTTAGACAAGATGATCACGTTCACGTTTCATACAAAATGAATTAAAGTCGTTGTTGCTGGCAGTTCTCTTATTTTCACTAAATTACTCACAGACATTATCTTCTATCATAATTTGTACACTGGATTACGTACCAAAACATGGGTATCATGGATACGTTTTTTTTTTTTTTGCTCTTTTTTTATATTTAAGAAAGATGTGCATTAACCAGTCCTAATATTTTGCAATTGATATACTCTTACATTATTTACAGATTTGTATCATTGTCTGACAGCTATAAATACAGTAAAATATTATTTTACACAGAAAGTTATTTATATACAGACCGGAAGTCTATATTAGACAAAGGGCTCCATTGCTCTTAAAACAGTAACTTGCACAATGCAATGCTAATGGTGCTTTTTTTTAACATAAGAGAGAGAAAAAAAACAAACAACCTGAAACGGAATACTCTATACTGACAGCACTCATAGCAGTTAGTTTTGATCAGTCAAATAATTTAAAAAATGAAAGCTGGGTAGTTATACTAGTAAAGTCCAAGTTATATAAAGAGACTTTTTCTTTTATACATATCATTCCATAATAGTTGGTTAAAATATCAGTCATTTCCAAAGAATAAGCATCTTTTAAGTCTAAAAAAGAAATTTAGAATGAAAATCTTTCCTTTGATTTGATTTAAATAACATCTAGGGGGCTATTTACTAAACCATGTTTTTTTTTCTTGTTTGGTTTTTGTGGCCAAAAAAAAACAAACTGTATATTCATTCATTTATAGAATTATTATAAAATGAACTTTATGTAAAAGTAATTTATACTTTCATAATGTTTGATGCCTTCCATTTGCACATTTTCTCACTCCCCCTATTTATTGTAGTGAGTATCAGTACTGTACGTTCTAGCAGCTGTGTTAAAAACTAAAAAATACATATATAAACCTGAATGGTCATTGTTTTGCATTAATAGTAGCTTTCTTGCCAAACTTGAGTTTACTCTATTGGTCTGTTGTGAAAATGTATCCAGCAAAGAAAACCAAAAATGAAATTCAGAATGTAGTAGATAGGACAAAAATACTGTTTACATAAAACTTCACATAAAAATGTGAAAAAAAATGTGACTTGTATGAAAAGAACTATTGGCCAGGTGGAAAAGCTTGACATTTAGTAATCTGTCCCTTAATTTGCAAAATAATATGTGAATATGTGAAAATAGCATACTAATTAGAGAGGCGGTGTGTTTTTTGTAAAGTCCATAGCTGCTCTTTATGTATAGTAGAAGATGGGCTTAACAAATTACTATCTCACTGGTGTTACTTAAAGGGATTCTGTTGTGATTTTTATTGTGTTGTTTTTATTTCTAAGCTACACTGCAAATAATTCCCTATGACATGTAAAATGTAATTTCTAAACCAACAAGTATATTTTTTTAGTTGTAATATTGGTGTATAGGCAACCATCTCAGGTCATTTTGCCTGGTCATATGCTTTCAGAAAGAGCCAGTGCTGCACTATGGAACTGCTTTCTGGCCGGCTGTTTTTTCTCCTATTCAATGTAACTGAAGGTGTCACAGTGGGACATGGATTTTTACTACTGAGTGCTGCTCTTATATGTATCAGGGAGCTGTTTTCTGGTTACCTTCCCATTGTTCTTCCGATGGGCTGTTGGGGTGAAAGGTAGTGGGGTGATATCACTCCAACTTTCAGTACAGCAGTAAAGAGTGAATGAAGTTTATCAGAGCACATGTCACATGACTGGGGATACCTGGGAAACAAACAATATATCTAGCCCCAAATCAGGTTTCAAAATTAAATATAAAAAAATCAGTTTGCTCTTTTGAAAAATGTATTGCAGTGCAGAACTCTGCTGGAGCAGCACTATTAACTGATGCATTTTGAAAAACACGTTTTCCCACGACAGTATCCCTTAATTTTTCTTCCAAATGTTACATGCAAGTAATTCAGTAATATTCTTCAGTAGCTTCTGGGGGTGTGAGCTAATGATAGTGATGCTGTTGCCTATGTCTTATTATAGGTTAAAATGAGTGGAATGCAAATATGCTGAAAGGTTTATAAATGCTAAAGTATCTCTTGCAAAAACTAAAGAATATGGGTGGAATAAAGATACCATATCACCATTCTAAAGCAGCATGTGACTTCCTTCAGATATTGCTGAATTACATCTGTTTTATGACAATGGCTGTAAAGTGTGCCAATGTGTAGTACAATGGCAGAAATATAAAATCTACAGATTGCCATCATTAGTGTGTTAAGACACTTGCATGGCACTTCATTTAGCTGCCAAATGCCATGTGATTGCCTTTAGCTAGCTGAGTACCAAGAAACCAGAATATTGCTTTGCATTATTGCCATAGTATCCACTTTTATATCATTTATACTCACACTGATATCTAAATTGGCCTCAGTCTAACTAGTTCACTAGAAGAGTTAAATGCATTACAGCATTGTTACTAATGTTAACCTATTGGCGGTGTTTAAAGGAATTGTTCACCTATTAACTTTTAGTATGATGTAGAGAGTGATATTCTGAGACAATTTGCAGTTGGTTTACAGTTTTTATTATTTGTGGTTTTTGAGTTATTTCGTTTTTTATTCAGCAGTTCTCCAGTTTGCAATTTCAGCTACCGTACTTTTTTTTTTTTTTAATAGAAAGTAGCAATAACAATTTGTTGCTGTACAGAGCATTTGTTTTTTAGATGGGTAAAGTAACCCCCATTTGAAAGCTGAAAAGAATCAGAAAAAGAAGGCAAATAATTCAAAAACTTTAAAAAATAAACAATGAAGACCAAATAAAATGTTGCTTGTAATTGGTCAAAATGAATCAGTTAATAGTGCTGATACAGCAGAATTCTGCACTGAAATCCATTTCTCAAAAGAGCAAACAGATTTTTTTATATTCAATTATGAAATCCAACATGGGGCTAGACATATGTCAATTTCCCAGCTGCCCCAAGTCATGTGTCACTTGTGCTCTGATAAACTTCAATCACTCTTTACTGCTATACTGCAAGTTGGAGTGATATCACACCCTCCCTTTCCCCACCCCCAGCAGCCAAACAAAAGAACAATTGGAAGGTAACCAGATAACAGCTCCCTAACACAAGATAACAGCTGCCTGGTAGATCTAAGAACAACACTCAATAGTAAAAACCCATGTCCCACTGAGAAACATTCAGTTACATTTGAAGGAAAAACAGCAGCCTGCTAGAAAGCATTTCTTTCCTAAAGTGCAGGCACAAGTCACATGACTAGGGGCAGCTGGGAAATTGACAAAATGTCTAGCCCCATGTCAGATTTCAAAATTGAATATAAAAAAAATCTGTTTGCTCTTTTGAGAAATGGATTTCAGTGCAGAATTCTGCTGGAGTAGCACTATGAACTGATGCGTTTTGAAAAAAACATGTTTTCTGATGACAGGATCCCTTTCCCTTTGAACTACCCCTTTAAGTGTAAAAACTTCAACAAGTAAAAGCAGTTGAGGTCCCATAGAAGTTAATAGGAGGTGTGCTGATCCTATTGGACCTTTTTTAAGCCATTCAGACTTTTAGAGGTTTTTGTATTTTTAGTGCATCGTTAAGCAATTTTTGACATTCCTACTTATTACATTCAGATCTTTTAATAACTTTTATGGCATTCGCGATTTTATAGAAAATTACTTTAATTGTGGTTTCCAAAAGATGTAAACCACTAAAATTTAACCTTTAATACATGGACCTCTATGCCTTGTGTTAGATATCAGCAACCAGGGGTGGAATCAAGCACATGTGGACTGAAATAACTCAGGGGTACTGAGACAAATACAATTACAACCTAATTCATTTGAACCAATTAAACCCTTACTCCAGATAATCTCAAGAATTTATTTAGAGGGAAATCTGTAAAGTTTCTAATGGCAGCACTTGTCAGCAACAAACAGAGTTACAGCATGATGTAGCTTTTATTTATCATTGCAACTATCATACTCTCATACATTCTGACTATTATTATGATATATTTTCAGAGATCCAAAATGCAATTAAATACTACTATGAAAAACCCCTCGATTGTAACATACAGAAAGCAATGTCAAAGTTAAGGTTTGAGTGGATAGTATCCAACTTCTCTAATACTTTCTTTTGTTTGTTATTTTTGCTTTGCAGTGTCTCTTACCCATCCTCCAATGCTTCGAGTTGCTGGAATATGTAACCCCAATACCTAAACACAAGAAGAGAACCCTAATGATTCACAATAGAAAAGACAAGAAGGAAAAATGTAGCAGATGCCATACAAACTGCCCTCATTTAATGGGTTGATAGCGTTCATAGACACTGGTTGCTCAAGGTGCTTTTAAGCTTTGATTAAGCTGGCTCATATCTCAAATAAGTTAAATTATTTAGTAGAAAGGAATAAAAACATCAGAACTCGAGTACATTGTACATGCACCAGAGCATCGATAATGCTGTGTTTCATATAATAACAGCCAAAGGGTAATTTTCAAACATCTATGTCCTCCAAACGATCCTTGATACATCAGTGTAGTAGAGAAAATGACAACAAAGAGCTGTTGATACATATTCTCTCATTTTGTAGCTAAAAGCAGTGGAGAGGCTCCTTTCCCTGGCACCAAACGTTGGCATGTGGAAGATTGTATTACTCTCATATGGTTTTGATGAGCCTTGGAACATTTATTGCTAAGGTCAGTTACCGAATGCTGGGCCTATTAGAATTATTATATGAATCACCCATGCCCCAGATCAAAAGCAGCAGAAGGACACGTTCTTTTTTCTACATCTGACCTTTTGTAAGGTCTATCAAATATACAGTAGAACCCCCATATTACGTTTTTCAGGTGACCAGAAAAAAATGGTGTAATTCCAGGAAAATGTAAAATCAGGGAAATGTACAATATATAGGTGAAACCACAAAACAACAATGTAAAATGAGGGAAAACTTAAAATCAGGGGATTTAAAATGGGGGTTCTACTGTAATAAACTAAATATAACATATATATCATGGGCTTTAAAATTCTGCTAGGAAATTCTATTTTTGCAATGAATATTGAACTTTTTTTTTTAAGGAACAGTTTTTTTTATGTTCAATTTTTTGGTAACTTTGGGCCAGATTCAATCCAGTGAGAAAAGGTTATCCCAAGGTTTATTGTATGAAAACTCATGGACAAGATTCAATTCAAGGAGAGAAAACTTTTCTCCTAATTCAGTCCCAGTTTTTTTTTCTCATAGACTTCAATAAAGATTTCAAGTTATAAATCATGAGATGAGTTTTTCTGAATTGAATTGCATCTCAAATTGAATCTTGTCCATGACTTTTCCAGATAAACCCTTTTCTCACAGAATTTAATCTGGTCCATTCTCTGCAAATATAGGTTTGGAATCTCTTATCTGGAAACCTGTTACCCAAAAAGCTCCAAATTACAGAAAGGCCATCTCCTATAGAAGTTATTTTAAGCAAATAATTGGGAAAAATATTTTTTTCTCTGTAATAATTAAACAATGGCTTTTACTTGATGGTAACTTGGTACTTGATGGTAAGCTGCATGAATCCATATTGGTTGCAAAACAAACCTATTGGGTTTATTTAATGTTTAAATTATTTTTAGCAGACTTAAGGTATGGAGCATCGCAGATAATAGAACCTATACCTGTACTGGGACTTAGAACAAACTAGTTTGGGGAGAATTACGTGTTATTACTGGCGACTGACAGCTGCCATGAAAATCAATGGAAGGCAGTAGGGATAATTGGGGGTGACAGGCATTAGTCCATAAGCAGTAATATTCAGGTGGAGAATATGCTACGTGTACCTAAAATAATTTTGAAGCTCTTTAAAGAGAACAATTGTTGTAAACCTTTCTCTTATGCACAATTAAAGCTACATCCAGTCTCAAAATAACAATAACTCAGTCGGCAATTTTTTCCAAATTCAATTGGAATGGAAGCTTAGTACCACAGCACCCATTAGGAAACGACCAAAGTGTTGTGGACCTTTGCAGAAAACTTTCAAAAATATGGCAGTTATTATAGTTAGATAAGGAATACTGGTCACCTGAAAAAAATTATAAAAATAAAAGAAGAAACATCATTTGACAGGGTAATACCTATGGATAGTGGAGTACTGCTTCAGGATCCAGTTTTTGTTCCACAGCATGATCTCACTTTTTAACACCTCTTGTGTCATGTAGAACAATTGGAAAGAGCAGCTTTGTGTATCTTGTGCGACATAAAAATGTTTGCAGTACATTATGCTCCATCTTCTGAAAACCTCATAAACTAAAGAAGCAAACAGGTGGTGAAGTCCGGTATCAGAAACAGTTTTGGATGTTCCTGTTTGCCTGTAAGTCTGGCAAACACATCTAATCCAAATTCAGATTCATTAAGAAATTTTAAAACTACCCATTGCCTTACACACCCTCCTTTTAGTTTTATGTATGTGAAAGTACATACAGTATTTTTCCAATAGCTTAATGGTAAGTCTAAAATACACCTATACTATGATATCTGATTATGACTTGACTATTCTCAATCTTCACTTTTTTAATTCCTTCTTCTCTTTCTCATTCCATTTTACTGTAGCTCTCGATCTTGTTACTCTTTATTTTTGCTTTGTGTTGCTCTATTTATATGATTATATGATCATTATATTTTTCCAAACATGTGATGTGTATGTTTCCCTGTTCCTTGTTTTATGTTAGCATGATATATGCAATCAAATAACAAATAGGTCTAATAAAAACAGGTCAGAACCTCATTCATATATGTGGAGGTCCATGTGCTCATGCCTTAGAACTTTCATCTTTTGGGAGAAGATATGAACCAGAAAGTAGAACAAGCAGGCATGAGGTCACGCATTTGTGCCACTATAATTAAATTCCCATCCCTGGCATGAAACAAATAATGCTTTGTATTCCATTCTTTTAATAAACTATTTCTGCCTTAAAGGAGAAGGAAAGCTAGAAAAGCAGTTTATTGCCAATAGAGTAGCCACAATAGTGCAAGTTATAATACTATATTTATTCTGAAGAATGCTTTACCATACCCGAGTAAACAACTCTAGAAGCTCTCTCTGTTTGTTTAGGATAGTAGCTGCCATATTTTCTTAGTGTGACATCACTTCCTGCCTGAGTTTCCCTGCTCACTCATAGCTCTGGGCTCAGATTACAACAGGGAGGGATGGGGAGAGGGAGAGAGGAGCAAACTGAGCATGCTCAAGCCCTGCCCTGGAGGTTTAAGCTGAAAACAGGAAGTCTGATACAGAAATCCTTGTATACACAATAGAAGGAAAGAAATGCTGTGTTTCTTTTGACAGAGGACTCAGAGCAGCATTACTTTGAGGGTTTACTGGTGTATAGTGATGGGCGAATTTGCGCCATTTCGCTTCGTCAAAAAATTCTCGAATTTACCATGAAATTCGCAAAACCGTGACAATTTTACAAATTTATTCGCTGGCGGCGATTCGCACAAATTTGCGACGAACTCGTCCTGGTGAATAAATTCGCCCATCACTACTGGTGTATTTATATAGACCTTTCTGATAAAGCTTACTTAATTTTACCCTTTCCTTCTCCTTTAAACAATGGGCTTCAGCTTAGTGCCTACTTGTTCTACCTAGTTTATACAGTATCTGCTCCCGATTATACTGGATCCATTTATTATTTAAGATTACATATCTCAGGCTTCCATGATCCTTATTCGGCTTCCTGGTTGATGAAAATATAAGAACAAAAGCACTGCTTCACTAGTTAACTGAGATATAGATATAGAAGTTAGGTGCATAAGGACAGCAGAAACATTTTTACATTCTACATTTTAGAAAACAGGGTTGGGAATAACCTAGCTATACGGCCTGTATAGCTAGGTTATTCCCAACCCTGTTTTCTAAAATGTAGAATGTAAAAATGTTTCTGCTGTCCTTATGCACCTAAATTCTATGGAATTAACCGAAAATCTTCCATCCTTGCAGAATAAATGTATGAATAACAATGAAACGATTAAGAGAAATGATAGGAATCCATATCCAAACAAGATATACTACTTTCCTGTTTTGAATAGAACTTTGTCTAATAAACTATGTTTAACTATTACGGGACTACTTATTAAGGACCTTAATGTGATTTAAAAAAAAAAAGCAGGAGCAGCGATTTTGCTCTTAAGCTTGAAACTGGACTACTACATATAAGTTAGTCTGATTCTAACACAGTAGGCAAACACTATCAGATAAACTATAGGATACTACTAGAAAGCACCTGAAGAAACCCTGAGGATGTTGGCTCTACAGGACACAGCATGATATTAATTGATTTTCTATTTTAATTAGACTTCAGCAATTGTATAACTATATGTTGTCATAAAGTACTTCTTTGCTTAATAATATTATTGAAGATGGTAATATTATAGTATAATATCAGTATTACAAACAGAATAAATTCAATCTTTAAATGTTATCAAACCATGAATTTACTATAGTTTTTCAGTCTTTTGCAAAAACATTTTAATTACTGCAGTAATAAATGAAAAAAAAAACTGAATATGTTCATGGCAAAGAAATGCTTTTCTGCATTTGTAACACATTAAAATCATATAATTTTAAAGGTGCATTCATTCTTCAGTGAACTTTGAGACATTGAGTGCGCTCATTCCAAATCAGAGAAATATGCTGGTTCCTTGCATTTCATTGCCGTTACTGTATAACAATAACAAAGTATGAAATCGATTTCATAGTTTTGAATAGACATTCCCTCAAAAGCACAAAAAAACATCCTACATTAATGTGGATAGGACTGCTGGAGTTATCTAAAGGCTGGTCAGTGTATAGTGGTTTAAACATGTGTTTTAAGCAAATGGACAAAAACAAGGAATAACAAATTTTTAGGAAAATATTACATTTTTAAAGATTAAATGCACCTTTAAAAAGCATGCTTGACACATTTCTGAAGCGTTTTACTTTATGTTCCACGTTATATACATGATTGCAGAGCAATATTACAAAAAAAATACGTTGTGGACAGCTGTAAAAGTGATTAAACAACCTGTTTTGTTTCAAATGAACTCGATTATACACAAAAAAATTGAATGTGGAAAACATTTTTTGAATGCAAAGGTAAGTTGTACTTCATATAATACCAAATGTTAAATAATAGTTTGTACAGTAAAATTTTAATAACAATATTAAATGGCACACATTAATATATCTTTTCCTTTCTTTAGCACGTATATATTTGGCTTGAAAAATATGGAATTAATGTTAAACCCTTATATTCCTCTTCAATAGATTTTTTTTTTGTTACAATTATCTAGTATGGAAGCTTTTATTCAAAAGCCAATGTTTCTTTCTGAAAATACCAAAAAATATTTTTTCCATGTTAAATGTTTTATTTATTTTTTTTCTT